>PJEM01000878.1:201659-341762 GCA_004023845.1 Helogale parvula | reverse complement strand
AAGACCTAAAAATCTGCTCGATGTTGGTCGCCATGGCGTCCGCTCCGTTCTCTCAACTCCTCCTCGCTAGTCCTCCAGGCTCCCAGCATGCCTCGGGAGGAGGCGCAGCGGCCAATTCCGTCTCTCGCTATCCTGATTGGCTTCTGTGGGAGCGTCCCGACCGGCACGCTCCGCCCCTGGACCAATCAGTGAGCACGGCCTAGTTCTCCTCTGCTGTTTCTGAGCGGCTTGGGTAGAGGTGCTGACGTTTGCGCCGCGCACGACTGTGTCCGCCATGTTAGTGACTGACGCAGGCGCCATTACAGGAGAGAAGTCTCTTTTGAGACGAGTGTGTCGGCTTACGTTGTCAGTTTCCAACAGTGTTTGGGGAGGCTTAAGAGGCTTACTAAATACTCGAGATTAAATAGCATAAGGAAAGGGATCAAGTAGGGCTACGTGGTTTGATACGCCTCCGCTGTTCCTGGGTGGCGCCAAGTAGTTTTGGCAGGGAGATGCATCCGGAAACCATTAATCGGGGCCCGCCCCCACTGGGGTGCGAATGCGAAGGACATGTTTTTACCCCCGTCTTTCTCTCATGGCGTCCCATAATCAAGCTTTTTTTTTTTTTTAAAGCAATAGGCCAGAGATTTGGGGCGACCTGCGTTCAAAGTCTGGTGCATTCTAGTCTCGTCAGGAGTCGAGCGTGTCAGGAGACTCCCGGCAGTAGCTACTCAGCTCTGACTCGTTAGCAGCACACAATTAGCTAATCGTGGGTTTAGCTTTTGGCCCCCCCCCCACCCCCACAGAGTTGTGAAAGCTCTTAGGGAGGAATAGAGACGTTAAGTGGCCCCTGATACTACAGGGACCCATTATAAGCGTACAAGGTCTTGTTGGCTTTGCTGTGGAGTAAGCCGTGGTCGCGCACTAGAGCCAGAGGGAATCACTTGATTACCTCGCTACGGCCATCACCGGCCGCGCTGACCAATGGGGTGGCGCGGCACGCGGGCGGGGCGGGGGTGGGGGGGCTGGAGGCACGCGCCGGAATCCGCTGGGCGGACTTCCGGCGCACGGCGGGCTCCCGGGCTCGGAGCGCGCGGGTGATCCTGTAAGCGTGTTCCTGCCGTGGGTCGTTGCGGGAGTCCTCTCCGGTTCCAGGTAAAGTACCTTTATGCTTTGATTTGGGGATCTAATATCAGGAATTGGATGAAACTTTAGGAACTGATTTGGCTGTAGGAAGTCGCGTCTTAATTTTAAATGCCGTGGGTGTGGGTGGACCATGTGCTTTTTATTTTTTATAACCGAGGTTTACGTTGGATTTTTCACATTCTCTGCCTTTTAAGGTGTCAGGGTTTGTATTTTTATGCCTTGTTTTAGGTCATAAGCCTAAAATGCGTATTTTTTTTTATGCACCCATTGTCTGTAGCAGATCTAGTCCACTTTCGTAATTTGTTTCTGCTTTATATTTTTCACTACGTCCTTTGCAATGTCTTTACCTGGCTCTCTTCTTCTGGTGTGAAGTTACCCGTTTAGATGACCGAGGCCCATACAAGTAAAGTTCCTCAAGGTATCCCGGCTAGTAAGGGGCAGTCTCAGACCAAACCAAAGCACCTTGTAGCCCTGGCCTCCTACCCATTCATGGTGCGGATTCCTTCAAGCTGAGTCCTAATGCAGTTTCTATGATCCACTGTGGTAACCAGGACAATTTTCCTTTAGTGCCCCTTATTCAAACTAAATGTATTTCTTTCTCTAGAATTCAGAAAAATGTGTTTATTTCAGGTATTTTGATGCCCCTGGCAAGTCTTGTTTTTTGTTTTTTTTTTTTTTTTTTTTTTTTAATGTTTTATTTATTTTTGATACAGAGAGAGACAGAGCATGAAGGGGGAGGGGCAGAGAGAGAAGGAGACACAGAATCGAAAGCAGGCTCCAGGCTCTGAGCTAGCTGTCTGCACAGTGCCTGATGCGGGGCTCGAACCCACGAATGTGAGATCTGACCTGAGCTGAAGCCGGAGGCTTAACCGACTGAGCCACCCAGGCGCCCCTGTTTTTTGTTAAAATAGATTTGGCTCTCTGAGACAATAGGTTAGCAGTTTTTTTCTTCCTCAGATTTTAAGTGATCATCTCAGTTGTTAAGAATATCTGATGGGGCGCCTGGGTGGCTCAGTTGGTTGAGCATCCGGCTTCGGCTCAGGTCATGATCTCACAGTTCAGGGTTCGAGCCCCGCATCGGGCACTGCTGACAGCTCAGAGCCTGGAGCCTGCTTCAGATTCTGTGTCTCCCTCTCTCTCTGACCCTCCCCTGCCTGCACTGTCTTTCTCTGTCTCTCAAAAATAAATTTAAAAACATTTAAAAAAAAAAGAATATCTGAAGCAAAATTGCATACTTTGGAATCACGGCTTCACTTCCTCTTAGATATGTGACATACGGCAAGTTGTTTAACCCAACTGGACCTCAGTTTCTTATCTGTAAAGTGGGGTAGCTGTAGTATCTACCTCATAGAATTCTTAAGATTGTGAAGCAATTCATGAAAGCATTTACAATAGCATCTGGCACAAAGTAAAGTATTCAAAAGTTGTAAGTTTTTTGTATTACCAGCTTAGATTTTTCTGTAAATATGTAATCCTAGCATCACTCAAGAAGTTGCTGATTTCAGTTTTCTTTTCTCCTGTTTTCAGTTTGCCTTCTACCTAATGAAACGCCTTCTGGAAATTAATAAACTAGTGTGACAAGTATTCATTCATTTGGCTTTTCTTTCCCTGTTAGTACTTCTTTCTATCTCTAATGTATCGATTTATGTAAAGGTAATAAAACATAACATATAAAAAGTTAGCATTTGCTATTGCTGAGTGTCAGAAATTATATTAACTGTTTATATATGTCACTTCAAAAAAAATGTCATTTCACTTAACCCTTAAGTAGCTTCTTAAAGCAAGTTCTCCTTCCATCTTTTAAGATGTAAAGAAATTAAATTACAGGTAGTAAACTTAGCCAAGATCACACTACTGATTTGAGATAGGTGTTATATCCATCCTGCTAAGAATCAAACCACAGCTAAGGTGAGACATGTTCAGGTTTGAGTTTGCCTTCTTTATCAACCTTCTAACATATACTAAGTCAGCAATCTGGCCCTTGTCCCAAATCCTTCCTGCCACCAGTTTTTATACAGCTCACCAAATAAGAATAATTTTTACATTGGTAAATGGTTGGAAAAAATTTAAAGGAAGAATGATGTTTTTATGAGATTTCAAAACTAAGATATTCAAATTACAGTGTCCATAAATAACGTTTTATTGAAACACGCTCACTCATGATTGTTCTTTTTTTTTTTTTTTATTGTTTATTGTTGAGGGAGAGAGACAGAGTATGAGCAGGGGGGGAGCAAAGAGAGGGGGAGACACAAAGCAAAGCAGCCTCCAGGCTCTGAGCTGTCAACACAGAGCCCAGTGCTCAGACTCAGAAGATCATGACCTGAGCTGAAGTCCAATGCTTAACAGACTGAGCCACCTAAGTGCCCCCAAGATTGTTCTTTTAAAGCCTGTGGTAGCCTCCTATTGCTTAGAGCAGAACATAGGCAAACTGTGACCTACAGCTCACTGCCTATTTTTTTAAGGTTTTATTGAACATAACCATATTCATCCATTTCTGTACTGGCTATGGCTGCTTTCATGCCACAGCAGCAGAGTTGAGCTATTACCATAGAGATCTTCTGATGCTCAAAGATGAAAATAGTTACTCTCTGGGCCTATACAAGCCCCAGTTGTAAATATTTTTCCAACTTATGATAACTTTAAAGTCTTACCTATAGTATCTCAAGATTTAAAAGCAGGTATCTTAAATTTGAAATGTTAGGATGCATGTTTAACTGAGGCTTGATGATTACAAATTTTTTAAAAGAGGAAAAGTAGGGCACCTAGGTGGTTCAGTCAGTTAAGTGTCTGACTCTTGGGCTCAGGTCAGGATCTCACGATTTGTAGGTTCAAGCTCTGTGTCGAGCTCTGCACTGGCAGTGTGGATGCTGCTTGGAATTCTCAGTTCATCTGTCTGTGCCCTTCCCTGCTCACACATCTGTCTCTAAGAAAATAAACTTAAAAATTTTTTCAAAAAGAGGAAAGTGAAACCTAAAGAAAGGTGATTATTCATAGGAGATTTTTTTTCCCCCTCCGCTCCCATACTCATAGGAGATTTTTAAGTCAGATTAGAAGTAAGTCACCATTTAATTCCTTAACCTAGTAGGCCAGTCTGCCTCATTTTTAAAATACCTACCGTGAGGCACCTGACTGGCTCACTCATTACAGCATGTGACTCTTGATCTCTGGGTCGTGAGTTCAGGCCCCAGGTTGGGGGTGGAGATTCCATAAATACATACCTCCCTAATCCTCATGAGTAACATCATCTCAAATTATCCATAATTTTTCACAAATCTTGGGAGTAAAATGTTATTTGTATGATTACAAATAACTACTTAAATCATGTTTAGTAATTATGATTCCTAAAGTACATGCATTCTAAAATACCAGCTGTGGTTTTCTTTCTCAGCTTTAATTTTCCTTTGGAATTCCTGCTTTGCACACGGAAGAATGGCAGCCCGCATACTTGTAATTGGCAGTGGAGGAAGAGAACATACACTGGCCTGGAAACTTGCACAGTCTAATCATGTCAAACATGTGTTGGTTGCCCCAGGAAATGCAGGCACTGCCTGCTTGGAAAAGATTTCAAATACTGGTAATTGTCTTTTTTTTATTTTTATTTTTTTTTAATGTTTTATTTATTTTTGACACAGAGAGAAACAGAGCATGAGAGGGGGAGGAGCAGAGAGAGAAGGAGACACAGAACCGGAAGCAGGCCCCAGGCTCTGAGCTAGCTGTCAGCACAGAGCCTGATGCGGGGCTTGAACCCACAAACGTGAGATCTGACCTGAGCTGAAGTCGGAGGCTTAACCGACTGAGCCACCCAGGCGCCCCAGTAATTGTCTTTTAAAAGTGGGGAGTAGGGGTCGTCTGGGTGGCTTAATCAGTTGAGTGTCTGACTTGATTTCTGCTCAGGTCAGGATCTCACAGTTATGAAATCGATCCCTGTGTCAGGCTCCGCCCTGAGCATGGAGTCTGCTTAAGATTCTCGCTTTCTCTCCCTTTATCCCTCTCCCGTGCATGTGTGCTCTCTTTTTTAAAATAAATAAATAGGGGTGCCTGAGTGGCTCAGTCAGGTCATGATCTCATAGTTCATGAGTTCAAACCCCGTGTCAGACTCTGTGCTGACAGCTCAGAGCCTGGAGCCTGCATCAGATTCTGTATCTCTCTGTTTCTCTGCCCCTCCCCCCTTGCACTCTGTGTCTCAAAAATGAAAAAAACTTTTAAGAAAAAGTGTTAAAATACAAAAAAAATAAAGTTAGTAGTAATAGTTAAGAATTGTGAATGATAAATGTCAACTATATCTGTTCTTTATAGGGTCAGTAGTTAATCAGATTTGAATGCTTTTCTTAACCTTAAGATGTACAAGTATTTTGAATACTTGTGTGTTGTAAATTTAAGGTATCTTGTTCAAGGGTATCTGGATGGCTCAAGTATCTTGTTCAGAGGGTAGCATTTCTTTATCTTAAATTACTTTAAACCTTACAAAATACATCCGTTGAAAAAGTCACAGGTGCCTAAGGTTAAAGGCATTTTGATGTGTATTTTTGGAAATGAAAAGTTGAGAGCAGTGCTTTTAAATGTAAGTTTTGGCAATTCTGAGCCCATAATAGATCTCAGCCTTTATCTCTTCACTGGTAAATGTGGGGAAAAAAATGTTTAGTTCTTACACTGCCTTAAATTTTTCAGTGGCTTCCTTAGAATAAAACTCAAACTCCTTAACATTCCTTCCAAAGTCCTTTGCAGTGTGGCTCCTGCATGACTTTCTAGCCTGATCTTTTATATCATTTCGTGCTCCCTGTCCATGCAGTTCTGCCAGTTACCCAAACAAAGCTGCCTTGAACTTGGTATTTGTTCCCACCCTTAGCGTGACTGACTCCCCATCATTCAGGTCTGGGTCTATATGTTCTCTCCTCAAAGATATCTCTCCTGAAGCTTCTAGGTAAAGCATGCCCACCCCTTTCATGTGTTTCAGTCATGAGCCATTGTACATATTCACTTCTCCATTGTCTATCTCCTATCATCATTTCCCTTCTAGAACGGAAGCTCTAGATTGGAAGCTACATGAGGGCAAGGAACTCATCTGTTTTGCTTTTGCATTGCATGCATCGAGCCTAGTACCCTGTATGACACATAATATTTATAGAGAGAACATGGGCCCAAGCCCCAAACTGGGAGAAGAAAATTGTGTACATAGAACCAAAAAGAAAAAAAGATAAATGAAGTATCTGCTTCCCTGGGATCTTAGTTTTGGGGGTGAGGTATCCTAATGTATTTATTAAAGAACTGGCATGTCTGTCTAGATACGGTTGATGTCCTGTAGACTGGCCTGTGAAAATCTCAGGAAACCTTGTAGCAACAGGAGGGGTGTTTTCTCTTGCCACTCTATGCTGTGCAGAAGGAGTCGCCTCTGCTCAGCCCACTTGTGTTGAAGGTACTAACCCAGAGTACATGGTACTTTATCCTTATCCAACTCAGGCAGCTCAAAGATTGAGAACACTACTCTTTCTGCACTTATCCCTACACATCGCAAATATGGCAGAGTAGTTTAAGGCTTTAGCCAACTTAAGAATGATGGTCCAGGGGCACCTGGGTGGCTCAGTCAGTTAAACAGCCAACTCTTGATTTCATCTCAGGTCATGATCTCACAGTTCATGAGACTGAGTCCCCCGTAAGGCTCCCGCACTGATGCAGAGCCTGCTTGGGATATTCTCTCTCTCTCTCTCTCTCTCTCTCTCTCTCTCTCTCTCTCTCTCTCTCTCTCTCTCTCTCTCTCTCTGCCTTTCCCCATTTGCACGTGCCCTTGCTTTCTTCAAATAAAGGTTAAAAAAATAAATCTAAAGAAAGCAAGAAAGAATGGTGGTCCAGATACAGTGAAACAGTAGGGTGCCTATGGAACCAACCCATGCTTTTTATATTGTTGATCCTGCTGCTAATTATTTAGAACTCCAATGAGAAAACTTATCTGGCTTGTGGGCTGAATAAGGGACTTAGGTCTTAAAATTATCATTCAGTCCTTAGCTTATACACCTCTGTCCAAAGACCCTTCCTGGCTTTACCAGGAATGGCTTCCCAGTTCACCTAATGTCAAATTTTGTTCACACTTGGGTGGGGGGTGGGGGGAGTTTTGTTTTGTTTTGTTTTGTTTTTCTTTTGCTTGCATATTTATTACCCAAAATTCCCATATAAGCATCTTAAGTTTAGGGACTCTGTTAATATCTTAACTGAGTGACGAGCACAGAATCTCGCATATAGTGATTCTCAGTAAATCTTGAGCGAATGGCCAAAAAAGACAATTTCTGAATATATTCTGTGGTACATTTTTTGCTTACAATCAATGTGACATGAATACCATAGTCAGGAAAGGACTTTTAATAGCTCTTTGGGAAGCTTACTGGTATTTTCATCTAACTGGCTGTAGTGACGGAGGACTGAGCTATGTTGGTTAGCCTAATGCAGTAGGCTCTGAATATCTCATGGTGAAACTATCATCTGTACCCATAAAAGAAAGCCAATAGTTTAAATAGGTATCTCAAAATATAGTACTTATTTTTCGGCATGACTGTTAATGTTCTTATCAGGTGAGGTGTTTTTGTTTTTCTGTTCACAGCCATCTCGATCAATGATCACACTGCCCTTGCTCAGTTCTGCAAAGATGAGAAAATTGAATTTGTGGTTGTTGGACCAGAGGCACCTCTGGCTGCTGGTAAAGTTTGTTTCTGTTTATTGATAGAATATTTGCAATGCCACCAGGAGCTTAGAGATCATCTAAAATGAGTTTTAATCTCATATCACATTGGGAAAAGAGCTTTTACCCTCTTGAAATGTATGGATTCTACACTTTTTTCCCTGATGTATCAGTAATGTGAAAAACGAAAGGTCAAATCTGCAACTGTGGGAAACGTTTTGTATGTTCACATCCTGCTCTGTTCTGGTGTCCATTTAATAATCATACATTTGACTCCAGCAAATCATTTTTGCTGGACTTGAATCACAGGGTAGTAATGTTTTTGTTTATATCCTGTAGACAATGTGAATAACCTAGTTATTCTCTACCGCTACTCATCTGCTTTATGTCCCTATAGATTTAGTCTAATCGTGATTCTTCAGAGTCAGAAGGCCCTCCAGAGACCTTGGTTCACTTAAGGCTGTTTCTTTCCATCAACAGGAATTGTTGGGAACCTGACTTCTGCCGGAGTGCGATGCTTTGGTCCCACAGCAGAAGCAGCTCAGTTAGAGTCCAGCAAGAGATTTGCCAAGGAGTTTATGGACCGACACGGAATCCCCACCGCACGGTGGAGAGCTTTCACCAGACCTGAAGAGGCCTGCAGCTTCATTAAGAGGTAGCTAGAAGATAACAGAGGCCACTTTTGTATCACAAGTCTACAGCAGGATAATCGTGGGGGGGAAACTGTGTAGATTGGTACTCTGGGCATGGATAGTTGTACAGTCTGTGGCCTTGCAGAAAGAAGAATTTTTTTAATATAACTGAAGAGTTTCTAATGGAAAAGATAACATTTGATTCAGTAGTCATGCTTTCCTTTCACGGCCAAACTGACACACACAGTGGCATCTTACAACATAAAGGATAATTGGCTTTTTCATATATAATTAACTAGAGTGAAGAATACTCACTTAGCCTTCTGCCACCAGCACTGAGATCTAAGAAGTCTAAATATTCTTGTTCTCTGTTATGTTAAAAATATTAAACAATTAGGGGCTCCTGCATGGCTCAGTCGCTTAAGCGTCTGACTGCAGCTCGGGATGTAATCTCCCACTTTGTGAGTTTGAGCCAGTGATCAATCTCTGCTATCAGCACAGAGCTGGCTTCAGGTCTTCTGTCCCCCTCTGTCTCTGCCCCTACCCCACTTGCACACACACTCTCTCTGTGTCTCTCTCAAAATAGGTAAACTTAAAAAAAAAATTAAGCAGTTAACGAATGATGGTAGACACATGCCTTTGCCCTTTTTTGTTGACATTTCTCCCTTTTATCTGGTAGGTTTTCCTTTTAGTTAGGTCATTTTCATTCCTTATTTTTCATCCTATAGGGTTTTTAGAAACTGAATATTATTGTTTCCTTGTAACCAGATGACTTGGGTAACAATTTTGTTACTTACTTTGGGTAAGTCTCCTAGTTCTCCAGTCACATCCAGCAGAAGAAACTACCAAGAACAGTTTCTTCTGTGTACTTGTAGAAATGACTTGTATATCACAAGTCTTACACAGTTGCATCTTCTACTGAAATGAGAGTATAATTCACTACTATATTGCTAAGGATCATTTTATACGTGCGCTATATAACTGCTTCAGCTTCCAAAGACCTTGCCTGGATGACCTCATAATAAGTGAAAACAAAATTATATGGACTATATGATCACGACTATAAAGGAATACATAGGGGGCACTTTTCTGGCAGGAAGTATATCAAAATGATACTGGCATAAGCAGTTTTTTTTCTTCTTGCTTTTCAGTTGTTACTGTAGCATATCATTACAACATCCTAGAACATTTTAGACCTTTGAGTTGTAAGGATTTATTGAATGTTGAAGATGACTCTGTCTTCACAGTGCAGACTTTCCTGCTTTGGTCGTGAAGGCCAGTGGTCTTGCAGCCGGGAAAGGGGTGATTGTTGCAAAGAACACAGAAGAGGCCTGCAGAGCCGTACAGGAGATCATGCAGGTAGGTTGTTCCTCTGGAAAAGTCATGCTGTGATGAATACTCCTCTAAGTTTATGAAATGTTTCTCAAGATAAGGGAAACATCTTGACCAAACACATCAGTCAGATATTTGTTACAATACTTGTATTATAACCCATCTCTATAAAAGTGGTTTTTACAAATCTACACTGATGACTGAACCATGATGTTATTCTTTGGAAGTTGGTTGTAGCATGCTTTGTCGTCTGCTATGGAAAGGTCCTCAGACTACAGAACATTCAAATTCTCTGCCATCCAGGAACACAAGTATGTGTATGTCCCAGGTCTAGGAGAAGTGAAGCATTGAATTAATATCCTTGCTTTTCTTTTATGATCCATCTTGGTTATTGATCTCCCTCGTCGAAATACATTTTCACAGAATTCTCTAGCAAGCATATTCTATTATAGTCACACTTAAGAGTTAAATGGTAATGATGAAAACCTCTGCTTCTCTGTTAATTATTTGAAACTGGAAAGCCAGATCCCCAGAAAAGTGCTAATGGTGTGTTCATTTCACCTGTGCTAGTGCTAGCTTTGTATCATTGCCACTTGACAGAAATAGAAAACATTCATGTGGGGTACCTGGCTGGCTCAGCCGAAAGAGCTTGAGACTCTTGATCTCAGGGTCGTGAGTTCAAGGCACATGTCAAGTTTAGAGATTATGTAAGTAAATAAATAAATAAATAAACAAAAAAGGAAACAGTCATATGTTCCTTTGATGCTTTCAGAAAAGGAAGGGAAAATTACAACAGAATTGGTTCATAATAGACATCGTGAAAAGTGACAACAGCCCATTAAGTAAATATTAAAAGCTTTCTTTCTTTTTTTCCATCTGCAAGGAGAAAGCTTATGGAGCAGCTGGAGAAACAATTGTCGTGGAAGAAGTTCTTGAAGGAGAGGAGGTGTCTGTAAGTATATTCCCCTTTTGGGCTCTCACAGAGGATGACAAGCTGTATTACCTTATCTATGAGCCCCAAAGAGACGTAATTTGTTCTGATGGCCTCATTTGAAAGCATAAACCCAGCTCTTTAAAATGAGTTTATATGTTTAGTATTTGGATGCAATTGAAAAAAGAATTTATTCTCTTTTAATCACACCCAGTATATCAGCAGAGGACTTGGGTTTTTATCACCTATTATTTATGGAGGAAAAGTTGAAATATTTTACTTTGAAAGTCCCTTGATTTCAGTCTACATACTCAATGCAGTACCTATCCAAATAACACCAGCATTCTTCACAGAACTAGAACAAACAATCCTAAAATTTGTATGGAACCAGAAAAGACCCCAAATAGCCAAAGCAATCTTGAAAAAGAAAACCGAAGCTGGAGGCATCACAATACCGGACTTCAAGATGTGTTACAAACCTGTCATCATCAAGACAGTATGGTACTGGCACAAAAGCAGACACTCAGATCAATGGAACAGAATAGAGAACTCAGACCCATAAACAATTGGCCAACTAATCTTAGACAAAGCAGGAAAGAATACCCAGTGGAATAAAGACAGTCTCTTCAGCAAGTGGTACTGGGAAAATGGACAGCAACATGCAGAACAATGAACCTATACTATACACAAAAATAAACTCAAAATGGATGAAAGACCTAAATGTAAGACAGGAAGCCATCAAAATCCTCAAGGAGAAAGCAGACAAAAACCTTTGGCCTTGGCCGCAGCAACGTCTTACTCAACATGTGTCCGGATGCAAGGGAAACAAAAACAAAAATGAACTATTGGGACCTCATCAAAATAAAACGTTGCACAGTGAAGGAAACAGTTAGCAAAACTAAAAGGCAGCCAACAGAATGGAAGAAGATATTTGCAAACGATATATCAGATAAAGGGTTAGTACCAAAATCTATAAAGAACTTATCAAAATCAATACCCAAAAAACAAATAGTCCAGTAAAGAAATAGGCAAAAGACATGAATAGATACTTCTCCAAAGAAGACATACAGATGGCCAACCGACACGTGAAAAGATGCTCAACATCACTTACCGTCAGGGAAATACAAATCAAAACCATGATGAGATACCACCGCATACCTGTCAGAATGGCTAACATTTACTCAGGCAACAACAGATGTTGGTGAGGATACAGAGAAAGATCTCTTTTGCACTGTTGGTGGGAATGCAAACTGGTGCAGCCGCTCTGGAAAACCGTGTGGAAGTAGACCCAGCAAGTGCACTACTAGGTATTTATCCAAAGGATACAAGTGTGCTGTTTCGAAGGGGCACATGCACCCCAGTGTTTATAGCAGCTCTATCAACAATAGCCAAAGTAAGGAAAGAGCCCAGATGTCCATAGACAGATGAATGCGTAAAGAAGATGTGGTAATACACAATGGAGTATTACTGGGCAATCGAAAAGAATGAAGTCTTGCCATTTGCAGCTACGTGGATGGAACTGGAGGGTATTATGCTAAGTGAAATTAGAGAAAGACAAATATATGACTTCACTCATATGAGGGCTTTAAGACTCAGAACAGATGAACATAAGGGAAGGGAAGCAAAAATAATATAAAAGCAGGGAGGGACAAAACATAAGAGACTCTTAAATATGGAGAACAGGGGGTTGTGGGAGGGGGGATGGGCTAAATGGGTGAGGGGCATTAAGGAATCTACTCCTGAAATCATTGTTGCTCAATATGCCAACTAACCTCGATGTAAATTGAAAAAATATCATGTAAGGGAAAAAAAGCTTGACATTTTTTCCCCTAACTAGCTCAAAAATTACAGAGCCTTCAGAAACTGAGTATACAAAATCTTTTGAAATTCCCCCTGAATAGAGTTATGGTACATCTAGTTCTTATTAAGTTGTTTTTTGTTTTTTTATTTTTTGCCGTTTAAGCTAAGTGGACTATTTTGTCTTCTCCGCAGTGTCTGTGCCTCACTGATGGCAGCACCGTGGCCCCCATGCCCCCAGCACAGGACCATAAGCGATTGCTGGAGGGAGATCACGGCCCCAACACAGGGGGGATGGGAGCCTGTTGTCCAGCACCTCAGGTACTTCCCAGAAGTCCAGCTCGAGTTCAGCAGTCACGGTTTGGTCTTCTCAAAGGGCCCTCGGACCTTGTTTTTCTGTCGGTTTTCTATACATGATGCCACTAATCAGCAATTTGGATTTCCTATTAAATGACAAGTATCTCTTGTAGTTTCACTCAAAAACAAAGATCATGAGAGAAGGGAAGGGGAAATACATAATTACAAACAAAGAGGAGGCAAACCATAAGAAACTTAAATAGAGGAAACAGATGGAGGGTTGATGTGGGTAGGTGGAGGGCGGGGCAAATGGGTGATGGGCACTGAGGAGGGCACTTGTTGGGATGAGTACTCGGTGTTGTGTGTGAGTGATGAATCCCAGGGATCTAGTCCTGAAGCCAAGAGCACACTGTATATACTGTACACTAGCTGACTTGACAGTAAACTGTATAAAAAGATAGATGAATGAATGGACCTTTTTCTAAAGTCTTTGAAGAACTAAGAACTATGGAATGAGATCCTTCTAGCCCCTGCTCTCTACACCCTATTTTTAACCCATAAGAGCCAATTATAGTCTAGAGTTAGTTTTATTCATCTTTGTAAATCCAAGGCCTTGCACATAAGTGCTCATTAAGTGTGTACATGTCTGTGTGTGAGAGAGAGATGAACTGAGAACCATGTTAGATGATACTTGTTTTTGTGGTCTCTGTACTTCATCATGGGTACATAAAGTATGTTTCCAAACAATTTTTGGACAGTTTTTATAAGAAATCTGCATTGGGTGTCTTTTAAGTAGAACTAGCACTTCAGAAACTCACCCATTCTTTTCACTGATGATTAGTCATAGTTGTTTGTGCTGATAATATATATATAGTGCCTTGTTCACATTTTTATTGATTAAAAGATTAAAAATAAAACAATTTAAGCTATAAGGTTTTTGTATGTTTTAATTTTTTTTAATGTGTATATTTATTTTTGAGACAGAGAGACAGAGCATGAGCAGGGGCAGAGCAGAGAGAAAGGGAGAAACAGAATCCAAAGCAGGCTCCAGGCTCTGAGCTGTCAGCACAGAGCCCAAAGCAGGGCTTGAACTCATCAACTGCAAGATCATGACCTGAGCCAAAGTTGGACGCTCAAGTGACTGAGCCACCCAGGCGCCCCTTTTTGTTTGTTTGAGAGAGAGTGAGTTGGGGGAGAGAGAGAAGGACAGAGAATCTTAAGCAGACTCCATGCTCAGCAGGGCGCCTTATGTAGGTAGGGCTCCAGCCTACAACTCCAGGATCATGACCTGAGCCAAAATCAAGAGTTGCTCATTCAACCAACTGAGCCACCCAACATCCCAATTTTGTTACATGTATTAAAACTACTATATAAAAAGGATTCTTTAAGTATAAGAGCTATCTTTAGGGGTACCTGGCTGGCAAAGTCGATAAACATGCAGCTCTTGGTCTCAGGGTTTTGAGTTCAAGCCTCACATTGGGTATAGAAATTAGTTAAAATCTTAAAAAAACAAAATCTTTTTTAAAAAAGATCTATGTTTAGATCTAGTTTTTATAATTAAATTTATAAACATTCACACTACAGGCTTATGAAATAGGCATAGAATATACTAGAAGGATACAAAAGAGCCTCAAGGTAGGAGGGGAACTTTTTCCTTTTTTCATTTTTATTATTATTACGGTTTAGGAAACTCTTTTTAGTGAGTCTTGAGTGTGTGTCTGTTTATAATTCTATAGGTTTGGTAGTAAATGTGATTCAATACTTAGTCATAAAACAGCAGCTGACCCCAATCAGTAAATCTATAATCTAGCTTCTGCTTATAAAACTTTTTACCTCTCAGAGGTTTTCTTTACTGTTTTATGAAAGTAAGGCTAAATACCTAACGGGTCAATGTGAAGATTTTAAAAGTTTATGAATTTAAAATGTTCAGCCTAGGGCCATCTGGGTGGTTCAGTCGATTGAGCATCTGACTTCAGCTCAGGTCATGAACTTGCAGTTCATAGGTTTGAGCCCCACAAAGGGCTCCCTGCTGTCATCCTGTCAGTGCAGAGCCCACTTTGGATCCTCTGTGCTCCTCTTTCTGCCCCTCCCCTGCTTGCATTCGCTCCCAGATAAATAAATATTAAAGAATAAATAAAGTGGTCAGCTTACCTGAGGTAGGTAAAAAATGATAGTTTTCATTGTCCCATACAGTATTGCTTTCAAGATGTTTGTTTTTAATACCCAGGTATATTTAAATGTTCCTATGATCCCCAGGTTTCAAAGGAGTTGCTGCTGAAAATAAAAAATACCATTCTTCAGAGGACAGTGGATGGCATGCAGCAGGAGGGTACGCCGTACACAGGTGAGCACACCAGTGTCACTGTGAACATTATTCATAGAGCGACTTTACACCTTGACGAATCTTCCCCGGTTTCTCTTTTTTCACCACGTTTTAATAGAGCACTGTTGTAAATTTTGCCATGGTCAGTGCAAAACTTTGACTATTAGGAACATTTTAATTTTCAGTCACAATACAATGTTTTTGTTATAGTTTTTTTTCTTTTTCTTTTTTTTTTCCCCCTTTTGTCATTGAAGGTGTCCTCTATGCTGGTATAATGCTGACCAAGGATGGACCGAAAGTTCTGGAGTTTAATTGCCGTTTCGGTGATCCAGAGTGCCAAGTGAGTAATAATTAAAGACGGTATATGAAGTGATACTTTGTTGATGTGTGTTTCTTTCTTTTTTTTTTTTTAATGCTTTATTTTATTTTTGAGAGAAAGACAGCATGAGTGGGGGAGGGGCAGAGAGAGAGGGACACACAGAATCCCAAGACAGGCTCCAGGCTCTGAGCTGTCAGCACAGAGCCCGATGCAGGGCTCGAACCCACAAACTGTGAGATCATGACCTGAGCCGAAGTCAGATGCTTAACCGACTGAGCCACCCAGGCGCCCTGATGTGTGTTTCTTAATCTCAGGATCTTATCAGGCTGGAAGAAATTACCTTTAAGAAATATGTGTGGGTTCTGCTGGTATCTCAGGGAATAAAATGTCTAGAAAGAACTAAAGTTTCTCTCAGTTGCCACCTTGATTTATGTTTTTCCAGGTGATCCTCCCACTTCTTAAAAGTGATCTTTATGAAGTGATTCAGTCTACCTTTGATGGCCTGCTCGGCACATCTCTGCCTGTCTGGCTCGAAAACCGCACTGCCATAACTGTCGTGATGGCAAGCAAAGGGTACCCGGGAGATTACAGCAAGGGCCTGGAGATAACAGGTAAATGCCCGGGAACCTGAGGCGGGATTAGAGTGCAGCAAGTAACCCGTGTCCGTGTTCCGGAAGGCCTTCCGCCCGTGCTCTGCCCTGCTTTGCTCCTTTTACAGGTATAAGGCCATCAGAAACCGTGAAGGGATTTTTAACCATGTTGGAGATGGGTTTCAAATATCCAGAATTACTGTATTTAAAGAATTGCCATCCATTTCTCTTCCTACACAGGGAAGACCTGAGTAGGCCTAGCCAAGTTTCTAGAGTATCTCTCAGTGTGCTTTTCTCTTCCATCCTCCAAGAGCCAGGAAGATAAAGGGAATTTATGAGAATCAGAGGAACATTGGTAGAAACTACATCAGTGAGATTACATCCCAGAGGCATCACAACTAGACCCCCACCCCCATCTCCCATTTGCAGCTTACCCCATAGTCACTGGGATGTCAGAATTAAAACAGTTTCATAACTAGCTTTCTCTCCTGTTTCCTTTTAAAGGAAACGAGGCATCTCTTGTTAAATCATACTAAATAGAACAGTGTCTTAAAATGTCAAGTTAAGTTCTAGTGCCATAAGCCCAAAAGCAGACCTCCACAATCCCTGGCAGGCTGTAGATTGGCCTCCCTAAGGACCCCAACAGTGTGTTTGGTTTAGACCCCCCATTCCCTGCCTTGCCCAGACAAGTCCACTGCCCTGAGAATCCCACACATGGCAGTGGAGCAGGTAGGAATTGATTGCCTCTTAAAGTGAACAAAGAGAAGGGATAGAATCAAGATCACTTACAGTGGCGAAGTTTCCCTAAGATTGAGGTGACCAGTGTAATAGTCATTTCTGACACGGCAATATTAGATATTCCCAATACCAGTAGGTATTTGGGGACTGAATGCCCTAGTGTCACAACATTTAGGGCAGACTTCTATTAACAAGTTACCAACCGCAGTGCTAAGAGTAGTGACCAAAAAGGACAAACGATATGTGAGTGTGTTTGGTGGGGGGGATTGTTTGTTTTTAGTTAAGAGGTTATCTTTGTATAAGCTGCCCATGTTGGTCACTTGAGAATACAGAAAATATGGTCTGATAATATATCAAGTGTAAAGTTATATATGAGAGCTTAAAAGTAATCTCAAAAGAAAATTAAGCTAGGGATTTTAGACAGGGCCTAAAACCAAATTTAAATCAAATTTGCCTTAAAATTTTACGCTTGTTACATTAGGGAAAAGACTAAGACTGTTTTACATTACAGTTATTCTATTGGTTATTTAAAGAAGAGAACAACTTAGATGGCTATGATAAAAAAGAAATTCCTTTTAAGTAAAAGATGTGATCAAATGCAGGTTGTATTCACTGATTAGAGGGTTGGGCTTTTTTTTTTCCTTTTTTCCTCTTTTAAGTTTTAGTTTTTAATGTTCTATCAGGAGAAAATAACTATAGGGGCGCCTAGGTGGCTCAGTCAGTTGAGTGTCCAGCTTCAGCTCAGGTCATGATCTCACGGCTGGTGGGTTCGAGCCCTGCATCAGGCTCTGTGCTGACAGCCAGCTCAGAGCCTGAAGCCTGTTTCGGATTCTGTATCTCCTTCTCTCTGACCCTCCCCCGCTCACGCTGTCTCTCTCTCTCTGTCTCTCTCTCAAAAATAAATAAAAAACAGAAAAGAAAAAAAAAAGGAGGAAATAATGATACAGCTGACCTTTGAAGAACATGGGTTTGAACTGTATGAGTCCTTTTATACATGGATTTTTTTACAACACAATATACTGTAAATGCATTTTCTCTTCCTTATGACTTTCTTGATAACATTTTCTTTTCTCTGACTTAAGTTTTAAGAATATAGCATACAGTATGCATAACATACAAAATATGCATTAATCGACTGTTTATGGTATTAAGGCTTCTATTCGACACTAGACTATTAGTTGAGTTTTTGAGGAGTCAGAAGTTATATGTGGAATTTGGACTGCCAAAGGAGGTCAGCACCCCCTAAACCTTGGCATTGTTTAAGGTTCAACTCCACATTTAAGTCTTAAACTTTTTGGGACCTGGGTTCTTTTTTTTTTTTTTCTCCCCCATTGAAACAAAAGTTCTTACATGACATTTTGATAACACAGGTTTCTGATAATACAGTTATCACCCTAGGGCAGAACAGGCTGTTCTTAAGAGAAAGGGTCTATTTGCTATCCTGTTGCTTTATTCCTTCCTGATAGGATTATTGTGAAGAGTCATTTAAGTGAAATAAAAATCTTATTTAGAAAACTTCTGGAAATTAAAAACTACTTCAGACGTGCAGACTGTGGTTATTATGTAAATGTACTCTCTTCTAGGGTTTCCCGAGGCTCAGGCTTTAGGACTGGAGGTGTTCCACGCAGGCACGGCCCTGAAAGATGGCAAGGTGGTGACTAGTGGGGGTCGAGTCCTTTCGGTAACAGCGATCCGGGAAAATCTCACCTCAGCCCTTAAAGAAGCCAAGAAAGGCCTAGCTGCTATAAAATTTGAGGGAGCCATTTACAGGAAGGACATTGGCTCTCGTGCCATAGCGTTCCTCCAGCAGCCCAGGTAAATTTCTTACCAGAGTGGTAAGACAGCTTCAGAACTAGCACAGCTTCAGAACTGGTGTAAATGGCTATGTAGAAAATTCTATTAACCCTCTATAAGTCATTCTATACTCTTTTCTCTCTCTGGGATTGATGTGATTTTGATTTGCATTTAGTTTAAGTCAAAACTAATTAAAACAATATTCAGATGAAATGGAAAAAACTTCCTGGTAGCTTTTGATGTTTGAGAAGTTTGTTAAGGACTTTTTCATATTGTATATATATTTTTTTCATATTGTATATTTTAAATATACATAATCATTTGTCAAATACTCATCAATAAAAATGGGGATAAGCGATTTTTATTCCTTGAGTGATTCTATATTTAAATATTACTGTTGTATGTTTATCTTAGTTCCTGGTTTTTTTCAAAGAATTAAAGATGAAAGTATTGGCCATCTAATTTTGCAACCTAATTTTATTATACTACAAATTTTGGCAGTCTCATTTTCGACTATGTTTACACTTACTACTGAAATGTATTTTTGGACCCCTTATTTGTTGGAACATACAACTATTTTTTTTTTGTAAGATCAATAAACTATTAATTGTGAATGTGGGTGTTTTGATTTCTTAAATATTATCATTACAGTTGCTCATTGAGTTCATCTGAGAAATAAATATATTTTAGGACAAAATGAAAAATTTTACTTAATTAAACTTAATACCATTAACTCAAAGTTTAAATACTGGAAGATTTTTAGGATTGAGAACATTAAAATACCATGCTAAAAGTTTTATTTTTCATTTTAATAACTAGAGTCCATTGAAATGACTTATTTCAAGGGACTATGGTCTTATTACTAGTCTGAGTTTATTAAATTAAAGTTGAAGAAAATGAGAGAACATAACGCCAGCTGCTACCTGAGAAAAGCGTTTTTAAACCAGTAGAACTTGGGTTATCTATCTGAGCATGACCCTGGACTGCTGATTTCATTGGAGTAAATTGCCAAAGCCATCAACTCTGATACCCTGTTTCTGAAAAAATTTCACATGTTTATTCATGTATCTATATTCTGGTAGATCAAAGTACCCATTTTTGTAAGGCAAGATTACCGAATTCCCAGTGCTGTTCATGAACTGTATCTCTAGATGCACTGCTTCAATGTGTTGGCCTTAGTTGGAAGGGAATGGATGCACTGAGTATCATTATCTGGTTTTGCTTTTCCCAACGTGTTTCTATCTTATTTCTTACAGTCTTCAGCTATAAGGAAACACACAATTCTCTGTTGCAGTAAGAGCCCAGTTTCATTATTCAGGGATTTCTTCGTAGAGTGCATATAATCCTAATTTTCACTTTCTTTACTCCGTTTTGGAATTCCTTTCCTTTCCATACCAAAACTGAACAGAGAGATGTGGCAAAATATCAGTATATCTAGCTGCCTATGAGAAGTACTTCTAGAAAAAATAAGTAAGAGTAGTTCTCAATAGTGATGGTACAATGGAATCAACTGAAGAAGTTAATTAAACACATTTCAATTTCCAGGTCCTGCCCTAGACGTTTAAAATCTGTGGATGGAGCCTAACATGTTCAGAGATCTAAAAATCACTAGGAATATCTTCTGCTTTAAAGAATACTTTAAAATTAATCTTCCCTGGCATTTAGGTGAAGTGTTTTGTTTTGTTTAATTCTTTAGGGGCCTGACTTACAAGGAGTCTGGGGTAGACATTGCAGCTGGAAATATGCTGGTCAAGAAAATTAAACCTTTAGCTAAAACTACCTCCAGGCCAGGTAAGTCAGAGCCTGTACTTTGCTAGTTCATTAACTTTGCCAGACACTGAGAATTGATTTGGGCTTTGTAGTTTACTGAGGAAAATCTTCCAAATTAATTCCAGATTGCTATAAGACTTGTCCTATTTAAGCCATACCCAGTTTTCTGCTTTCTTGCCTTCAAGATTAAGTAAAGCATTTCTGAGGCTCCTGGGTGGCTCAGTTGGTTAAGCATCCAACTCTTGGTTTTTGGCTCAGGTCATGATCTCACAGTTCCTGAGACAGAGCCCCAAGGTGTGCTCTGTGCTAACAGTCCCTCCCCTGCTGGTACTCAAGTATTTTATTTATTTACTTTTTTATTTTTTAATTATTTTCTTTACTTTTTTTTTTTTGAGAGAGAGCATGTGCACGAGCAGGGCAGGGGCAGAGAGAAGGGGACAGAGTATACAATGCAGGCTCCACACCAATAGCAGAGAACCTGGTACAGGGCTCGAACTCATGATCTGTGAGACCATGACGTGAGCCAAAGTAAGACACTTAACTAACTGAGCCACCCGGGCACCCCAAAGGTAGTAAATAAACATTTTTAAAAAAGAAAAGCATTTCTTATCCATGATGTTAAGCTTAGATATGTCTGCCCCTTTAATATTTAATTACTTTCTTGATCAATTCTTTGAGCACGTGGTGCTATCCCCCATTCTCAGGAAAGGCAGCTCTTGTTTTAGCCATGCTTATGAAGAAGTTTTCTGTACATCCATGTCTGATCCATTGAAATGCAGCAAGCATTTAATTTTTTTCCCCATCAGGCTGTGATGTTGATCTGGGAGGTTTTGCTGGTCTTTTTGATTTGAAAGCAGCTGGTTTCAAAGATCCTCTTCTGGCCAGTGGAACAGATGGCGTGGGGACTAAGCTGAAGGTAATCAGACACCTGTGTGGCTAAAGGCCTTTTGTGAAAGTGGAGAATTTACGATGTATCAAATATATATTTTTCTTCTCAATGTATATGCGTTAAAGAACCATGCCAAGTAACCAAAAATATGGCTAAAATATCCATATATGTCTAACAGCACAATATTGTTGAGGCTCTATCTGGATGGAAGGCTTATTTGAGGGGATTAAGTGGGATACTTTGGGATCAAGTAGCTCATGAGAAGTTTGTATTTTGTCTTTCGGTGCTCTGAGCAGCAATATTTATTTATCAGCCTCCACTGATAAACTGCCAAGATATTTGGAGCTTATTCTCTGATGTGGACATTTCTATTGTGCTTCTTTAGATTGCCCAGCAGTGTAATAAACATGATACCATTGGCCAAGATTTGGTTGCAATGTGTGTTAATGATATTCTGGCCCAAGGGGCTGAGCCCCTCTTCTTCCTTGATTACTTCTCTTGTGGAAAACTTGACCTCAGTACGACTGAAGCTGTGGTTGCCGGAATCGCCAGAGCCTGTCGGAAAGCTGGATGTGCTCTCCTCGGTATGACTGTCCGTGAATCTCCGGTTCTTTTTTACTGTATTTTGCCCCTATGTGTAAATGTGATTGGTACCAAAGTAGATAAGGAGAAAAACTGAAGATTACAAGGTGAGGCAAATAAAATATAGATAACATTAGCAGAAGAAAACTTAGATCCTGGTGCACTCAGGCTCCTCCTCAAAGGTTTGTCCCCCAGACTCCTATGCCCAGACTGTGAGCCAGGCCTTCCTTATCTTCCCCGTGATCTTTATCATCTCCATCCCCATCTTTCTCGATGGCCTCATGGACAGACAGGTTAAGTAAGAGTTGTTTCCTGTTTACTGGCCTACAGCAGGAGATGATTCCTGGCATTCTAAATCTTAATATTTCCCAGCAGAAGTGACACTAAGAATACAATATACCTAACACTTAGGGAAATATTACTTAAATACATACGAGAATTTTAAGCAAAATGAATGTATAGGCCAACTGAGCAGGGAACTACCTTCTTTATATTACCATTGCTGTGGAAAATCCCAACGGCCAAAATTGCCTTTTCAACCGCCTTTTAGAACAGTTTAGGGCACCTGGGTGGCTCAGTCAGTTAAACATCTGATTATTGATTTCCGCTCAGGTCATGATCTCACAGTTCATGAGATGGAGCCCTGCATTGGGCCCTGTGCTAACAGTATGAAGCCTGCTTGGGATTGGGACATTCTCTCTCTCTCTCTCCCCTTCTTCCCTCCCCTCCCCCCTCCTTCTCCCTTCTTCCTTCTCCCCCACTTCCCCACTGTTGCTCCAGCTCACATTCTCTCCAAGAAACAAATAAACATTTAAAAAAACCAAAACGGGCGCCTGGGTGGCTCAGCCGGTTAAGCGTCCGACTTCATCTCAGGTCATGATCTCACGGTTCATGAGTCCAGGTCCCGCTTCGGGCTCTGTGCTGACAGCTCAGAGCCTGGAGCCTGCTTCATATTCTGTCTCCCTCTCTGCCCCTCTTCTACTCATGCTTTGTTTCTCTCTCTCAATAATAAAATAAACATAAATTAAAAAAAAACACACCATGCATTAAGAAAAGAACAGTTTATAATGGGTTCTGTCTGGCTAGACCTTGTCTTTACATATGATCACCAAAGTGAACTATGGTGTACTTTCTAGGCCAGGGCATTTGGACTTAGGCCTGAGTACATCACTTCTCTAAGCCTCTACCATCATCTGGAATGTAGAGTGAATATAAAGATCAAATACAGGTGAAAACATTTCTAAAATCAAACTGCCATAGGAATGACATATTCCACCAAGCATTCTTCCTTCATCCTTCGAGTATCATACACTTCTCCCTCATAGAAATTAGTACTGGCTCCCTTAAAATCGTACTTGGTTGAAATTTGTAAGGCAACTAACAGAGTACTTTTTTTTTTTTGGACATTTGCAAAATATAGCCACGTGTTTCATTGTCATATTAAAAGCAGAGGGCACCTGGTGGCTCACTTGTAAAAACAGGTGACTCTTGATCTCGGGTCATGAGTTTGAGCCCCATGTTGTGGGTATAGAGATTCCTTAAATAAATAAACAAACTTAAAAGAGGAGCACCTGGGTGGCTCAGTTGTTTCAGAATCCAGTTCTTGACTCTGACTCCGGTCATAATCCTGGGGTCGTGGGATCAAGCCACGCATCAGGCTGTGTGCTGAGTGCTGAGCCTGGCGCCTGCTTGGAATTCTTTCCCTCCCACCCTCACCCCCTCTCCCCTAGACAGGTTTATAAATACTCCGTAATTTCTTTGCTCTTGTTGTGTCCCGCCAGGAGGTGAAACTGCAGAAATGCCTGACATGTACCCTCCCGGAGAGTATGATCTAGCCGGCTTTGCCGTTGGAGCCATGGAGCGGGACCAGAAGCTCCCTCACCTGGACAGAATCACGGAAGGCGATGTTGTGATTGGAATAGCTTCATCTGGTCTTCACAGCAATGGGTTTAGCCTCGTGAGGAAAATTGTAGCCAACTCTTCCCTCCAGTACTCCTCTCCAGCGCCTGACGGCTGTGGTAACCAGACCTTAGGTAAACACACTCAACATTTAAACTCCCCTGTTTGGAAATGTCTGAGCAACCTACTGGGTTAATCTTTCCTTAGTTAATTAGAACGGAATAAAAATTACACTGTCTTGGGATTTTATTGTTTGGACATTATTGTAGAACCGGTGTGTCTGTGCAGGGTCAAATCACTCTGTATTTCAGAATTGTTTTTTATATATTCTTTGGTTTTACATTCATAGGCTGTTTTTGTCTTCTCTCTCCAATACACAGGGGACTTGCTTCTAACTCCAACCAGAATCTACAGCCATTCGCTATTACCTGTCCTGCAATCAGGACATGTCAAGGCCTTTGCCCATATTACTGGTGGAGGATTGCTAGAAAACATCCCTAGAGTCCTTCCCGAGAAATTTGGAGTGGATTTAGGTAAGATTACTAAAAGGAACTTTTTGTTCAGAAAACCATTTGGAGAAAACTACATTATGGAAGAAAACTGTGGGTAGTTAGAGCACATATAATTATATATGGAAAATTCTTAATTGTTGGGGTTTCTCAGAATAAAATAGGGCTGACTTTTCTACCTCTTTTTAGTTTATTAGCCGTGTTTACAAGGCATAAAATCCTCTCATGTACCTGACTTACACAGATGAAGTACTGTGGGGCGGGGGGAGAGATGGGGGGGTTCTCCCAGGATGGAATCAGGAACGTGCCAGAAAGGGAAGTGGTAGCTGTTGAGTAGTCTGTGAGGGAGGGAGACAGACTTGAGAATCATTTTGTGCTTAGAAGAAAAACGTCCCAGGTATCTAGTTAAATGAGTGAATAGATGGAGGCAGAGTAGATTTGGTTAGGAAGTGGGAGTAGTATTTTAAATCTTCAAGTGTTTATGGTAAGATGTCTAAGAGCAGAAGTTGAGATCAGGCTGAAGTTAAGTTTGGTGCTCATGTGCAGACACGTGACAGTGATGGCCAGGAGAGTGGAGGGGACTTAAAAGGTTGTTCCTCAGTGCTCTGTCCACTTTAAAGGTTGACAGAGGCAGAATTTCTGGAAAAGAACAGTCAGAAGCAGGGAGTAAGCCATGTAAAAGTGCCCCGAACTCCAAGGATTTGAACATGACACTGGTCAGCGTAGAGTCTGGGATGAGAACTAGAAATAAGCCAGTGTATTTCAGAGGCGGCTCAAACAGCAGCTCAGTGAGGACGGACACCACCCACCAAATGATGATCAGCGGAGTGAGGGGCAGAAATACAGAGACAGTGAATGGAGGTTGCTGTTTCAAGAAACTTATTGGTCAGATCATTACTTACACTCATGGCAAATTGAGCAACAGCGTTTTCCCTCCCTGTTCTTGCAGGATAAGGAGACAGAAACTCTTCCGGCTCTCATGGTCAACTAATGTACATTGGCTTGAGGGGATAGAAACAAAAGAAGATCCCATAAAGTAGTCCCTTTTCTGAGTGAAATAAGAAGGGCTTACTGAGATGAGCAGTCTGGGAGTGAGGGTTTGAAGAAAGGACTAAATAATAAACCAGACTAAGTCAGAAATAGGAATGAGGCAGCAAAGCAGCGCTGAAGGTGAAGGGGAAGCTAGTTGTGTGATTTTTCTCCCAGAGTGTGTGTAGCCTTGAAACATGAGCAGGAGGGGAAAAAATGACTGGGTTGGGACACCTGCGTAGGGCAATAGGTTGAGTGTCCAACTTCACCTGAGGTTATGACCTTGCAGTTCGTGAGTTCAAGCCCCACATCGGGCTCACTGCTGTCGGCGCAGACCCTGCTTCAGATCCTCTGTCCCTTTCTCTCTGCTCCTCCCCGCTTGCGCTCTCTCAGAAATAGATTGATGGAGGGGTACCTGGGTGGCTCAGTCGGTTAAGCGGCTGACTTTGGCTCAGGTCATGATCTCATGGTTCCTGGGTTTGAGCCCCATGTCAGGCTCTGTGCTGGTGGCTTAGAACTTGGAGCCTGCTTTGGATTCTGTGTCTCTGCCGCTTCCCTGCTTATGCTCTCTTTCTGTCTCTCAAAAATAAAAGTTTAAAAAAAATTTTAATTTTAAAAAAATGATATATGTTCTTATATATATCATATATATCCCTCTCTCTCCCCAAGATAAAAATTAATTAGAGATGTTTCTTGTATTATAATAGACCTCAATCTAAATTTTAAAGTAAATGCAGCAGGACAGGGTTTTTATTTTAACCGTTTATATAGAGTGACTTTGTTTTCACATAGCACACACATTCCTCTAAATCTGTCACCTAGGCCACCTCGTTGTGCAGCACACTTAGGGTGACCCAGCTAAACATTCACAAACCGTCACTGGAACTCAGCTCAATTAATCCATTAGAGGGTTTCTGAAAATAAAGTCAAGGCAGCACAGAACCTCACTTAATTGTGAATATTTGGCCAAGTGTGTCAGCAAAAATGTTCTGGATATCTGAGGTGCAGATGGACCCCCCAGAAATTCACAGCTTTGTTTGTATGCACACATTATACTTTGTGCAAGACAACAGGGTAACATCTTGCCTGTTTTCAGATGCCCAGACCTGGCGGATCCCCAGGATCTTCTCGTGGCTACAGCAGGAAGGACACCTGTCTGAGGAAGAGATGGCCCGGACGTTTAACTGTGGGGTTGGGGCGGCCCTGGTGGTGGCATCGGATATGACGGAGTGGGTTCTGCAGGGTGTCAGGCGGCAGGGTGAAGAAGGCTGGGTGATTGGCAAGGTGGTTGCGCGTCCCACAGGTAAATCGCTCCTTGTCTCGTTGCTCTCAGGTGTGTAACTTGAAGTACAACTGCCCTGCCTCGAGCTTCTGCCCACGTTTTATTGCAGCCAGGGCACGGCACCCGCATTCACACAGCTGCGACAGGCCAACACCGAAGCCAGTGCCACCACACACCTTTTCCTTCCCGCCTTAGTGTGCCGACACCTCATTGGTGGTCACATGTGCGCAACTATACCCCACGAGACAGCCCTTGACAGTGGGCTGAATAAATAACCCACTTTAGGGACAGAAGAAGGGAGCAGTTCTGAGGCGGTCTTCAGTGTGCCTTTGAGGTCCCAGGGGAGTCAAGCCCCAGGTGCCCCCGGTTGCAGCCAGGTTAATAACACACTCTTACGCTGGCTCTCGAGATCCTTCTTCCCAGATCCTGACTCTGGTTTGCTGGGTCACTTCCAGAGTCATCTCCCCACGTGCAAGACCTTGTCTCAGGCTCTGCTTTGTGACTCCCCTTGGCAGTGAAATGGGCACCCTGACAAGTGCCGTGAACACTCAGGACTCCGTCAAATGGACTCGAAATTGGCGGAGTGGCAGAAAAGCCACTCAGCTGAGCTGACAAAGACGCCGGCCCTTGCTGTGATGTCTGTATCTCCCTTTCGTCCCTTTATTGTGTAGGTTCCTTTTCAGGCTGGTTCTCCAAATACTGGAAAGATCTCTTGAGCCCACAGCCTTGAGCTCACATTGCATTAGGAGAGAGTCGCTCTCTTCCTCAACATCCTGTATCAAATCTTTGAATGGCCTTGCCTGGGCACATGCCTACCCTGAGGTCAGGAGACAGTGGCACGCCATAGCTTTTAGTTGAAGTAGGTAATTATACATGTTTTCTTTCAGAAAGTTTTCATGAGTAACCTTAATACAAGCCTATTCTTCATTGTAGTCCGTACATATCTTATTTTCAGGATGAAATATTCTCAGTTTTCATAAAATACTTTTCTTTCCATTACTGTTAATTCACATTGTTCTATTCTTATTGACTGGGCATGTTTGAAATGAAGGTTCTCCTCGTGTGAAAATCAAGCATCTGATTGAAGCCATGCAAATAAATGGATCAGCGTTTGAGAACGGCATTCTGAAAAATGAGTTCTGTGTCCAACTGAAAAAGGCAAGAGTGGCTGTCTTAATATCTGGAACAGGTGAGACGTGCCCCCTCCCTTCCTTCCCCCACCACAAAAAAAACCGCCTCCTTCAGATCATGAGGACACTCTCAGTAGAGTGGGGCGGGAGTCGTTAAGGGCTATTATTTTTCTGTATCCTTAGTCTTTCCACTTTTCTCAGGCATTTGAGACACCTAAAGGAAGAGTGGAGGGTATGGTGAAGATGGTTGAAGAAAAGGAAGCTAGAAAAGATAGAAAAATCCAACTTCTTTTGTACCGTAGCTTTGTAGTTGAAAAGTCCTGTAACAGCTGAGATTTGTTTGTTTGCTTTTATGGGGTTTTTAAATTTCTTAATTTACATCCAAGTTAGTTAGCGTCTAGTGCAATAATGATTTCAGGAGTAGGTTCCGTGATCCATCCGCTACGTATAACCCCCAGTGCCCATCCCAGCACGTGTCCTCCGTAATGCCCCGCGCCGAGTCAGCCCATCCCCCCACCCACAACCCCTCCAGCAACCTGCTGAGGGTTTTTTTTTAATTGTTACTAGTAATAAGGTGAAATTTATGTTTGACTGTTGTAGTCAGAGGGTAAAGTAATAGGAACACCGTATTCTCTCAGATGGATATATAGCATGTTTCTTTTTCCCACTTTAATAAGCAGCCTTGCCGTGAACACTTTTGTAAATAACTGATCGTTTCTTGAGGATACATTCCCGGAACTGTCGTTGCTTTCCACATTCATTTTAAGGTTTCAATGTACTTTAAGCCCAGCTTGATGGTGAAACAGAGAAGCTATCATAAGGGTTGTAGTGGTTTCTTCGTAAGAGGGTGCATTTTTCCAGGTGCCTGGCTGGCTCAGCCACTAGACATGCGGCTCTTGATCTTGGGGTTATAAGTTCAAGCCCCGCGATGGATATAGAGATTACTTAAAAAGATAAAATCTTTGGGACGCCTAAGTGGCTCAGTTGGTTAAGCATCCAACTTTGGCCCAGGTCATGATCTCACAGTTCACGAGTTCGAGCCCTGTGTTGGGCTCTGTGCTGGCAGCCTCAACAGTCTGTTTTTAAATTACGTTATACCGTTTCTGTTACAGTTCTAGATCATAAGGTATTATTTTGCAGGAACAATTACAGATCCTAAAACCAAGAGTGCCCATGCTTTCATAAGCTATTATTGATCCATTATCCCAAGAGAAAGGGAATTTAAAAGCCTCACGTATTTTGCCAATCTTTTCTAATACATTTATTGGGAAATCTTTCTTGACCATTCACTATTCAGAATGGTGCACGTCTCTTTTAAGAAATGTCAGCTTACTTGTGTTTTTCTCTCTCTTTCAGGATCAAACCTCCAAGCTCTCATAGACAGTACCAGGGAGCCAAGTAGCTGCGCACACATCGTTGTTGTTATCTCCAACAAGGCCGGGGTGGCTGGCTTAGATAAAGCAGAAAGGGCCGGAATTCCCACCAGAGTGAGTCACTTTGAAAAGTATCTTTCCTGCAGGCTAGCTAAACTCCTCACCCGCCCCCCACCAGCCCTCCGTCTGCAGGACGGCTCGTTCTTTGGCTTTCTGCAGCAGGGATGTGCCCTTCGACTCCATCCTCCCCATTCCTCAATTCTTTACATCAGGCACGTCTTCATCAGAAGAAGTGAAGTGTGGTCTGCGTAAAGGTTGAGTTTTAAATTGTTTTTGGTAATTCATTTAAAAAGGTTGTGCTTACCTTTTTCTATTACAGGTAATTAATCATAAATTATATAAAAGTCGTGTAGAATTTGACACTGCAATTGACCAAGTCCTTGAAGAGTTCTCCACAGACATAGTCTGTCTTGCAGGATTCATGAGAATTTTATCTGGCCCCTTTGTCAGAAAATGGAATGGTAAGCGAAAATCTGATACCACATTGAGAAATCAAGTGAAAACAGACTCCAGGGTAGTTAGCTTTCCAAACAATCCCAACTGTGAAATATTTACCGGGCCCTTTTAACACAGGTCATTAATTTCCTTTGCTTCAGCTCAAACGAATGAATGGCCCAGTGATCTTTTATTGTCCTGCTCTTTTTATCAGTTTTCTTTGGCCTGCTGTAATTAATCACTTTTTCTAATACAGCTTAGGTTACTCACATTACTAATATTTTATCTTCTAAATAAATATTCGGAAGAGACATTGTTACTTGTTGAGAAGCAAAAGAAAGCGATCCCTGTACCCCAAACGAAGAGTCCGTTCTACCCTCAGGAAGCACAGACCGCTGCCGGACAGGGCAAGGAAGGCAGTGTTTCTAGAAAACATGCCTTGTATTATTCCCCTTTCCACTAACATTTTGACTTCATCCTGTTGTCCTTTTTTGTGCCCACAGTTGGGCAATAAATGTATTCTCTCTCCAGAGAGTTTGTTTTATGTGGTTAGATAGAATACACGATTGGCAGTGCCTGTGGTGACATAATGCTCACACAACTAATCACCCCAGCATCTGGCTGGCGGACATGCCACTTGGTGGCAAGAAGTCGGCACGCAGATGCCGCACAGGGACTCTCCTGTGTGTGCCAGCGACAAGCTGAATCTTCCTGAGAGCTCTGTGGTCCGGAGCTGACCGGTCCGTCCAGCTTCAGGCCCTGCAGGCACCTATCCTGGATCCCTGGGTGGATCTTCAGTTGTCAGGGCAGGAACTTGCTGCCCCGAGGCATCTTGGATGAGACCCTAGATTTCCCTTTACTTCATTTGTTTTTCTCAAAGAAACACCCATCCCAGAGAAATGTGGCTCCTGCTGACTCCCCCTTCTAGACAGGAAAACATTTATTCCTTTGGTAAAACATATAGGATTTTAAAATTCTGACCACTCTGTTTTTATGAATTTCCAGGGAAGATGCTCAACATCCATCCATCCTTGCTCCCGTCTTTTAAGGGTTCAAATGCACATGAGCAAGTCCTGGAAGCCGGGGTCACAGTCACTGGGTGTACTGTGCACTTCGTAGCTGTGAGTATGTTTCCTTCTACCAAAATGTCCTTAGTGTTGGTATGTAAATTGTGCTGGCTAGAAAGTAATGTTGAAAACTTCTGCTTCCTTTCCCAGGAAGATGTAGATGCTGGACAGATTATCTTACAAGAAGCTGTTCCGGTGAAGAGGGGTGACACCGTTACAACTCTGTCTGAACGAGTGAAATTAGCAGAGCATAAAGTATTTCCGGCTGCCCTCCAGCTGGTGGCCCAGGGAACGGTACTGCTTGGAAAAAATGGCAAGGTCCGCTGGGCCAGAGAGTAGTGAAGCCTCCCCATCTGGGACTAGAGGCAGTTCTGAGAGAAGTCTGGCTGTCTCCGTGGCGCTTTTATTGTGGACCCAGCCCCGAAGAACCACCGCTAAGAAAGAATCCCTCACCCCCCCGCCCCCGGCCGTTTTTGTAATGAACAGAGATTCGTTAAAAGGGCGTGAAGTATATCTGAGACCTACGTGTGTCACCTCCAGCATCACCTCCAGCGCTCTTTCAGGGCTTACCTGTTCCAGACCTCCTTGATCATATCAAGCAGGTCGTTCAGAATCCCTTTCACTTTCACCCAAACAAGATACCAAAAATTCTTCGTCCCTCCTCTTCTTCTGACTGATACCACCTCCATTTTTTGTAGTTATATGTTCTCTAGTTTTTGAAGAGTTAACCAGGAAGGCTACTAAGTTCATATCTCTTCCTCATATTGTACATCTGTACTGGTTTGAATGGAGACTAATCTACTATAATTATCCTTTTCATAATGTAGTGTCATAAACAGGGTGTAGCTCCCACTTCTGAGGGATGGTGTACTTTGTGCTTTGAAATATCATTAAACCTCCTAATTATTGACAATTTCTATTACACCCACATTTTAGCTTCACAACTATGGGTTACAAACATCCATACTTTTTTTTTTTTATGTTTTTTGTTTATTTTTGAGAGACAGAGACAGCATGAGCAGGGAGGGTCAGAGAGAGAGGGAGATGAAGAATTCGAAGCAGGCTCCAGGCTCTGAGCTAGCCGTCAGCACAGAGCCCGATGTGGGGCCCAAACCCACACACTGCGAGATCATGACCTGAGCCAGGCGCCCAACCGACTGAGCCACCCAGGCGTCCCCATCCATACTTTTATAAATACCAGAAGTTACAGAGTTTTGGTGGCATCTAGACTCAAAACATAGGACTTAGCCATGTTACTCATCTTCTCCATCTCTCTGTTTCCTCATCTACTGAAGTAGGCACATGCCTATCATATGGTTGTTTTGATAATTAAATTAATACATGTGAAATGCTGAAAACGTTTGGCCCAGAGTAGGCATTCAATGGTCAGCACTTATTTCTTACTTCTCTCAGTTGTAAAAGCTGCTGTAATTCACTATTCTTTCAGCAAATATATCTTGAGCACAAAATTGAGAATGGGGATAAATAGAATTTTTGGAAGGGTAGCTAGTGTTTGGGAGGAGTGCGGGCAGATGGAGGGCACTCTACCCACACTAGTCCAGAGTAAAAAGGCACTACGTGCGTTTCCCACTCTGGCCATTCATTTTCCAATCCGGCGATGCAGTTCTGGAGCTGGGACGTCCTAAGTTGTCCTGGTAGGCATGTGTGGTCCCAAGCCTGGTGTCATGTAGCTTGGGTCTCCTGTAGCAGAGTGAATAAGGACTGGCCGGCCAGCCAGCCATCCTTGGACTGCTGAGCAGCCTTCAAGGTGATGTGGCCTAAGCTCTGGCTGCCCAACCAGAGTGTACCTTACAGGAAGGGTACCTGTGTTCAAATCTTCTCTTAGAGTTTAAACTCAACATCTCATCGCTAAGGGGTTCTTCTTTAAAAAAGATGTAAATCCTAGCCTTATGAAAAGAAAGAGTAGGGGGTTATGTAAATTAGAAAAACCAATGTAGGGCACCTGGGTGGCTCAGTCTATTGAGCAGCTGATGCTTGGTTTCAGCTCAGGTCATGATCTCACGGTTCATGGGATCGAGCCCCACATCAAACTCTGTGCTCACAATGAGAAGCCTGCTTCAGATCCTCTGTCTCCCTCTCTCTCTGCCCCTTCCCAGCTTGCACTCGCTCACTCTCTTTCTCAAAAATAAGGAAAAATCAACGTAAGCTTATGACTTTAGAGATAAAATTTTGTAGCCCTTACTCAGATACTAATTTCTGCTAAAAGGAACATGAATTCCTTCTAAGGTTCTTGATTTCCTGTCTTGGTATAAGAAGACTCAAATTGTGTCTGGTTGCCAGAAACCAGAAGACATCTGAGAATAAGGATGATTCTGAAAAAACAAGGGAGCCCGCTTACAGGGTTCTGCCGTTTTGTTGGGATGAGTAGAGTGTTGTTTGGACGTGGTGAGGATATGAGTAGCCGTTAGGTCATAACAGTAGGGTCATTTGTTATGAGAAAGTCAATGCAAAAGTGAAAGCAAGAGGTCAATATTTTATTGTAATAAATATGGACATTTATTTTATTGTGGATGTCTCTTTCTATTTGTGTGCACAGGAATAAAATGTCAGCCCTTGGTCACACCTTGTGTTCAGGTAGAAAGATTAGGGGGTTGGGGGGTGTCTATTAATAGTCGAATGATCTAAGTGTGAGTTCCAGAACAAGTAAGCCAACAGTGTTATAATTTGTAAGAGAAATCTCATGGTCTCTTCTCTAATTTTTTACTTACTCTTTACAAACGTCTTAAGTAACCCGAGGACAACACAGTATTTGATCATAATAAAGTTTAGTAACTGGTACAGCTGGTAGTTCCTCTTTTTTTTTTTTAACCCGAGTTCCCTTGCCTATTCTCTCTCGTGCTGAGAGGAGAGAACCACAGCCAGCACCCTGCCCCAGGAGGATCTTGTCAAGGACACTGCTGCCATGGTCCCACCAGGTCCCCACCCCCCAGGCCCCACTTCTAGTGGGCACTCCCATCGGCTGTGCCCCCACAACCAAAATGTACTCGGCCTGCCTGTGTCTCTCGCTCACTCATCCAGGCTTCAAGTCCCGGGCAGGATCATCCAACTGGCCAAGGTCAGGTTGCCCACCTGCTCACACAGCCCGGGGTCCAGGAGAACAGGAACATGGCCTTGGGCTGTCAGAAAGTGTGAATCCCACCAGGGTGAGGGGATTCCCAAGCACCCCTGTGTGACAAGGATCCAGATCCACAGCTCAAGCGACAGGTGGCGGCTGCAGGCAGTTCAGGAAGATTGATAAAATCGGCTACTTTTAAGGTCATGTTCCTGTTAAGGCTAATAGTTCCCCTTGGCCAATCTCCCTGAGCTGCTTTTTACCAATTATCTCTGTCATACATAAATTTTGCCTTCTCCCCTACTGTTTAAGAGACAGTCTCTGATGGCCATTCTTTCACAAGCCATGTCAGCCTTTTATTTACAATACAAAGCCATTTTCCTTTATCTGGAACCAACTGTTAATTAATAGTTTTAAATCAATTCATAAGTAGGAACAATCAAAACGTCTGTTAGCTAATGAGTCAAAGAAAATGTGGTCTATGACTGTCATAACAGGAAACAGCAGATACATACAACAACATGGATGAACCTTGAACATGCTAAGTGAGGGGCACCTGGGTGGCTGAGTCACTTAAGCGTCCAACCTCAGCTCCGGTCATGATTCGTGGTTCGTGGGTTTGAGCCCCACGTGGAGCTCTGTGCTGACAGCTTGGAGCCTGGAGCCTGCTTCAGATTCTGTGTCTCCCTCTTTGCCCTGCTCACACTTGGTCTTGCTCCCAAAAATAAATAAACGTTAAAAAAATTTTAAAAAACACATGCTAAGTGAAAGAGTCCAGTCATATAAGACTACGTTTAGAATTCTACTGACATGGAAAGTCCAAATCAGGCAAATCCATACAGACACAGAATAGATTAGTAGTTACTCAGGGCTGTGGGGATAGATGTCTAAAGGGTGCAGGGTTTCTGTTAGGTAATGAGAATGTTCTAGAATGGGTTGTGGAGATGGTTGCACGACCCCATGAACATATCTAAAGTCACTGAAATGTACACTTTAAATGGGCAAATTGTGTGGCATATGAATTATATCCACATATAACAGTTTCCCAAAACAAAAATACAATTCCTGTCACTGTAAAAGCATTCAGTTTTGGAAATATGTCAAGATTACATTTAATCTGATGTTATAAAATACATCACACATTCAAAATACTTCACATTCAAAATATAAAGTCACTTACATGAAATCGGTTAAGAAATCCATGCTTTGTGACAGAAATCCTATTAGAGACTGTCCATCTGAACCACAATCCTAATCCTCAACCCTCATCTGTTAATCTGGTAATTCTTGGGAGTAAATTTATTACAAATGCTAACTCCTGAGCCCCACCTGTATTCTGAGCATTGCAATAAAGGCATGAAGATTTCAACATTCCCAATTGATTTCATTTTGTAAAAAAGATTCACGAATTGGGCGCCTGGGTGGCTTGAGTTAGTTGAGCGCCCAGCTTCAGCTCAGGTCATGATCGCATGGTTTGTGAGGTCAAGCCCTGCATCGGGCTGTGTGCTCTAAGCACAGAGCCCCACTTTGGATCGTCTCTCTCTCTCTCTCTTTCTCAAAATAAACTTAAACTAAAATGCAGTTTGAGTGTCCACAAATACTTCAATTAATGAACCCTTTTAAAATTTTATTTCTTAAGATGTTTGTTTGTGTGAGAGAGCACACACACGTGCATTCTAGCACAGGATGGGCAGAGACGGGGAAAGAGAATCCTAAGCAGACTCTTTGCCGTCAGCATGCAGCCAACTCAGAGCCTGATCCCACTAACTGTGAGATCATGACCTGAGCCAAAATCAGAGTCAGACGCTTAACTGACTAAGCCACCCAGGTGCCCCCAAAACGGCATTTAAATTTTTTCTGCACTACTAAACTCCATTTACAGGAAAAATTAGTTTTGTTAGATCAGTATCACTTAATTCCTAGAGTGCTTCAGTTAGATACAAAAACAAAACAAGATCTATCACCAAAAATCATTTTATTTTTCAATTTTTTCTACTGTTTTTTTCTTTTTTTTTACTTTTTTATGTTTTTTATTTATTTTTGAGAGGCAGAGAGACAGTGCAAGCAGGGGAGGGTCAGAGAAAGAGAGAGATACAGAATCTGAAGCAGGCTCCAAGCTCCGAGCTGTCAGCCCAGAGCCCGATGCGGGGCTTGAACCCATGAACCGCGAGATCATGACCTGAGCCAAAGCCGGATGCTTAACCGACTGAGCCACCCAGGTGCCCCTCTAATGTTTATTTTTGAAGGACAGAGAGAGACAGATCGTGAGCAGGGGAGGGGCAGAGAGAAAGGGAGACACAGAATCCAAAGCAGGCTCCAGGCTCTGAGCTGTCAGCACAGAGCCTGATGCAGGGCTCAAATTCATGAACTATGAGGTCATGACCTGAGTCCAAGTAGAACGCTTACCCGACTGGGCCACCCAGGAGCTTCTTCAAAAATAATTTTAAAAAAATTTTTTAACATTTAAAAAAAATTTTTTTTTTTGAAAGAGAGACACACAGTGTGTGAGCAGGGGAAGGCCAGAGAGAGAGGGAGACACAGAATCAGAAACAGGCTCCAGGCTCTGAGCTGTCAGCACAGAGCCCTATGCGGGGCTCGAACCCATGAAGCACGAGATCATGACGTGAGCTGAAGTCGGTGGCTTAACTCACTGAGCTACCCAGGCACCCCACAATTTTAAATTAAATATTCAGCTGACAAATTAGGCCCTCCACTTTTGTTGAAAGCCAAGTATTGAAAGCCTTCCAGTTTTATAAAGGATTTATTTTGCTTTCTCTGCTTCCACAGCAAATAAGCCTTTTTTTAAATGTTTATTTGTGAGCGAGAGAAAGCATGAGTGGAAAGGGGCAAAGAGAGAGGGAGACACAGAATTCAAAGCTGGATCAAGGCTCCGAGCTGTCAGCACAGAGCCCAATGTGGGGCTCGAACCCACAAGCAACCCAGGAGCTGTGAGATCGTGACCTGAGCAGAAGTTGATGCTTAATCAACTGAGCCACCCAGGTGCCCCAGCCTTTTCTTTTTTTTCCCTCAAATCAGCCTTTTCAAGTGTGCCTTTGTTTGGTCCCCAGAGGGTGTTTACAGCATCCTAGTAAGATTCAGGATAGGTGCAAGGCATGTCTTTCTTTTACAAAATGAGGGACTATCTTCAGAGGGAGGTGGGACTTCTTGGCAACTTTAGGGATTCCTGACCAGCGATCCTGACACCACTCACAGGTAAGGCATCAGCTTAGAGACCATGCTGAGGCCCAGAACTGAGCGGGTGCAAGCCGGTAGACGATTTAAGTAATCAGAACGCAAAACTCAGAGCTCCGCAGCACTAACACGCTTACCAATCAGGTGAGAGGTCCGCAAAGGAGCCTGGAAATGAACAAACAGGGAGGCTGGGGCCCAGGAGAGAGGGGTGCCGCAGGCTAGGAGGAGGGTGTCTCAAGGAGCGGGGAACGAGCTTCTGGTTCCCTTCTCTTAGAGCCCAAGTAGAGACAAATAGCTACCGCCACGCCATCACGCACCTTTCAGCAAACCAGAAAGCCCAGCACCTTCAATCTGTTCCCTTGCACAGGAGGCTCTGGGGACCCCAAGCGTGTCCCGCAGAAATGCAAACATTTGAGGTGGCCTGTTAGCCCTGGATGGAGGAGGTAAGGAAGAGGGAGCAGCGGCCTGTAGCTTGGCCTGCAGGACACCGTGTCCACCAAGAAGGGACTGAGGGCACTAAAGCCCCTACTTGCTTTTAGAGTTTTCCATCTTGGAGGAAACAGTTTGGAGGATACAGCTTCCTGTCCACTGGACAAACGTCTAAGGATCCTACAGACCCATAAGCTGCTGTAATAAACGCCACAGACCGGGGCTTGGACAGACATTACTCTTGCAGTTGTGGAGGCTGGAGGTTCAAGATCAAGCTTTCGGAGGCTGCCTCCTCACTGTGTCCTCACATGGCCTTTCCTTTGCACACGTGCATTCCTGGTGTCCCTTTGTGTATCCAGATTTCCTCCTCTTACAAGGAGGACAAACAGATTGGATTAGGGGGCACCCCAATGGCCTTATTTTAACTTAAAATCTGATAATGACTTAACAGAGTTCTGGTAGTACTAACTACATTTTGAAACAAATTCCTCCTGGAACTGAGATGGTTATTTTATTATATATATATATATATATATTTTTTTTTTTTTACTTTATTTATTTATTTTGAGAGAGCCAGAGACAGCATGAGCAGGGGAGGGGCAGAGACAGAGGGAGAGAGAGAGAATCCCAAGCAGGCTCCCTGCTGCCAGCACAGAGCCCGTGCTTGGGGGCTCAAAGCCACAAAACCACGAGATCATGATCTGAGCTGAAACCGAGAGTTGGACACTTAGCCGAATGAGTCACCCAGGTGCCCCTGAGATTGTTATTTTAGAAAGCTAATTGCCAAGCCAACATGCAAATACTCTAGCACTTTCTTTCCCTTTTGCATGTAATTGTGTTTGCCCTCCGGATAGGGAGGACTATACGGAAAAGTCCCGCACTAACTGTGCAGATTAAATCTGCAGATTTAGACCAGCAGAAAAATCTGCCACAGATCACATGGCCTTGGGCGTGTCTTTTTCTCTTTCAGAAAGCTAAGATTAGATTCCCATGGTCTCTTTTATTCCAACATCCTTCTATTCCTTGTCTCAACCATAATAGATCTAAGGGGAAGTAAGTGGAAAGGAGAGAAAGAACAGTCCACAGCAGCGCCCCTGAAATAGCGCTCTTGACATTCTGGGCCAGAGAATTCTTCGCCAGATAAGCCTGGTCCTGTAAGATGTTGAGTAGCACCTGGGTCTCTAACCACTAGGTGCCAGGGACAATTGTGACAGTGTGTCGCAGTTGTGACCATCAAAAATGTCTCCACCATTTTATATTCTCACCAGGGCTTCTGTTTCTCCACATCCTCTCCATCACTTGTTATTTTCTGTTTTGTTTTGCCTGACACCAGCCGCCCTCAGGCGTGCGATGCACTGTCTCACTGTGGTTTTCATGTGCATTTCCCTAACGATCAGTGGTGTGGCGCTTCCCCGCGTATGCTTGTTGGCCTCTTGTCTGTCTTCCTTGGAGAAATGTCTGTTCGAGTCCTTTGCCTATTTTTTAATCCACTGATTTTTCTTAAAACGATTTCAATAGTTTTATATAGCTGGAATCATATAATATGTAGCCTTTTCAGATTGGCTTCTTTCACTTAACAATGTGCATTTCAGGTTCTTCCCTGTCATTTCATGACTTGATTGCTTACTTTTATTTTTTTAAGTTTATGTATTTGAGAGAGAGACCAAAAGGATGTGTGCGTGCACACAGATAAGGGGCAGAGGGAGAGAGAGAAAGAGAGAATTCCAAGCAGGGTCCCCACTGATGGCACAAACTCCAAGGCGGGGTTCAAGCCCATGGCCATGAGATCATCATGACCTGAGCTGAGATCAAGAGTCAGACACTCAACCAACTGAGCCACCCAGGAGCCCCACGAACACATTCTTTTTTAAAAAATGTAAAATGACTAACATAGAACAGTTGCAAGAATACAAAAACCTTCCAAATCAACGTTACCCATGTTTTCCAACAAACAGTTCAGTCTGTGTGGTTTACTGTTTGCTTTCTCCCTTGCTCTGGTATGCGTTTATTTCTAAATCATTGTAATTTGTGGACATCACATCTCTTTATCCATAAATATTTCAACATGTGTTTCCTAAGAACAAGGACAGAACCACTCACTCACTGTGGATACTCCCCCACCATGACCTTGCGGCCAAGTAAGGAACAGAAATTATGATTCTTCAAATTAATTTGCTACAAGAAATGTCATTTATTTAATCAAGAAAGGCATCTTCAAATAGGAGTCTGGGTTACGAACTGGAGTTACATGCTAATTTCTGAGAAAAGCATGGACCAAATGATCCAGCAGCACCTTCCAGAGCCTGAGATGTCTCTGCACATGCCCTAAGATGAAAACGTCACTCTGGGACATTCCTAGAGAGTGAGTATTTTGAATGGAAGCAGTCTTACATCTCATTACAAAGCTGTTCTGGAATTAGATTTGCTTTGAAACTATTCTTCCTATACAGCATCTTGAATGATTCTCTAGCAAATAGTGTTATATGACAGTTTTGTTTTTCTTAAATTTTTTTTAATGTTTTATTTATTTTTGATACAGAGACAGAGCATGAGAGGAGGAGGGGCAGAGAGAGAAGGAGACACAGAACCGGAAGCAGGCTCCAGGCTCTGAGCTAGCTGTCAGCACAGAGCCTGACGCGGGGCTCAAACCCACGAATGTGAGACCTGACCTGAGCTGAAGTCAGAGGTTTAACCGAGTGAGCCACCCAGGAGCCCCTACATGACAGTTTTAATGCGTTTAGAGTTTTGTTGCTCAAATCTTTGACGACTGGCAAGCAGTGAAAGGAGGCAAACCCTCCATATACTGGTCTTTTTAACTTGCCAAAACATTTAGACTGACTACAGTTAACAATTCTGTATTGTACACTTGAATTTTCTAGGGGAGTAGATCCCAAGTGTTTTCATCAAAAAAAAAAAAAAAAGGAGGGGCACCTGGGTGGTTCAGTCGGTTAAGCATCCGACTTTGGCTCAGGTCATGATCTCACAGCTGTGGATTCGACCCCATGTCAGGCTCTGTGCTGACAGCTCAGAGCCTGGAGCTGCTTCAGATTCTGTGTCTCCCTCTCTCTCTGCCCCTCCTCCACTCACCCTCGGTCTCTGTCTCTGAAAAATAAATTTAAAATAATTTTTTTTAAAAGTAACTATGTGAAGTGATGGCTATGTTAATTAGCTTGATTAGTTAGCTTGCTTGTGGTGATTATTTCACCATATATACATATATCAAAATATAAAACTGTACACCTTAAATATATACAATTTTTATTTATCAACTCTACCTCAGTACGGCTGGAAACAAATTCTGAAGGGTGAGAGACGCACACGGTAGCTGTGCTGTAAAGCAGTAATTTCAATCAACATGCTGAGTAAATGTAAGATGGGTTAGAAACAATTCGAATCTTGGTTCCCAGACAGCTAGTGTGCATTTGGTTTCCCCACTAGTGGCCTGCAGTTAGCTGGACGCATACTATTCAGAATTCCAAAGAACAAAAAGTGCTGTAGATTAGCACCAAATGCAGATAATTCAGGCTCAAGTAACAATAAATCATCACATGAATTCCATGCCAAAAATGAAAATCAAATATCCTGGGTGGAGGAGGGCAGTTTAGCATTAGCAAAGTGCCCCAGTCCTGCACGTGGCCCATGCAGGAGAGTTTACCTAGCTGGGCAGAGGGGAAAAGAGAAAATACCCAAAAGAATGTGAATCTTCTCTTTTCCACAGTACCTTTCCCTAACTCCCTCCACCACCACCACACTAGACTTTAGAATATTGTCATGTTATGTAAGTTACCCCTCTGCCTTCTTTCTTTAAAAGCTGACACTCTAGGGCGCCTAGGTGGCTCAATCGATTAAGCATCTGACTCTTGATTTCAGCTCACGTCATGATCTCATGGTTTGTAGGTTCGAGCCCCACATCGGGTTCTGCGCTGACAATGCAGAGCCTGTTTGGGATTGTCTCTCTCTCCCTCTTTCTCTGCCCATCCCCCACAAGCACACAGGCACACTTACCTTCTCTCAAAAAAAAAAATGGCTGGCACTCTACATCAATCTCTTCTTTTTCTTTTTTTAATTTTTTTTTAATGTATTTTATTTTGAGAGAGAGAGAGACAGAGTGTGAGCAGGGGAGGGGCAGAGAAGGAGACACAGAATCAGAAGCAGGCTCCAGGCTCTGAGCTAGTTGTCAGCATAAAGCCCGACGCAGGGCTCAAACCCACAGACTGTGAGATCATGACCTGAGCTGAAGTCAGATACTTAACCGACTGAGCCACCCAGGTGCCCCCAAACTCTTTCTTAAATAGCTTAAAATTTTTCTTTTTTTAATGTTTATTTATTTTGAGAGAGAGAGAGACACAGAGTGTGAGCAGGGGAGGGTCAGAGAGAGAGGGAGACAAAGACTCCAAAGCAGGCTCCAGGCTGAGCTGTCAACACAGAGCCTGACGCAGGGCTCGAACCCACAAAGTGTGAGATCATGACCTGAGCTGAAGTCCGCTGCTTAACCAACTGAGCCACCCAGGCGCCCCTTAAGCAAATAGCTTAACATGGCACCCACAGGGGTGCCTGGCTGGCTCAGTTAGTAGAGCATGCAACTCTTAACCTTGGGGTCATGAGTTCAAGCCCCACATTCAGCGCTGAGCCTACTTAAACTTTAAAGAAGGAAAAAATTGATGGCACCTGAAGAGGAAGGCCTATTCACGGTGGTTTTAGGAGCTGTAGCTCCAGAAGTCACCATTTACAAACATCACTGGACAATGTGGTTTTTAGGATGCAGACTGAGCCAGGAATCAATCTTGACAGAACTGTGATTTTTGGTTACCATGGTAACTTACTGGCAAGACATCGACATCTTTGCAGTTATCACAGATCCAGCAAACAAAAGAGAAGGAAAACAACAATATGAGAGAACAAAGAGGCCACATTCGCGGCGCCACACCTCCCCCATGAGCTCAGTGAATATTCACTATAACTATAAAAGAAATTGGACTTAATAGTTTTTTAAAAAATCACTTTTTTAAATTAAGGTATTTCTTTTTTTAATTTTTTAATGTTTTTTATTTATTTTTGAGAGACAGAGACAGTGTGAACAGGGGAGGGTCAGAGAGAGAGGGAGACACAGAATCCAAAGCAGGCTCTAGGCTCTGAGCTAGCTGTCAGCACAGAGCCCGACATGGGGCTCGAACCCACAAACCGTGAGATCATAACCTGAGCTGAAGTCAGACGCTTAACCGACTGAGCCACCCAGGCGCCCCAATCACTCTTTTTTCTACCCACTTGGCAATACAATTACCGATTAGGTTTTGGTGTGCCAACTAAATTCTTGCTGTCTACTCTCCTCTGTATATGGGAACATTTGTTTTAATTAATTATTTTTTATTTTTTTAACCATTTATTTTTGAGAGAAACAGAGCATGAGCGGGGGAGGGGTCAGAGAGAGAGGGAGACACAGAATCCAAAGCAGGCTCCAGGCTCTGAGCCGTCAGCACAGAGCCCAACAAACCCACAGACACAGAGATCATGACCTGAGACAAAGTCGGACACTTAATCCACTGAGCCACCCAGGTGTCCCAGGACGTTTGTTTTTAAATGCTCAACTACGTTGCAAGAGAACAGAATCATGAAAAAAGATGTTCTAAACGAGGAAATGCACAGACATTGAATCCAACATACTTTCATTTAAAGCCAGTCCTTTGGGCGCCTGGGTGGCTCAGTTGTTTGAGCATCTGAGTTTGGTTCAGGTCATGATCTCACAGTCAGGTCACGATCTCACAGTTCGAGAGTTCAAGCCCCACATCGGGCTTTCCCAGCAGCACGGAGCTTGCTTCAGATTCTCTGACTCCCTCTCTCTCTGCCTCTCACATGCTCTCTCTCAAAAATAATCATTAAAAAACTAAATAAATAAAATCAATCTTTATGTAAGATTATACTACATCCTAGCTAACAAACATGATGTAATAGTTATATTTTGTAGGAGATGATAGAAGTTCAAGCATGTTCATTTTAATCATGATGTAACCTTAAAATGGTTAACAATGTTATACTGAAAATTGAACTTTTTTATTTTTTTACTTTATTTTTCAGAGACAGAGAGAGGCAGTGTGAGCAGGGGAGGGTCAGATAGAGAGGGGGACACAGAATCCAAAGCAGGCTCCAGGCTCTGAGCTAGCTGTCAGCACAGAGCCCAACGCGGGGCTGAAACCCACGAACCATGAGATCATGACCTGAGCCGAAGCCAGACACTTAACTGACTGAGCCACCCAGGCGCCCCTGAACATGTTTTTAAAAGTCTGTAGTTTAGGGGCGCCTGGGTGGCTCAGTCAGTTGAACATCCACTTCAGCTCAGGTCATGACCTCATGGTTTGAGGTTCGAGCCCTGCATCGGGCTGTCTGCTGTCCATGCGGATCCTGTTTCAGATTCCCTGTCGCCTCTTTTCTCTGGCCCTCCTAGCACATTCTTTCATTCTCTCTGTCAAAGATAAACATTAAAAAATTATAAATAGGGGCGCCTGGGTGGCTCAATTGGTTAAGCGTCTGACTTCGGTTCAGGTCATGATCTTGCAGTTTGTGAGTTCAAGCCCCATGTCGGGCTCTGTGCTGACAGCTCGGAGCCTGGAGCCTGCTCCGGAGTCTGTGTCTCTCTCTCTATCTGCCCCTCCCTCACTCATGCTCTGTTTCTGTCTCAAAATTAAATAAACATTTAAAAAAATTATAAATAAATAAGTCTATAGTTCAATTAAGCAAGGTAGCAGGATCACGGTAAAAATGCCAGGCAAGGGTCCCTGGGTGGTTCACTCTGTTAAGCATCAGACTCTTGATTTTGGCTCAGGTCATGAACTTGCAGTTTATGGGGTCAGGCCCAGAGTCAGGCTCCATGTGCTGATGGCATGGAGCCTGCCTGGGGACTCTCTCTATCCCTCTCTCTCTCTGCCCACCACCCCATACTCATACTGGCCCTGCCCTCAAAATAAATAAATAAACTTAAAAAAAATTACTAGTCAAGGGGTGCCTGGTTGGCTCAGTTGGCAGAGGATGTGACTCTTGATCTCAGGGGTCATGAATTTGAGCCCCACATTGGGTGTGGGCCCACTAAAACAGTTAATAATTAAATAAAGTAAAATCTTAAAAAAAACAACAACAAGCAGCTAGTCAACCTGTGTGTTTGGATCAGATTCTAAATTTGATCTTTTGACCATACCTAACAATCACTAGGAACACTGACCACAGAGTATGTGGCCATCTTTTTAACAGGAAGAAAACCATATTTTCAAATGGTTGACTTTCTGCCCATACTTAAACTGAACAAGGAAACTCTGGTTTATTACTCATTTGACCTGCTGACTTTAAAGTGTATGTGTTGCTCTGAGGGACGTCATTAGGACAACTGGTGAAAGTGCAATAGTAATTACATTAATATCGTATCTATATTAAATCAACCAAATTTGATAATAGTGCTATGGTAAGGTAAGGAAATGTTCTTGTTTTGAGGAAATAAATCTCAATACTTGGGGTAAAGTATTCAATTATATGTTTGTTAACTGCTTTCAAATGATTCAGGAAAAAAGTATATATGGAGAAAGAGAGAGAACAGTAAAGCAAATGTGGCAACTCTTTGTAGATAAACCAATACCAGAAACTGCCTGCCTTCACCAGGTCAGTTAGCTAGTTTGCATTTTGCAGCTGCGAAGTGTTCCTAATGGATAATATAGTCAACTCCAATTCACCTTCTTTTTTTTTAAGGCACCCGTTTTCTTTTTTTTTTCTGTTTTATTTTATTTTATTTTTTTAAATTTTTGAGAGACAGAGAGAGACAGCACAAGCAGGGGAGGATCAGAGAGAGAGGGAGACATAGAATCTGAAACAGGCTCCAGGCTCTGAGCTAGCTGTCAGTACAGAGCCGGACGCGGGGCTCGAACCCACAAACCGTGAGATCATGACCTGAGCCGAAGCCGGACACTTAACCAACTGAGTCACCCAGGCACCCCTCCAATTCACCTTCTACAAGCACAGAGTCACACTATGAAGCTGACACTCTTGAAATACAGAAATGGACTTAAGATTCCAGTAACTTACAAATCACTTAACTTTTTTTTTAAGTCTATTTCTTTTTTTTTTTACATGTTTTTTATTTATTTTTGAGAGACAGAAACAGCGCGAGCAGGGGAGGGTCAGAGAGAGAGGAATACACAGAATCCGAAGACAGGTCCAGGCTCTGAGCCATCAGCACAGAGCCGGATGCAGGGCTCAAACTTACGAACCACGAGATTATAACCTGAGCTGAAGTCAGACGCTTAACCCACTGAGCCACCCAGGTGCCCCATAAGTCACTTAACTCTTTGGTGCTAAAGTACGGCAATTTCTAAAATGTAAACATCAAAATGAGATTTTTGATGAGTGTTTTGTAAAATGCAAAGTACTATACAAGTATGAGTTTTTGAAGCTGTGTTTATGCTTTTTCCCCTTATATGTGGTGTTTAAGATGTTGGCTAGAAAAGTTAACACTTGTAGAAACAAGAACCCTTTAAAAAATTTTTTTTTAATGTTTATTCATTTTTGAGAGAGAGACAGAATATAAGCAGGGAAGGGCAGAGTGAGAGGGAAACACAGAATCTGAAGCAGGGTCCAGGCTCTGAGCTGTCAGCACAGAGCCAGATGCTGGGCTCAAACTCACAAACGTGAGATCATGACCTGAGCCGAAGTCGGACGCTCAGCCGACTGAGCCACTCAGGTCGCCCAGGAACTCTTTATGTTCATTGTTTGCTTACATGAAAATCCCTCTGTATCAGTATTTAAATATTTTTCAGTGCAACTACATGAAAGGTAGCAAATTATTATATTATCTATAACATAGCTTAATGTAGCTTAGAGAGGCTAGCACCTACTCCTGCTCCTTTTAGGAGGCACAGTCATAATAAAATGTGCTGGGCACTGTGCCAAGTGACTTGCACATTGTGTAATTCTCACAAACACTCAGTAAGCTTGATGCAATTATTACTTCATCATATGTAAAATGAGGAAAATAGCTGAATTTATCTCAGGGCTACTGTTAAGGACTAAAAGAGACTATACAGGGGCCCCAGACTGGCTCAGTCAGTTGAGCGTCTGACTTCGGTTTAGGTCATGATCTCATAGTTCGTGGGCTGAAGCCCTGCATCGGGCTCCGTGCTGACAGCTCAGAGCCTGGAGCCTGCTTCTTATTCTGTGTGTCCTTCTCTCTCTGTCCCTCCCCTGATTGCTCTCTTGTCTCTCTCTCAAAATAAATAAACATTAAAATTTTTTTAAAATGTTTAAAAAATAAATAAATAAAATAAAAGAGATCATACATAGGGGCACCTGGCTGGCTCAGTCAATAGAGCATGTGACTCTTACTCTCGGGGTCATGAGTTTAAGCCCCACGTCTGGGTGCAGAAACTATTAAAATAAATGAATAAATATGAACCTTAAAAAAGAGAAAGAGACTAAACATAAAGCACAGCACAGTAGGTGGCAAAAAGGAAGTGCTAGACATGTTTACATTTATTGATACCTTTATTTTACTAGTAAACAGACATAGAAAAGCAAGTGGAAGTAAAAGGATTTTCAACCCAGGTCTGACTCCCCAATGTTCTGCCTTTTTCTTTTCTTTCTCTTTCTTTCTTTTATTTTTTTAATTAAAAAAAATTTTTTTATTACCTCCCCATTCAAGAGGAGAAGCAGGAAATCCCCATGACAGTAGCTGGGCTTAAAAGCCAGGAGACCTGCTTTGATTTCGCCCTCCTGGACGGTCCTTGGTCCTCACCCCTCATCCCATCCCTACCAACGCCTGGCTAAGCGAGATGCTCAGTATGTACTTGTAGAATTAATGAAAGACTAGGTTTGGTTTTGTTGTTGTTTATGTATTTTATTTATTTTTGAGAGTGGGGGTGCACTAGCACGAGGGGGAGGGGCAGTGAGAGAGGGAGACCGAGAATCTCAAGCAGGCTCCAGGCTCTGAGTTCAGAGCCCGCCGCAGGGCTCGATCCCATCATGACCTGAGCCAAAATCCTAGGCTTAACCGACTGAGTCACCCAGGCGCCCCAAAGACTAAGTTTCTAGCCTGGGTTAGCCACATCTTTCTGGGTTGGGTAGAACTTTCACGACTCGGCTCTGGAGCCCCATCTCAGACCCGGAAGAGGCTGTTAAGGTCCTGTTCAGGGAAAACGACTACGTCTTCCCTTCTCAAACGCAAACTGCCAAGGGCTGTTGCCCCCGAACCACTGCGACTTCAAGGATCCCAACCTCCACTCACCACACTGCAACGGGCCCTTCTCTCCACATGGCAGGTCAAGGCCACATTTTCACCGCCCCCGCGCGGCGGAGGCCGGACCGCGCTGCTCTTCGCGGCGAACTACATCTCCCACAATCCCAGTCGGCCGGACCGCCTCCCGCTGGCGGTGGGAGCGGAGGCGGAGCGGCTCACCCCGAGGCGGGGCGGGGCCTTCCGAAACGTCCTGCCGGTGTCCTACAGGGTAGAGTTCGTTTTAGAAGAGATTCGTGGGTTCCCTGTCAAAGTAGGACCTCTGTCCTCCGTCCCCACTATGGTCCCCTCCATGTAAGCCGGCAGATGGTCCAGTCCAGCGGAGATACTCCCCGCCGTGGGCCTCAGCGAGACCCCAGGGAGAGCAAAAGACAGGCCGCGCGCGCATGCGCAGAGGCGCAGCATGGGGGCGGGAGCCGCTAAGCCCCTTCCCAGCAGTGTTGAAGGTGAGTAGGGGGCGGGGTGGGGCGTGTCCCGCGTCAAGACTGACCACTGCCCCTCAACGGCCACCGATGGATCAGCCGTTACCATCTGGACTGACTCAAAGCCGTTGACCCCAGCTGTCCAGAAAATTGGGATCCCCAGGAGCTCAGTTTTAGCGTTTGTACATCAATATCCCACTTCCAATTAAAGCACTTCCAGCATTTCATTGCTATTGTCTAGGTATACGCTTTTCTTTTCTGCTAGACCACGCATTTGAAAAATAGCAGCTAACATGTCCGGAGGGTCCACCTTTCATCTTGGTAGCAAATAGCTCCCTCTTGATGAGGTAAATGAGCTTAAAGGCTTTTGGACACTTGATTCAGTTTGATTTAATCTCAGATTAGGTACATACTTTGTCATGCTATTTCATGTGTGTATCTCTTTGCATGAGAGGACTCCTTGATATGAAGACAGTGATACACCAAAGACATAGTGGAGGTGATGAAGTTTATAATCTCTTAGGAATACAGAGAATTAAGCAAGCATCTTATTGTGCCCTAACCCTAACCGTTTTCCTTACACCTTGCTGTGTGACTTGGTTATGTTGCTTAACCTTCTGGGCCTACCTTTTCTCATAAAATGAGGAGATTGGATTAGATCTCTAAGAACTTGCCAGCTCTGAAATTCTGTGATTAGTGAGTGAGGAGTAGAATCCAGATGATATCACAATATGGTAATGCTAAATATCATCAACTTCCATTTCTCCGCTAACACAAGAGAAACAGCTGTAAGAATGTGGCAGTAGCATTAGAAAGAACTGCACTTTATTGTACCTGTAATCTCTTCCTTATGGCTAAAAATATGAGATTTGCAAGTAATACAGCTTTCTTCACTCTTTGTTGTCTGTTTGTAGATCATTGCTAGGAAGAACTCTGGGTACAATTATGAACACAGTGTATATGATAATGGCTCATATCTTAAGATCTCATCTGATAAATGCTTCAATGGTACCTAATCGAATGAAAATGCTTCCATATCTTGGTGTCATTAGAATGATGTCAACTCATAAATCCAAAAAGAAGATGAGAGAATATTACAGGCTGCTGAATTTGGATGAAGGATGCTCTGCAGATGATGTCAGGGAATCTTTTCATAAGCTTGCCAAGCAATACCACCCAGACGGTGGCTCGAGTACAGCAGATTCTGCAACATTTATAAGGATTGAAGAAGCATATAGGAAGGTGCTTTCCCACGCGGTAGAACAAGCAAATGCCAGACAGAATAAAGTTGAAGAAGCAGAGGAAGAAGAAGAAAAGTTCAAATATAAAACACCCCAACACCGGCATTATTTAAGTTTTGAAGGTATTGGTTTTGGAAGTCCAAGTCAACGAGAGAAGCAATATAGGCAATTTAGAGCCGACCGCGCAACTGAGCAAGTGATGGAGTATCAGAAGCAGAAACTACAAAGCCAGTATTTCATTGATAGCGTAATTGTTAAAGATGTAAGACAGAGTAAAGAACAAAAGATAACTCAGGCTATCGAGCGTTTAGTAGAGGATCTCATTCAGGAATCAATGGCAAAAGGAGACTTTGACAATCTCAGTGGGAAGGGAAAACCTCTAAAAAAGTATTCTGGCTGTTCGTATATTGATCCCATGACTCACAACCTGAACAGAATCTTGATAGATAATGGATACCAGCCGGAGTGGATCCTCATGCAAAAGGAAATAAAGGATACCATTGATCAACTCAGAGAGGCCATTTTAGTGTCAAGGAAAAAACTCGGGAATCCAATGACACCAACTGAACAGAAACAGTGGAACCAAGTTTGTGAGCAGTTCCAAGAAAACATCAGGAAACTAAACAAGCGAATTAATGATTTTAATTTAATTGTTCCCCTCCTTAGCAGGCAGAAAGTCCATTTTGATGCACAGAAAGAAATTGCCAGAGCCCAAGGAATATATGAGACCCTTATAAAAACAAAAGAAGTCACAGATAAAAACCCAAACAACACTGATCAGGGAGAAAGGGAAAAAACACCTGGAGTCAAGACAGGTTTTTTTAGCTGGATGAATGTGTGGAAATTTATTAAAATATGACCGTTTAAATATTCATAGTACGACCCCCAAATAATTTTCAGTTGTACTGATGTCACACATGGAAGCTGATATTTATTGCTGCAACACATAAGTTTGAGAACTGTATGCCTCTGCACTTTTCACAAAACTGATCACATCTCCAGTGATGTATAAGCGAGCAAGCTATAAGAAACTGCAAGAAATGTTCAACCAGCTTCGCTCTGAGTATATTGCAAGAAAAGAACTTCTAAACCATTTAATCCATTTCAGAGGTTAAATGTCAGTCACAGGTGAAACAAATTAGGATGAGGACTCAGACTAGGAATCCTAAAAGGTGGTCCAAAAGTCTTAGTGCAGTTTTAAGCTCTAGTAACTTAGAAACAACTGCTGTTGCCATCTTTATAACTACTTACAACAATGGGGAAAAAAACCCCTAAAAGGTATGATAAAAAGCCACACAACTAAGGAAGTATGGACTATAGATAAGCAAACCTAAAATATGATAATGATTTTTGCAAGCTTGCTGCATTTAGACACCTGTGGTTATTAAAGCTTAAAACTTCTAAGACTTTTGGGATACTCTTTATTTGAATGGAAATGTTATGATCAGGAAATTAGCCCAATGGAGTTACTGTACTCTTCCTTTTTTATTCAATACTCAATGTGTGGGTATTGAATAAAACACACGTGCACACACACACACACACAATATCTGGGTTGTATTTTTTTCCTTCCCAACTTCATTATCTTGTCTATAGGGAAATCCGTCAGCCAAGATAATTGATATAGCTGTTCTAGGAATAAACCAGTGGCTACTCTAAAGAGTTTGGGTGTATTTCCTGCCTTTTGGAGATTAAAAAAAAAAAGACCTTGGGTTCAACGGAAACTTACGATTTCACTTCTGGCTTCATCTCTAATCAGAAATTGAAATGTTAGATTTACATATATCAATCTGAAGCCTGTCTTTGTCATGTATCAGATTCCCCAGAGGCTTTTTCTATATGAGAATCTCAAATTAGGCACCCAATTTCCTGTCTTAGGAACCCTTTCAGAAACAAAAAGATGTCTGAATTTTGTGTCACTTTGCACTCTTGGCAAATGACAGAAAGTCATGGGTTTGTTAGGTTCTGTCCACTTTCAGAAAATCTGACTTCTTTGGGTTTGTGTAGTTTCTTTAGCCACAGAATTGGGCAGCTAGAAGGATACAGAGGGTAATCAAATGGAGCAGATCTTTTTCCTTACTTAAAGTGCCATAACAGAGGACCATAGGGAGGGGAAGGGGGAAAGAGAGGTGGGGAGAGCGAGGGACACAAATCATGAGAGACTACTGAATACTGAAAATGAACTGAGGGCTGAAGGGGGAGGGGGAGGGAGGAAGGGGGTGATGGTCATGGAGGGGGGCACTTGTGGGGAGAAGCACTGGGTGTTATATGGAAACCAATTTGACAACAAACTGTTATAAATTAAAAATATAGATAAGTAAAACCAAAAAAAATGTGCCGTATTATGGATGTGGTTCAGAAATGGCACTTGCCACTCTGATCTTGAAAGAACAAGTTATTTTGTAAAGCGTGTGTGATAGTTAAGTAAACCTACATCCTGAAAAGGAAATTTCAGGACTTTCTGCTTACATGATGGAGTAATTCACTGGTATAATATTTGATTATTGACTGAGTATGTGGATTCTATGACAATACCATTACTCTAAACAAAATTGTGAAAAGTATGAAATACAGCTACATAATATGAATTATGGTTATAAAACATTTTAGAAGGCTGTGGTTCTGTGAATTTCGTTAAGAATGGGAATTGGATGTATGATACCTAGTTGAATTGTAGCAACATATATAAAGGAAACCATTTGCAATATTGGATCATGGGATGGTAAAGTTACTGGAAAACTCTAGTAAATCCTTAATTTCAGCACAGGACACTTTATGCTTGTAAATATTTTCTATATTAATAAGATTAATAAAGTTGATTTTAATGATTATCCAATGGTTCAGTGTTATATAAACAATAATAACCATATTTTTGGCTGACCACCTGAATATTTTTTAACCTTTTTTAAAAAAATTGTTTTAATGTTTTAGTATTTTTGAAGGAGAGAGAAAGAGCGTGAGTGGGAGAGGGGCAAAGAAATAAGGAGACACAGAATCTGAAGCAGGCTGCATGGTCTGAGCTGTCAGCCCGGAGCCCGATGTGGGGCTCGAACTAATGAATCATGAGATCATGACCTGAGGCAAAGTTGGGCGCTTCACCAACTGAGACACCCAGGCTCCCCTATTTTTTAACTTTTTGATTGTTGATATAAAAACTGTAACAGAGGGGTACCTGGGTGGCTCAGTCAATTGAGCATCAGACTCTTGATCTCAACTCAGGTCATGATCTCATGGTTTGTGAGATTGTGCCCCATGGAGGGCTCTGCACTGACAGTGCAGAACCTGATTGGGATTCTCTCTCTGTCTCTTCTCTCTCTTTCTCTCTCTCAAAACAAATAAATAAAATTAAAAAAAAACTGTGACAGAGATTTTTCTTGTGAAGGAGGCAAATTGGCTTGTGTAAAAATTGGTTCACTAAGTAAAATTCAGACCAGAAAAAAATATTTTGGCCAGATTATCAGAGTTTGTTGAATTGTAATCATTTTGTTTTAAATGTTTATTTATTCTTAAGAGAGACAGAGCACAAGTAGGAGAGGGGCACAGAATCAGAAGCAGGCTCCAGGCTCTGAGCTGGCAGCAGAGAGCCCAATGCAGGGCTTGAACCCACGGACTGCAAGATCATGACCTGAGCTGAAGTCAGACACCCAACTGACTGAGCCACCCAGATGCTCTGTAATCTTTTTTTCTTTTAAGTTTATTTCTTTATTTTGAGGGATGGGGAGGGGTAGAGAGAGTGAGAGAGAATCGCACGCAGGCTCCATGCTGTTTGCACGGAGCCCAGACCCACGAACCGTGAGATCATGACCTGAGCCAAAAATCAAGAGTCCCACGCTTAACCGACTAAGCCACCCAGGAGCCCCTACTGAATTGTAATGTGCCACTTCTCTCTCCATGATGCAGCCTTGACCTTTTCTGTCAGTGTTTCACCTTCTCACTTTTGTCTTTTCAAGTGTAGTAGTAAGTTACCGAGATGTCTGAACTCATTTGTGGGGGTAGACGCACAAATGTTGTGTAATACTTCTTGCCAGCTGAGGCCAGACTGGGACATCAAAATACAACTTTCCTCCAGGCTTGGGATGACATAAGCAGAGGGAAAGCAGTTCCTAGGACAGAATAACCTGGGCTGTGGCCCTCCCCAATTTGTCTCTGAGCCCTGTCCCCGGCCTGCTGTAGAGTGGCAGAGCCCACCAGTCTGCCACCTCCGAGAGGACCCTCAGGGACCCTAAGCAAGCCTCTACTCCCCCCAATCTGGACTTAGGAAACTAAGGACTAAGGGATTTCCTTTCTTGCCAGGACCAATTTCAGAAGTCTGGCCTCCTCTTATAGGGCCCGCCTCTTCCCTAGATGATTGATATATGCCACTGTCCCCCAGTCCACCTCCATGACAGAACCTACCCGAGAGTCTCAACAGGACGCATACATCAAATAAGCTTAACATTGTTGTAAGAGAGACCTACAGTTGTAGGGAGGGTCCTTTCTGGTGTACGTTGAGGACCTTCTAGCAAGAAGCACATGATCCAGTGGTGACTCAGCTTCAGAATTTATAGCTGGGCCTCTGTGGTCTCTGTGGTTTCACCTCTGTGGGTGACCCTGGCTCCACGGCCATGGCCTCTCAGCTTTTGCACCTAGCCACAGTTTATCCCATGATTTGCCCAAGCATCTCCATGAGATTTGCTGAAAAGATGCGGTGGGCAGCTGTTGTGCCTTCTGGAAGTAAATAGCCACCCTTGCCACACTGCGCGGCGGCCTTACATAAGCAAGAATTCACAAAATGGAGAAAATTAGATAAAAGCAAGTACACATCCACCTTCTGAATGGCCTGTATTGACGGTGCCATGTGCCATTCATCTAGGGAGGATGTGGTTCCTAGCACAGGAAGTCAGACCTTTGAAGCTGATCTTGACGGGAGAGAAGATCCCTGATTTTCTTAGCCATGCTCAGGAGTGGGCGTGTGACCTAGGCCCTGCCGAGCCCTGTCCTTGGGAGACACGGTTCGAAATGACGCACAGGACAAAAGAGGCTGGCTCTCTGTGGACTTCCATTTAGCTGGTGCCGGAAGGCAGTGGCTGCCAGGCGGACACAGAAGTGACGTCAGTGTCACTGGCGGTGACAGTCAAGTTCTTGGCTTTCTGTAGTACGTGGTTGTGGCCACAGCCGCTCTGGTGTTTTCCTCCCAGGTCAGTTCTTCCGCGTTGTTTTAGTTACTGTTCCTGGAAATAACCTTGAGCCACTTTCTTTGACCCTCCGGAACATTCCAGGCTCCTTTAATAAATCCCTTTTCTGCTGACTCCAGCTAGAGTAGGGGCTGCCATTTGCAGGTGAGCACTGTGACTGATACAGATGGATCAGGAGAATCTCATGGCTTTGGGAGACACAGGAACTCTAGGTTGGATCGTGGCACCGGGCCACGTTGACTCCCATTCAGCTCTCACTCAGCTCTGCCCCTTGGTTGGTAGGCGTGTGGTCTTGGGCCAGTTAGCAAACCTCGCTGACCCTACAGCTTACAAAGGTGTAAACACTCATGATGATCACTTCTTGTGTGGATTCACAGAGATATTACATGTAAAGAACGCATCACAGTTACTGACACATGTTGAGCACTCCACTCTATGTATTGAATTACGTACATTGTTGTGCTAATAAGATAATAAATAGAAGTTTTTGTTATTTTAAGGTCTGTTTAAAAAATGTTCCGGTGTTCTCCTCTTGGCGGAGAATTGATTTCAAAGCTGGTCTTGCTGGTTTCAGTCAATTTCCTGAATTCACTGAACTGTTCTTTGACATGCCTTCAGCTTGCAGAGGGCATTAAATGAAAATGTAGAAGTTAATCAAGAAAGACCACATATCATATGATTCCATTTATATGAAAGGTCCGGGATAAGTAAAGCTACAGGGACAGAAAGTACTAGGGGTGTAGAGTTTGGGGGGAACGCTAATGTTTATGGGTTTTCTTTTGCAGGTGATAAAAACATTTTAAAATTGTGGTAATGGTTGCACAACTCTGTCAACATGCTAAGAACTGCTAAATTGTGCACTTTATTTTTTTAATTAAAAATTAAAAAAATTTTTTTAATTTATTATTGAGACAGAGAGAAACAGAGCATGAGTGCGGGAGGGGCAGGGAGAGAGGGAGACACAGAATCAGAAGCAGGCTCCAGGCTCTGAGCTGTCAGCACAGAATCTGGTCGATGCGGGGTTCAAACCTGTGAACCGTGAGATCACAACCTGAGCCGAAGTCAGACACTCAAAAGACTGAACCACCAGGCACCTCAGAATTGTGCACTTTAAATGAGTGCGTTTTATGGTATGTGAAAGCTGTTTTCTTTTTCAAAAAAGAAAAAAGTAAGAATACGCAGAGCAGTTCTGTGGTAGGGTCCCCTCCCTAAGGGAAAAAAAAAACCTGAAGGCAACCTGGTTATAGGCGTATGTGACAACTTCCTTCATGACCTTGTAACATGAGACCACTTAATCAGACTGTATGTTTGTATGTTACCATATATGGGAGACAAATAAGGAAAAAATGCACCACGTGAGTTCGGGGGCTCAGTTCTTGGGGTTCGAACCCAACAGAGCTGAGCTGGTGGGAATACAGTTGCTTCCTGGAAAGAAAAGCCTTGGTGTCAGGCTCTGTGTGAATCCTGCTACAGTTCGGAATTTGGTAGGTTGCTTGTTACTTTTCTATATGCAAGAAATGCCGTCAGAAGCATAAAGACTATGAAAACTTTTTAAATGAAGTATAAAAATGACGTTTTAAGAGTTTAAATTTAGATGCTTTCACATCTATAGCAAATGTTGATTAATGTGTACACATTTCTGCAAACCCCCAGAAAACTTTGTTAGTGTGCCCAGGCATTTGCTACTGTGTCTTTTTTTTTTTTTAAGATTTATTTTTTAAGTGGGGCTCGAACTCACATCCCCAAGATCAAAAGGCACACGCTCCGTGACTGAACCAGCCAGGTGCCCCACTTTGTCTTTCTTACAATAAATAGCCACTCTTAGCAAACTGAGGGATGGTTTTATATAAACGAGAATCCACAAAGTGGAGAAAATTAGATAAAATCAAGTGCACATTTTGTAAAAATAATTGAAAGAATCTGGTCTTTAATTACATAGACAGAACTTTTTATTCTAGAACTCAGCAGGTGATCAGGCAGTGGGGAAGATGTCCGCCCCACTATTTCCCATCACACTTCATGTTACCCACAGCCTGTGGGGAAGAAGAAGCCTAAAGAGCCTGCCTTTCTCCTCTTCTCTCCAACACCCAAGAAACAGTGGCCCTGAGACATTGTGAGTCCGTAACCTTCCGGATAGGAGTGTCAGGGAGCTGGCAGTGAGGAAGAATACCCGGGTGTGCCTTTGGGTCCCACTCTTAGGGACATGAATACCTTGAGAGGTTTGGGAGATGCCTGTTTTAAGCTTATCACTTACGGTGCCTGCCTGCCTGCCCATAGGGGCCAAAGCCATTGGCCCAAGAGAAAGGAATACACCAACCCGCTGGTGAAGTGTTACACAGGACAACAGCATACGGTTCTTTGTTTTGAAAAAAAATCTTTATTTTGAAAATTCACTTGTATATAGTAAAAAAAAATTCAATCAGTGCAAAAGGATAGACAATGAACAAATGGGTTCCCCTTTATCCCAGCCCTTCCTACCCACCTTCCCAGATCTAACCGCTGTCAACCACTTCTTGCACATCTGTACTTTATTTTTTTATGCTGCGGTAACAAATGACTACAAAATTAGTGGCTTAAATAACACTGTAAGAGTTACCTTAAGATGGCGACCGAGCGGCCATTTTGCTGTGGGTTGGAAAAAAACACCATGCACCGACAATCCCCACCCCTTACCTGCAGACCTGGAATGTCCCGCGCCAGTTTGAAAACAGCCAATCATGAAGCCCCAGCTTCCCATCACCCTGACAGAGGAGGCAACCTGTCCCATCCTGCCACGTCCCTAAAGTGCTCTTATTTGGTGGTCTGCCCTCCCAGGACTGGACCAGAAGTCTTTCACTCATAAAATCCCTCACCCCTCCCGTACCAGATGCGACTTCCCTGACTCCCCACTCCCGGGGTCACGGAACCTCACCCGGGAATTGCAGATCCCAATAAAGGCTTTCTTGGCTCCATAACTTGGTCTCTTTCTTTCCTCTCATCTCTGCCTCCATCTATTAAATCTTACAAACACAAATTTACTGTCTTATGGTTCTGGAGGCCTGAAGCCAAAGTGGATCTTACTGGGCTCACATCAAGGTGTTGGTGAGGTTTCATTCCTCCTGGAGGCTCGAGGGGAGATTCTGATCTCTTGCCTTTTCCAACTTCTAGAGGCCACGTGTATTTTTGGCTTGTGCCCCGTCCTGTCTCTTCAAAGCCAGTGAGGCCAGGTAAGTCTTCCCCCTAGGCACATTCCTCTGACTCTCCTGCCTCAGGCCTGCACTTACAGGATCCTTGGAATCATTCCGTGTCTTGTCCAACATTCAAACATCTCAATGGACACTCATGGGGGTGAAAAAAATCTGCTCATGAACATCTAAGCCTGGAACAGAATTATATTTTATGTGTAAACACAACATGCTTTTTGCGTGATTTAAAATATACTATTTTTTTTCATTAATTCAACTAATTCACTAATTAGTAGTAGTGCTACTACTGTAAAAACGGTACTTACTTTCTTGGGGATCTTATCAGGACTTGAACTGCATTTCAGAAAATCGTCAGTGATGACACCATGACTTATAGCATTTGAATTACCAGTACCACCTTCCTGTTGCAGTTTGCTTTTGGTGTTGAATCCAAATGTGTACCAGAGGAGATTAGCTTTTAATAAACAGCCAACCGTTACCACATTAGTCGATGTTGTAGCCAGTGCCCAAGATGACCCTCAGAGATCCCCAGTTTCTTTTACTTTTTAAAGATTTCATTAAAAATTTTTTTACTGTTTATTTATGAGAGAGAGACAGAGTGCAAGTGGGGTAGGGGCAGACAGAGAGGGAGACACAGAATGCAAAGCAGGCTCTAGGCTCTGAGCTGTCAGCACAGAGCCCGACATGGAGCTTGAACTCACAAACTGCGAGATCATGACCTGAGCCGATGTCGGACGCTTAATCAATTGAGCCACCCAGGTGCCCCTAAAAAAGATTTCCTTTTTAAAAAAATGTTTGTTTGTTTGTTTATAGAGCATGCTAGTGGGAAAAGGGTAGAGAGAGAGAGGGAGAAAGAGAATCCCAAGCAGGCTCTGCCATCAGCAGAGAGCCCAACATGGGGTTTGATCCCACCAACCAGGAGATCATGACCTGAGCCAGCATCAAGAGCTGGTCACTTAACTGACTGAGCCACGCGGGTGCCCCTAAAGATTTAATTTTTAAGTAATCTCTGCACTCAACATGGGGCTCAAACTCACAACCCTGAGATCAAGAGTCGGGCACGCTCCGCTGAACAGGCCAGCCAGGCACCCCAAAGATCCCCACTTTCTGATATGCACATTTTTGTCTAGTGCCCTCCCAGGTTGTATCAGGCTTGGTCTATGTGACCAATAGAATACAACAGAATGTTAGTCTGTCACTTCTGAGGCTAGAAGCCTCCTGCTCTCTCACTGGGTGAAGCCAGTTACCATGACTTGAGGCAGCCTATGGAGAGGCACATGCGTCCAGGTACCGAGGCTGCTGGCCAACAGCCAGGTGAGTGAGCATTTTTGGAAGCAAAGCCTTCAGAAGTGTGCAGCCACCACTGACAGGTTCACTCTAAGCTCACGATGACTCCTGAGCCAGAACAACTAAGTTGCTTTCAGATTCCTGATCCTTAGCTTTATTTTATTTATGTAAAATAATACATAAGTGTTTGATGTTTTAAGTTGCTAAGTTTATGTTGGGGCCCAGTAGGCCAAAAAACCTCCCGCATAGTGACCGTTAATGGCTAGGCCTCCGGGGCACAGGACAATCTACATAAGTGACCACTGACGGCTAGCCCTCCAGGGGCGCAGGTGAACTATTTGGGAAGTTTCGGAACAAGTCAAAAGCCTCCTGGGCCACACATGTGGTTTCTGTTCATCCTGTCCATGATTTTCTGGTTGCTTTGTAAAGAGGCATATACTTTTGGGCTTTGAATCAACTTGGGTCAGTCAGTAACTCCAGCCTTCCCTTACTTTGTTTTTGTCTCTAGCTCATTGCTGTTGGGAGTAAACATAACCCTCTGTCAAAGATTTACTTCTTGAAGGATAAGCATCTTGCCCAAGAATAACTGCTGAAAGGCCTTAAGGAATGTAAATCTCCTCAAAGAGAATTCTTTAGGCTCATCTTGTGCTTAAAAACAGACCATTGTTAAGGAATCCCTCCCTTGTAGTGACTTATTTGTTCCTGTTATTTACTACTGTCCTGATAAGAATGACCCTTTCCGGGAGCACGTCTTTACTTCAAGGACCTTGAACTATGTAATCATTAAAGAAAAAACGTAACCACCCATGGTATATAAGACACTGACTATCTTAGTAAAACGTGGTATTACTGTTATGCCCAGATTTTAATATCGCCCCCAAAACCAGAGACCGCCAGGGAGGCCGAAGCACGCATGCAAAAGCAAAGGGCTTTATTACGGGTTTAGGCCTGGCCAGCCTAAACTCGGGCTCACAGACTTTACAGGCGTGGTGGATCCATGCTGAGAGAGCCCCGAACAAAGGTGGGGTAGGACTTTTATGAGTTTGGGAAGGGGGAGTTACAGGAAATTGTGACATAGGTACAGTGATCCAATTATTATTACACAATATTATTGACAGCAGGTTTATCCAATTACAGCATTTAGAGTGTTAACCAATCACAGAGTAGACCCAGGACCCAGGACCCTCACGTAGGGTGTAGCTAGCCTTAGGCAATAACTGATTACCTACAGCTTCTATTTCCAGGCCTGCTCTTAGGAATGTTAAGGGTATTACAAGGGTGGTCTCTCTTGCCTTGGGCAATGTGTGCCCTTCTATTGTCTCAAACCTGCGTCCTTACATTAGCACCATTCACGTTGTCTGTCTTCTTTCTTATGGATATTGCGCCGACACCTGTAAGATTTAATGGATGGAGGCAGAGATGAGAGGAAAGAAAGAGACCAAGTTATGGAGCCAAGAAAGCCTTTATTGGGATCTGCAATTCCCGGGCGAGTTTCCGTGACCCCGGGAGTGGGGAGTCAGGGAAGTCGCACCTGGTTCTGGAGGGGTGAAGTATTTTATGGGTGAAAGACTTCTGGTCCAGTCCTGGGAGGGCAGACCACCAAATAAGGGCACTTTAGGGACGTGGCAGGATGGGACAGGTTGCCTCCTCTGTCAGGGTGATGGGAAGCTGGAGCTTCATGATTGGCTGTTTTCAAACCCAAACCGGCGTGGAAGATTCTAGGTCTGCAGGTGAGGGATGGGGGTTGTTGGTGCACAGTGTTTTTCGCCAACCCACAGCAAAATGGCCTCTTGGTCACCATCTTAAGGTAACTCTTACAACACCAACCCCCTACTCAGGGACCCTTAGACTCTGGTGCATGGGCCAGATTTGTGTTTCTGTTATCATATACTGTCCTTTGAGGTCTTCTACCTAACTTCTCTATGGCTTCTTGTACAACTTACAACTGCACTACTGTGTCTTTTTCTGACCCGTCAGCTGTTCCCTGTTTCCAATTGAAGAATTTATCTTAATATCAGTTTTTTAAACATTGGTGTCTAAATATATCCTTGACATAGCACACTTGCAGTATTTTATTGCCACCTTTTCCTGGATCATAGCATAGGTGGTTTTTTAAAGTTTATTTATTTGAGAGAGAGAGAGAGAGAGAGAGAGAGAGTGCATGTGTTCGACCAGGGGAGGGGCATAGAGAGAGGGAAAGAGAATCCCAAGCAGGCTCCATACCATCAGCTCAGAGCCCAACACAGGGTCTGATCCCACGAACCAAGAGATCATGACCTGAGCAGAGATCAAGAGTCGGACACCCAACTGACTGAGTCACCCAACATAACCCAACATATGTCATTTTAACATAACACTTATAAAAAACACTAACTCATTTGCGAGAGTATCATACTTCTCATTTTCTCCAGGTCTATTTCTGTCTCTATCTCTACTGAGGTTATATGCCCATTAAAAAATTAAAAAAAAATTTTTTTTAAGTTTATTTATTTTTGAGAGACAGAGAAACAGAGAGTGAGCAGGGGAAGGGCAAAGAGAGAAGGAGACACAGAATTCAAAGCAGGCTCCAGGCTCTAGGCTGTCAGCACAGATCCCGACACAGGGCCCGAACTCACGAACCGCAAGATCATGACCTGAGCTGAAGTCGGCTGCTAAACCAACTGAGCCACCCAGGTGCCCCCATTTTTAAAAGTTTTAAAACTAGTTTTTGTTGTTTTTGTTGCTTTATTGTTGTTATTGTTGTTTTACTATTCTAAAAAGCCAGTTTGAGATTGTTTTTCCTGTTACTTGCAACTGAAGGAGCCAACTGATAAATGTATGCACTGTCATCCAGAGTTTAGACAGCGGAGAGAACAGTTTCCTCTTCTGCCTGTGTCATATGATCTCCTAAGCTTTGGTATTGGTTCCCACGTAAAGACCAGTCTTTCTCCCAAACGATTGACACTGAACATCCGTCCTTTCAGGAGAAGGTCATTTCAGATCCACAGGAGTGTGATCTTAGCCTCAAGATACCTTTACCCAAATACAACAGTTCTACTGACTTTACGTGAAGTCTTTTTGTTACACAACCCCGTGGAGGAAGAGACAATATTTTAGGAAGTATATATGTTTACATATTATGCTTTAGTCTTTCAGTTCCTGAAATACACATCTAGCGTGTACTTTCAAAAGATGGGAAGTGAATGCCACTCCATTAGAGTAAGTTCATGAGACGGCCTTGAGATAAAACCAGAATTCCCGGGACCTACCTAGTGTAAAGGACAGCTTGATTCATTCCTTTTTCTTAGTAGGCTTGAACCACCTGGACCAGATTCTATCTGTCCACTTTCAGGTGAAACAGCCTTTTAGAACCTGTCCTGGGCCAAACCTGAAAAGGGCCTGATGTCACAAAGACCCCAGAATCTAGGAGGGCCTCTCTGAGGTTCTTAGGTAATAGGAATGTAAGAAAACATACGTATACTTAGGTTGCTATATGATGGAATACCATTTGAATCAGAGCAGGTGTGAAGCTTTGTTTAAGCTGATTTACAACTTTACAAAAGACTCAAATCAGTACCTTTGAAAGGTTGACATTGAGAGGCGCCTGGGTGGCTCAGTTGATTGAGCGTCTGGCTTAGGCTCAGGCCATGATCTCATGGTTCGTGGGTTTGAGGCCCGCATCGGGCTCTGTGCTGACAGCTAGCTCAGAGCCTGGAGCCTGCTTCAGATTCTGTTTCTCCCTCTCTCTCTGACCCTCCCCTGCTCACGCTGTCTCTCTCTGTCTTTCAAAAATAAATAAAAAACATTAAAAAAAAAAAAGAAAGGTTGACATTGAAATGTCATCAGTAACTTCATCCCAATAGATTTCAAATGCCCATATTTTTGAAAGCATATATATATATACGTATATATATATATATATATATATATATATATATGCGCGACTCTCTTTGTAAAGTAGAGTTTTACAGAATGAGAGAGAAGCTAGTTGCATTAATGTAAGTCCCCACTCATTTCTGGGATAGCAAATGAAAGTATATACATCCTAAGGGTAGGTCAAAAGTAACAGGTTTCTTCAAACATGGAGGTAAGAATTTTACTATTTTCTGTAAAAAAGCTTTTAAAAATTCTCGGGAAATCTTAAAATACTTAATATTTTAAAAAGTGGTCAGCCTTAAGACTATGAAAAAAACTCCTACCTGTCCCCCAATATCCATTCTTCCTCAGTACTGAAACCCCGTTTTCCAGCCTTCCTTGGCATGTCACATAGCTAAGTGACTAAGTTTTTGTCAACAGGGCGAACACAGAAATGGTATATGTGGACTTTGGGAAAGGTTTTTAAAGAGAGGGGGTGTTTCCTTCTTTGTCTTCTCTTCTACTGGTTGGTTTTCTTTCTTCTTTTCTCTTTTTTTTTTTTTTGGTTGTTGTTGTTGTTTTCTTTTTTTTTCTTTTTCTTTTTTTTTTGTGCTGGTTGGGATGTAAGCATAATGGCTGGAGCTACAGCCGCTCTCTTAGATTATGAGGCGATGCCGGGAATGGAATCGGGTATCTTCCAAATGCCCATATATCCGAAAGCATAAATAAATACATATGTGACTCTCCTGGTGGAACAATGAGGCTACATCTGTCTCCAGGAAGTGTCAGACCAGCTCTAGACTAACTCTGGACTTCATAAACATAAGAGAGAAATACCAATTTTTGTTTAAACCACTGTTATTTTGTGGTCGTTTTCCCATGCTACTTACAGCCAAACCTAATCCTAACACAATAATCAAAAAAGAAGCAAGATCTAAAGCCTTATTTTTAAAAAGTCAACTTTCATAAGTTAGTAAGTTTTATGTTAAGTTATATAATCTAACTGGTTTTAAGGCTGCATATATTTCAAAAGTAAATTATTCAGCAAATATTTATTTTTAAATTTTTTATTACTTTTTATTAAAAAGTTTTTCAATGTTTATTCATTTTTGAGAGGCAGAGAGGTAGAACACAAGTAGGGGTGAGGCAGAGAGAGGAAGACACAGAATCTGAAGCAGGCTCCAAGCTTTGAGCTGTCAGCACAGAGGCTGATGTGGGGCTCTAACCCATGAACCTGAGATCATGACCTGAGCCGAAGTTGAACATTTAACTGAGCCACCCAGGCACCTCTCTAAAATTTTTTAAATTGCTTATTTATTTCTGAGAGAGAGAGAGAGAGTGAACAGGGGTGAGGCAGAGAGAGAGAGAGAGGGAGACAAAGAATCTGAAGTAGGCTCCTGGCTCTGAGCTGTTATCACAGAGCCCCGTTGCAGGGCTCCAACCTACAAACAGTGAGATCATGACCTCAGCGAAGTCTGATAACTAACTGACTGAGCCACATGGGTGCCCCTCAACAAATATTTATTGAGTACTAGTCCCCAGTACATATATCAGAATGATGGATAATGTAACTATAAATGTATTACTTGCCAAGTGACAAATATAAAAGATAGAAAAGTAGTGTCCATGAAAATGGGAACTGGGAGATAGTGGGAAAGTAACACGAAGTAGGGAGTGTTCCTCTTATATGTGTAAGATCTATAGGAGTAACAGGAATAGAAAAGGATGGCATTCTGTGACAAGTAGGGACACAAAACCTTTTATTTCGTCATACCACAAGTAAAAACATTTTAAGATTCCCATTGGTAATTCCTGCAAATCCAGTGTCTTTTCCTCACACAACTAAATGGCGTTTTGTATTCTGTAGGAAATTCAGATGGGGCTTTCAAAAGCTATTGCAGTCATGCTAAAAATTCAAGATACAATGTATTTATTTTTATTTATTTAAGTAAGCTCTACACTCAAGGTAGGGTTTGAATTCATAACCTGAAGATCAAGAGTTGCATGTTCTGGGGTGCCTGGGTGGCTCAGTCGGTTAAGCATCCCGCTTTGGCTCAGGTCATGATCTCACGGTTCGTGGGTTGGAGCCCGGCACTGGGCTCTGTGCTGACAGCTAGCTCAGAGCCTGGAGCCTGCTTCAGATTCTTCTGTGTCTCCCCCTCTCTCTCTGACCCTCCCCTGCTCACGCTATCTCTGTCTCTCAAAAATAAATTAAAAACATTAAAATAAAATAAAAAGAGTTGTATGTTCTACCGACTAAGCCAGCCAGGCAGCACAAGATGTAATGTCTTTAAAGGTGACAGTTGGAAGAGACCTGAGTATAAGGAAGCCAAAAGTCTGGGTGGATTCCCTGGAAAAGCATCAGGACAGAATTAGAAGACTGGCTGTATTGTGCCGGTTACCTCGTGTAACAGTACTAGCTGGTGGCCTTGGACGAGTAACCTGGCTTTTCTATGCCTCCGTTTCTGAGCGGTGGGAATTAGAAACGGGCATCGCTACAGATCTTCAGTTCCAGAGAACCCTTTTCTAGAGCACGTGCCCTACCCTGGGCAGCTCCCGTGGCCAACGCCGCTGGGCCTACAGGCAGAGTCCCTGCCCTCTAGGTCTCGGGCTCTCCTCGAGCTTGATCTCATGGATGCTGCGCTTCAAGTCGCTAGCAGAAACGCAGCGGTGGGAGCCGGGCCCCAGCCGCCGTCCGAGACAGAGCAGGGCCGGTCAGGTTTAAGCGGCGGAGAACTCGAAGGTGTGCAGTCAGCCGACAGCTCCGGGGGGACCGCAGAGGCCCGGTACCGTCGCTCCGCCCCGTGGCGACTATGCCCCGCCCCTCGAGCCCCGCCCCGCCCCCGTCTGGCCACTTGCTGCGCGCCGATTGGTCACTGCAGTGCGCACGGCGCCGCGCCCCGCCGGCGCCCCTAGCCTAGCGCCCGCCGTCCGCTCCCGGCTCCCCGGGACCGAGGTGGAGCAGTGGACGCCCGCCGGGTGCGGGCACAGCTGCCTCCTCCTGTGCGTGAGCGCTTGGCGTCGGCGTAGGTGTCAGGGGAGCCAGGTGAGTGTGGCCGGTCGATCTCGCGGCGCGCGGGGGCTCGTGCCCCCCGTCCGCTCGTGGGGAGGCGCCTCCCGCCGACCCGGCCTGCGCGGTGCGGCGGCGCCCAGCCCGGCCTCTCCTGCGCCCGGCGCCGCCCGGCGGAACGGGCCCGAGGAGCGCCCGAGCAGCCTACGGACCGGGGGCCTCCGCCGACCGTGATGGTGATACGCGGGGACCCGCACTCGGCCGGAGAGGGCCGCACCGCCGCGTTACCTGGCCGTCAATTGCTTGTCCGGGATGTCTGGAACATTCCCATCCCGAGCCTCTCGGCTTCCCAGGGCGACGGGCAGGGGAGAGAGGCGGTGGACGGCTCGCACCGAGAGTCTGGGGACGACTCGGGTATTCGGTCGCCCCTCTCGTGTGCTCTGAACCATTGCTGAGAATATATGGTTAGTGTCGTGTGGAGTTTCCCGACTCTGGCCTTAGGAGAGTCAGGTACTGAGGTGGGAAGAGGAAATGTTAGAGGCTCGGCATTCTTTTGAGGATTAATCATAAAGTGTTGAACGACCTTTTAGATAAGTAGCAGTAGAGAATCGCCACTGTAGCAATGGTAGTTGTGCTGGGGAAGACTATTTTGGTTTTCACCAAATTGATTGGGTTCCGACTTAATCGCTGGAAGGTGCTAAATCTGAAATGTAAATATATGACCTTTTTAAAGCCAAAGCAATCTTAAGATCGACTGTGCTCGCTCCCTTGCTGCTGTCAGAGCCTTGTGAGCGTATGCGCGTGGGCGGGAGTGAAGCCTCCGATGGGAGTAAACGTGTAGTCACCATTATGCCTCTCAAAGACATCAATTTCTCTTCTCGTAGTGTCCCACCTCGTCCCTCAAACTCTTCATCTATCTTCACCGTAAAATCCCCTTTCTTAACAATCCCCAAGGCTGTTACTCCTGGGCTTGTCACACTTTCCTTTTCATCTTTAGTCTCTTATTTGTCTTCTCGGGTTTCAAATTGGCTTCGGTTTCAAACGCGAAACAAAAGTTAAACCTTCTTACCGATAATAGCGTTGCCGGACTTCGTTCTTAAAACTAAAATCGAAAGTTATCTTGACTATTGATGCTGCAGGAAAAGCAGGTTTAATGGGAGCAGCCGGAGGATGGATTTTCCTCTTCCGGAGACACACCCTCCCCTCCCCACCCCCATCCCCACCCTATTCTCTGCCCACTAGGATTACAGCAGCCTTAACTGGCTGGTCTTTTCTGAGTTCACTTCTGGAGTCCGGGGTAAAGAATCTATGTAATTAGTTTATCCTTATTTGCTACTTTTAAAGTGATAATGGTAATATAGATCGTAGAAAGAAATTTTTGACATGACAGAAGAATATCAAAAGTTGAAATTCCTTGTTCACTTGTCATCATTTATATCTTCAGTTCCATTACCTAGGAGGGGATCATCTCCTAACTATTGGGCAACTGACTTATAATATCAGGACACATTTCTCTATCTATATTTGTGAACCTACCTCATTTTTATTTATTATTATTGTTTTTTTGATCTTGGCTCTTTTTTTAAATTTGTATATTTTGAGAGAGAGAGCACATGAGCACAAGTGGGGAAGGGGCAGAGAGAGAATCCCAAGCAGGCTCTGCACTCTCACTGCAGAGTTGGATGCAGGGCTCAAACTAACGAACCATGAGATCATGACCTGAGCCAAAGTCAGGACTCCAATGCTTAACTTACTGGGCCATCCAGACACATGCCCACCACATTCTTTAAATGTGCATGGGGGCACCTGGATGGCTCAATAGGTTGAATTCCAACTTCAGCTTGGGTCATGATCTCACGGTCCATGAGTTCGAGCCCCACTTTGGGCTCTGTGCTGACACCTTGGAGCCTGGAGCCTGTTTCAGCTTCTGTGTCTCCCTTTCTGTCTCTGCCCTTCCCCCACTTCACTCTGTCTCTCTCTCAAAAGTAAACATTAAAAAAAAAAGTCAGATGCTTAACCGATGAAAACTAAAATAAAATAAAATAAGATGCTGCATAGTACGCCATTGTTTAGATGTATTCTTATATATTTTATTGGTCTTGTATGATGGACATTTTGGCTGTTTCTAGATTTTAGCCATTAAAAACCTTGCTGCATGAAAATTCTTCTGCCATTGTAGGATAAGTTTCAGATAGATAATTGAAACAAATTATTGTACTTCAGTACAATGCTCTTTTCACTAGGAATGTTTTTTTATAACTTAGAAGATTTTATAATTTAAAGGCAGTAGCTAAATTTGTTTGATTTAAATGCCTTTCTTAGAATCTGTGTGTCCTTTTGTATTTTGAGACTAAGTCAAGAAAATTTGGAGGGCCAGGTTAAACAATGGTGAATTTTTTAACCTTGTTTCCGCTTAGTGGTGTTGACTTGAAGTTGTATTTACTCATTTGATTGGCTTGGCAGGAATGAATAGAGAAACCCGTCAGGAAGAGAAAATGTAAACAGACATATTTATGTACAGTCCATCCTGTGGTAAGCCCCTTGAATACCCAATCACAACAAATTCTTCTTCTCTTTTTAAATAAGTTCCTTTTGTTGCAAAATATATCCCAGGTGTAAAAAGGTATGTAGAACATACATATATATGTGCATATATATTTGTATATGTATGATATATATGTGATTTACACATATATATATCATATATGGTATATATGGACATACCTTTTTTAAAGAGTATAAATGCTGTGATCATTGTATCTACTATCAGATTAAGAAACAAAACATTTACATCCTTCTTCCAGAGGTAGCCTCCGTTTTGATTTGTTAATCTTTCTCTTGCTTTTTAAAACAAGCTTTACACGTAGCGCACTGGAGTGGCTTCAATCAGTTGAGCATCCGACTGTGGCTCAGGTCATGATCTCACTGTTCCTGAGTTTGATCCCTGCATCGGGCTCTGTGGTGACAGCTCAGAGCCTGGAGCCTGCTTCAGATTCTGTGTGTCCCTCTCTCTTGCCCTTCCTCTACTCTGCTTTGTCTCTCTCTCAAAAATAAAAATAAAAATAAACATTTAAAAAATTTTAAAGAAGCTTTACGGATATATACACAGATGTACACATAAACATAAACGCAGACACACCACAAGCACAGACACCCATCCTAAACAGTATTTTTGATTCTGATTGAGTAGTGTTGAAACAAAGTTCTCGTGCAAATAGTGAGCAATACTTTGAAGTTTTATTTAACAGTTACGGAGAGTGCCACAAAGAGCTGGTTTTAAGAGGATTTAAAGAGCATATGTAGTCCACAGGGAAAGGAATGTCTGAACAAAATTGCCAAGTTAGGTATGCTCGGTTAATGTTCTACACAGCAACAGAATCGCAATGCCTTTGGGATTACTCTTTCCTACGAAGCTCTAAAAATCGTAACACCTTATTAATTTCTGCAGTTAAATCTTATAGGGCTATAAGCTGTGTCTTTATTAACAGTGGATTTTTCATTAAATAAACTATGATAATGAAGTTCTTTTCCCCAGAGTGCAGATGAATTCCAGGCAGGCATTTTAGAAAACACTAGAGCTTTCAAAATTTGAGACTAAAATTTTGTTTAATAATTGTAAGCATAAATCTGAATGTGTAAGGCAAGGATGATATCATCACTATTAGATGAAGCTTTTTGGGAAAAGAGGAGCAGAAGAGAATGGCTTCGGCTTCCCCGACTGCTTACAGGGGGGCTTGGGCTGCAAGTTCGTGAGTGGTGTCATGAGTGAGTCCTAGGAAATGGGGTTCACCACAGGAAGGACGTCTGGAAGGCTGGAGGGCACACCTTGTTTTATTGCGCTTTGCACATCCTGATGTTTTTTCTTTTTTTTTTTTAAACAAAATGCAAGTTTGTGGCAACCCTGTGTGGCGCAAGTCTATCGGTACCATTTTTCCAGCGGCATTTGTTCATTTCATGTCTCTGTGTCACATTTTGGTAATTCTCCTAATATTTCAGACTTTTTTGTTATTATATTGGTCATGGTGATCTGCGATTAGTGATCACGACTTGCTGAAAGCTCCAATGATGGTTACCATCTTTAGCAATGAAGTATTTTCAAATTAAAGTGTGCACATTGTTTTTTTACACATGCCATCACACACCTAGTGGGCTATGGTGTAGTCAGACGTAACTTTCATATGCACTTGGGAAACAAAAACATTCATTTGACTCATTTTATTGGCATTTTCACTTCCTTGTGGTAGCCAGGACCACATGTGTAATATATCTCCGGGGTATGTCTGTGCTGGAAGGACGTGCCCTGGAAAGACAGCAGAAATGCAGCCAGGGTGAATGGGCTGCTCTGTTTTTTCTGCTTTTTCAGCTCGCAGTTCCCAGGGTGCCTCGAAGAAGAGCCTTTCTGCCAGGGGCGTGAATGGCCTCTGCTGGTGCAGCTGCAGGGGGGCTTGGAAGGCGAGCAGGACCTGTGTCACCGTAAGGTCGAGATCAAACCAAGCCCAGCTGGGTCCAGATAGGAATCTGGGCCAGGTAAAATAGCTGGGGGAGCACCGGGAACATGTCTGTCTCAGGTTACACTGCTTCAGTCTGGCCTGCGTAGCCTTGTCTGGGGCACAGCTGGGCTCTCTCTAGCTCTCCTGGGTTAGATCTTTCCTGTATCCTGGATTCTCTCTCTTTTAAAAATTATTTTTAGGGACACCTGCATGACTCAGTAGGGTAGGCATCTGACTTTTTTTTTTTTTTCCATCGTCTGACTCTTGCTTGTGGCTCAGGTCATGATCTCACGGTTCATGAGATTGAGTCCCACATGAGACTCCATGCGGACAGTGTGGAGCCTCCTTGAGATTCTCTCTCCCCTCCCCCCCTCCCATTCCTGCTCTCTCTCTCAAAATAAATAAATAAACATTAAAAAAAATAAAAATATTTTTATTGTTGAAGTATAATGGACATATAAGTTACGTTAGTTTCAGGGCGCTTGGATGGCTCAGTCGGTTAAGCAGCTGACTTTGGCTCAGGTCATGATCTTAGTCTGTGGGTTCGTGCCCCGCGTCAGGCTCTGTGCTGATAGCTCAGAGCCTGGAGCCTGCTTCAGATTCTGCGTCTCCCTCTCTCTCTGCCCCTCCCCTGCTCACTCTCTGTCTCTCTCTCTCTCTCAAAATAAAATAAAGAAATAAAAAAAACTAAAAAAAGAAGAAACAAGTTACATGATTTTCAGGGGCACAACCTGGTGGTTTAACAATTCTGTACGTAGCGCTCACCACGGTCAGTGTAGTTACCATCTGTCACCGTACAGACTTGTAGTACCATCAGCTGTATTCCCTCTGCTGTACTGCTCATCTCCTGACTTACTTTATAACTGGAAGTTTGGGTCCTGTATTCTTTTATTGGTTTATTCTCTCTAATGGCACTCACACTCTGGTAGCTTCTTGACAAGAAGAGTTACATTTTTTGGAGACGTTGCTTGTCTGACTATGTTTTGATTCTATCCTCCTACTTGACTGGTAATTTGTCGGGTAGTAGAATTTCAGTTGAAAATAGTTTCCTTCAGAATTTTGAAGTTCTGTCTGCTTCCAGTATTGCTGTTGAGAGTTCCAAGCATTTTGATTCATGATAATTAGTATTTGACCTGTTTTTTTCTTCTCTGCAAACTTATAGAATCTATATATTTACCACATTGTTTTGGAATTTAAAATGATGTATCTTTCTAAAAAGATTTTTTTTAATGTTTATATATTTTTGAGATAGAGAAACAGCATGAGCAGGGGAGGGGCAGAGAGAGGGAGACACAGAATCTGAAGCAGGCTCCAGGCTCCGAGCTGTTGGCACAGAGCCCGACACGGGGCTTGAACTCACCGTGAGATCATGACATGAGCCGAAGTTGGACGCCCAACTGACTGAGCCACCAAGCGCCCCTAAAATGATGTGTCTCAGTATGGGTCTGTTTGCATCCATCAAGTTGAGTATTTGATGGGCCCTTTAAATCTGGATATACAGTAACCTCTATTTTGGGGAAATTTTCATGCTATATTTTGTTATTTCCTCCCTTCTATTTGCTCTACAGTCTTTCTTCTGAAGCACCTGTTATATAAATGTGGATGTTATAAAGACCTTTTAATTTTCTTATCTGTTTTCCATCTGCCACTTACTACTGTCCGCCCAGTGTACGTACCAGAAAACCATAGCCTAGGGAGGTTTAAAGCTCGATGGGGCTGGCACACAGCCAGTATTCCTTAGATTTTCTTAACATTGATTTCCCAAACTTTCTGTTTGGATTAAAAAAAAAAAAACATTTTCCAGAGGTGCCTGGGTGGCTTAGTCAGTTGAGCATCCAGCTTTGGCTCAGGTCATGATCTCACGGTTTGTGAGTTTGAGCCTCACATCAGGCTCACTGCTGTCAGCGCAGAGCCCACTTTGGATTTTCTGTCCCCCTCTCCCTGCTGCCCCTTGCCTGCTTGTGCATTCTCTCTCTCTCAGAAATAAATAAAAAATATTTAGAAAGTTTTCCATGATCATGTTTTTTATTTCCAAAGGCTTTTAGTCTCTGAATGTTTCTCATGATAACATCCTATTCTTATTTAATAGACGCAATATGTTCTCTCATCTCTGAGGTTATAACGATCATGTTTTACCTTTTCTTTCTCTGCACAGTTCTGCAGCTTCCTGTTGGAGGGCGGAGCTCTGACTGCAGAGCAGAGGAATCATAGCCCCTCCTGTCCAGTTTTCAGTGCTTCTCTCATGCCGGTTATGCCCCAGGCCAGAGCACAAGGAATGGGGGGAGAAAACCCCTTAGGCTTCTGCCAGGATATGGAAGAAGCGTTTGGCAGCACCTTGAAGAAAGAAATGACAGGATCTGGGGACCTCACTTTCTAACTGCTTCCCCCCGCATCTCTCCCGGCTTGGTTCTCAATGTTCCCCAAGCTGGCCTGGGAACCGTGCTTTCCTGGGCGTGCGGTCCCTTACCACTGCTTTCCAGATTTGAGGACTTCATTGCTGTTGTTTCCTCTTCCTTTCTCTTTATCATTAGGAGTTTATGGCTTTTGAAGAGCTCCCTTTATTGTAGTTTTAGTGAAGCTGGGGAGTGAGCACAATGAGATGCTCGTGTGCAGTCAGCTGTCTCCACCAAGAAGGAGTAATAGCTTTTCTGGACCCAAGAGTCGTAGCAGCATAGCCAGGAACAGAGTGTGTTACAGGGTAATCGTATGCATGTGAGCCCTCTTTCTGGTAAGGAGTTGTCGAAGTAATCACGGGAGCTGTGATTAATTCTCACTTTCTGAGGGACGTGCTCTCATCTCTCCGGTTTACGTATCAGAAAACCATGGCCTGGGCAGGTTTAAAGGCCAAATAGCGCTGGTACAATGCAGCTGTTCCCTGAAGAGTAGAATGGATACAGGAACCTGGCCAGGGAGGCACAGCTGGGAAGAGGCTGGACGTGGGATTGGGCCTAAGCCAGTGTTCACTCCAAAGCCTATACTTCTTTTTTTTGGTCTTTTATTTGTTTTTGAGAGACAGAGAGAGACAGTGTGAACAGGGGAGGGTCAGAGAGAGAGGGAGACACAGAATCTGAAGCAGGCTCCAGACTCTGAGCTAGCTATCAGCACAGAGCCCGACGCAGGGCTCGAACCCATGAAACGTGAGGTCATGACCTGACCCGAAGCCGGCAGCCTAACCGACTGAGTCACCCAGGCGCCCCCCCCTTTTTTAAAATTAATTAATTTGAAGTAAGCTCTACACCCATTTTGGGGCTTGAACTCACAATCCCAAGATCAAGAATTGCATGCTCTTCCTGCCGAATCACCCAGGGGCCCTCAAAGCCTGGAGGGTAGTAATTGGTGCTCCGAGGTATCCACTTCCTTAGAACCTTTTAGGGATATTCTTACTATAGCCCTTTTCTGAACTCATTGAATGCCTCTGCTTTCCTCTGAGTGCGTTGGAAGCTGTGACACGGGGAGTTCTCTGACACGGGGAGTAGGGTGTTTACTAAGCAATCCCAGAGACTTAAAGATGCCTAAGTAGGCTTTGCCAGGGAGCCTCGGTAAAGATGGCTTCCGAGAGTGAGAGGAGTTTTGCCATGGCTGGGGTAGCTTGTCGGTTATGCAACTGTTACCTGAGTTTAGGTGGCAGTTTATGAGTAAACCTTTCTGGATTTTTTTGGTTTTGTTTTTTTACGTTTTTTTAAGATTTTGTTTTTAAGTAATCTCCACTCCCAACGAGGGGCTTGAACTCACAACCCTCAGATCAAGGGTTGCATGCTCTATCAACTAAGCCAGCCAGGCACCCCTCAACTTTTTTATTACAGAAAATTGTAAACATATAGAAAAGTTCAACAGTAGATTCAATATTAACATTTTGCCATATTTGCTTTATTTTTTTCTTTGCCTAACCATGTGATAGTATGTTGCTGACATTGACACTTTACCCCTAAATGTATAAGCATGTGTCTCCTAAAGATAAGATCATTCTCTTTACATAACCAGAGTTCTACCGTTATCACGCCCAGGAAAATAATTCTGTAATATCTTTTGATATCTGACCTATATTCACATTTCCCCATGTGGCCAAGACTGCCTTAAAAATTTTTTTTTAAAAAGCTTTTTTTGAAACTAGAATCCATAAAGATTTACACATTACACTTGGTTTGTTAATAGTTATATGTTTTGACATCTTTGAAATTAGTGATGAAATCCTTTGAGGTTTCTAGCTCATACCACTCTTGGAGACTGCCTCAGTGCAGTGGAGCCCGTGACGCTTAGGATCTTAGCAGTGGGAGGGACCCTTGAGTGAATTTAGTGTTTGCCATGGTTTACCTGCGGAATTTTAAAAAACAGGTAACTTGGCATTGACTTTGCATTTATGGAAGAATGGGTCCCTTTTGCCTTTTTTTTTTTTTTAACTCCCCAAGTTACTGTGAAGTTAGGTTGGCCCTGCTTCACGGACCTGTGTTTGGGAACTGCTGAGTCCACCGTCCCGCGGGCCAGCGTCACACGCTGAAGAATGTCAGAGCCAGTACCGGAGGCAGGCTACTCGTGTTCTTTTTTCCCCTAGACATCATTCGTTAAGCATACGTACAAAGCAAGTGCTCTGCAACATGAAGTGCTATTATTAAATCAAGGCAAAAACTGCTCATGAAAGCATTTATTGCTAATTCTGCTTCGAGAGGGAAATGTTGGATGTGTGTCCTGAAGGTTGATTTGGAAGTTTGTCTGTAGATGGGAGATGAGAGGGGCATTCCAAGGTGTGTGTGTGTATTTAATATTATAGATAGATATTAAAACTCATGTGTATATTATAGATATCTATATTTCTATATCATATATAGCATATATGATAGATTATATATTATATCTCTAATATAGTAATACATAATCTGTGTCAGACGTGATATTTGAATATATTGTGCCTATAAATAACTATAAGTAAATGTATATATATGTAATTTAGGAGCTTGCCTAACAGTAGGTATTCAACAACTGTTGGCTGCCTTCCCCTTTCCTTTTCTTTGTGGCTGGAGGTACAAGATGGCAGGAGATGAGAAAGCCCGGTTAGGGAGACGGTGCAAGTACCCTGTACCTTTTGGAATTGATCTCACCAGCTATTAGATGTCTTTGAATGAATGGCATGATCCAGTCTGGATTTTAGAGGGAAAATTCTGGCAGAATATGCACTTGGGGAGGCAAGGAGGAGGATTTTGAGAAATAACATGTTTGACAGTATTGTTCCCAGCAGAACTTATTTTCCTCACCCAAATGATGTTTTTTATTACTATCAGTTTGTTTTTATTTATTTTTAAATTTATTTTTATGTTTTTAATTTATTTTTGAGAGACAGAGAGAGACAATGTGAGCAAGGGAGGGTCAGAGAGAGAGGGAGACACAGAATCTGAAGCAGGCTCCAGCCTCTGAGCTGTCAGCACAGAGCCTGATGCGGGGCTCAAACCCACGAACCATGAGATCATGACCTGAACCGAAGTTGAATGTTTAACCAACTGAGCCACCCAGGCGCCCCTGTTACTGTTAGTTTAAATGAATCTAGATATAGTGCTGCCTCTGTTTCTTTTTGTGACAGGATAATGAGACATGTATGCATTTCACATTCTGAAAGCTAAAATAGAATCTGTCATTCAACAAGTGTTTGAGTGCCTAGTATATTTCAGGCACTGTGCTAGGCTCTGGGAGTGCCACAGTGAGCCACGGTGGACTTAGACTGTCCTTCATGGAGCTTACTCTCTACAGGGGAAGGTAAATATTTATCAAATAATGAGATTAACAGTGCAAGACTAGGGGAATTATTAGATCTGGTCACGGAGGTAGGAAGTCATAAAAATCAGTATCATCTACGAACTGGTCTCTTTCCACTCTTACTCCTTCCAGTCTGTTGTCCCACAACAGTCGAAGGGATCCTTTTATTATAATTATTTATTTTTGAGACAGAGAGAAACAGAGCGTGAGCAGGGGAGGGGCAGAGAGAAAGGGAGACACAGAATCTGACGCAGGCTCCAGATCCCCAGCTGTCAGCACAGAGCCCATGCAGGGCTCGAACTCATGAACCAGGAGATCATGACCTGAGCCAAAGTCAGATACTTAACAGACTGAGCCACCCAGGTGCCCCTAAGGGATTTTTTAAAAATGTTAAGTCACTCTGCTCACCACTCTTAGGGCTCTCTATTTCAACCAATAAAAAGCAGAGTTCTCATAGTGGACTGTGACACTTTGTAATTCTCCTTCCTTGCCTCTGTTACCTCTCTGATCTTGTTTCCCCCTGCTTTCCCCTCTCCCTCACTCTGCCCAGCCACCCTGGCCCTGTGGTGCTATTTGAATACCCAGATGCTGCCGCAGCGGCTTTGCCCTGCTGCTGTTCTCTCTGATAGACATCCACAGGGCTCTCTCCCTGCCTTCAAGGCTTTGCTCAGCTGGCACCTTCTCAGTGGAGCCTGCCCTGACCACTGTGACATACCCGCTGGCCCCAGTGTCACCTGTACTCCCAATGCTCCTTACTATGCTCATTTGTTCCCCCCATGGCACTTACTACTTTCTAGCATGGTATATAACTTACGTTAAAAATTATGTTTAGGGGCACCTGCGTGGCAGTCAGTTGAGCGTCCAACTTAATTTTGGCTCATGTCATGATCTCACGGTCTGTGAGATCAAGTCCTGTGTGGGGTTCCGTGCTGACAGCGTAGAACCTGCTTGGGATTCTCTCTCTCCCTCCCTCCCTCTCTCTGCCCCTCCCCCACTCACTCTTTCTCACTCAGAATAAATAACTACACTTTAAGAAATGATGTTTATTGTTTTCTACACACATACCGGGCTCCACATAGCTAGTGCATTTTATTTGTTCATTGATGTATATTAACTGTCCGATTCCTGGTGGACACTGTAAATAAACATTGAAGGAGGAAGTGAAAGCTGATATTTGAGTGAAGAAGTGATAACTAAGCTGACATCTGCGGTGTGAGTAGGAGTTAACTAGGTGAGCTGGGAACAGAGAGGTATCAGACAGGGTGTGTGGGGTTCAGGTGGGGTGATTTAGCAAGTGTGGGATACTAAAAGAGAAGCTAGGATGACTGTAAAGAGCCAGAAGTGTGAGAGGAAGCTGGAGCCAGCAAGGCCTTGGCCATACTATAGTTTGTCTTTATCTTATAATAAATGGGAGGCAAATTAAAGGTCTTAAGCAGGAAGGAAATACCGGAATTGTGCCTTTTCAAAAACAGTCATTCCAGGTGCAGTCTGGAGGACGTATGGATGGGCGCAGGTGTGGACGCGGCCAGGTGAGTTGGGAGGCCGTGGAAGTGGAGCAGGCGAGGCGGGGGTGCTTGGGTGACACTGCGCTGAAGTAAGGGGGCATCGGCAGGTGGGGATCGGATGTGAAAGGGAAGAACGAAGCAGACGGATGACCCCTGGGTTTCTGGCCTGTAAAACTGGATGGATGGGATGGTCATTCGTTCATTGTAGGCAGTTCCAGAAAGGGATCAGGTTTGGAGGAGACCATGGATCTGGGTCCTGACATGTTGATTTTTTTTTTAATTTTCTTAATGTTTTTAATTTATTTTTGAGAGACAGAGAGACAGTGGGAGCAGGGAAAGATCAGAGAAAGAGGGAGATACAGAATCTGAAAACAGGCTCCAGGCTCTGAGTTAGCTGTCAGCACAGAGCCTGACATGGGGCTCAAACCCACGAATCACGAGATCATGACCTGAGCTGAAGTCAGATGCTTAACTGACTGAGCCACCCAGGCGTCCCATGACGTGTTGATTGTGAGGTGACTTTGAGACAGCCAGGGGATGTCATGCAGGTTAACTGGATATTTCAGTCTGTGTATCAACTGCTTTGAGAAGTAGTGGAGGGGAGGATTCACCAAATAACCCACATCTTGAATAATTAAAAGTTAACAAGGATATTACCAGGGGAGATGATATAGTTATGAAATTAAAGTCTCTTTAAAAATCAACGCTTCTATCCTTTACTTTGATTTTAGATTTACATCTTTTACCAAAATTGGTGATACTTACTAAATTTTATTCTTGTTACATGTGATTTACAAGTCAGAAGGCAAAGAAGCCTTCCCTGTTATAAAATATGTAAAATATCTCTTCCAGAAGCACTTAGATCTCTGAATAATTCATGCTGTTGGATTTTAAGGCCTGTAAAATATTCACACTGGGAGTGCCTAGAAACCGGCTTTATAGCAGCCCAAGAAGAAAAGCTATTCTTCAGGCTCCTTTGGGCAAGATTGGAACCAGGAGCAATCACCACCATCATTGTAGACCTCATTGGACTGCTTTCTTCTATTTCCAGATGATCACAGTGTTCCTCTAAATTGAGTCTATTTCTCTTCTATCTTGTCCCCGCTGTCTTCACTACATGCAGCGGAACAATCACTTCTTTATGAAATCTGAAACGAGAGAAATGCTGTGAAAGTCTCCGATGATGAGCAGCAGCCCAGTGTAATGGCCTTGTAAGCAGACTGGGGACACATTTGAACTTCAGTGGAGATCCTGACTTTCCTCTTTGCTAGTTGTGTGACCTTGGGCAGGTTAACCATTCTCTAAGTCTTTTCACTAATAGGAGGTAATAATAGCAACTGCCTTAGAGCATTTGTGAGGATCCAAAGGAATAGTCCATGAATAGGAGTTTTCTGAGGCTGGACTGGAGTGGTCTGTAAAGAGCGTAGTTACATCCTGTAACTAACAACTAGGAGCACCAACAAGGGTGGGAGGACATACGCTTCATGTTTGGTTCATTCGACTCAACTCGTTTTGCTCTGGCTCTGTAACCTCATTAATACCTTGAATGGCATTTATATTTTGTTAATCTCCTGATTTTTTCCCCCATAGATTTTTTAATGATACACATCAGAATTTAATTTAACAAAATGCTAATTGACTTCTCTGCTGGTTTGTAAATCCTGATGATGAGGGCTGAGTTTTATTCGTCTTTATCTTCCTGACCGTGCCTTGCTTGTAGGAGGTGTGCTGTAAATATTCAGTACATGCTCTAGAAGAGTTTTGTGCCGATTAAATACCATCATATCTGTAGGTCTGCCGTAACACCTGCACACAGTAATTCAAGGAAAAAGGACATGAGTCAGAGATGAACATGGAACCAATCCACCGCCCTCCTCCACATCTTCTCCCTGAGATCCTTACCTGCCCATGCCTTCAGTTACCGCTTCATTGCTGTGAGCCTCTCATCTGTACATCTGTCTCAAACCCCTGTTTCCGTTTCTGTACATCTGTCCGTGTAGTTTCCACCTGGATGTCCTTTAGTCCTGTCAAGTACATCACGCCAGATACTCCTCTCCCTTTCTCCCTTCCCTGTTTTGGCTGATGGTGTCTCCGCATCCATCGGGCATCCAGCCACAGTCAGTCTTAGCTTCTCCTTGCCTGTTGATAATGCCGCGTGAGTCGTCCTCAGATAAAAACCCTTCCTTCCGCTTGCACCAGAGTGGCTTCAGGGTGCATCCTTACTCTCTCCCTCTCTAGAATGAGGGTCACCTTCTTTTAACCTTTCTCTTCAGTCTCTGTCCACACTCTTGCTGTCAGCGTTCTTTCTAAATCACATAGACGATCTCATCCCGTCCCTGCTTACAAGCCCATAATTTTACGTATTCCTTCTTTTTCATCTGCCAAACTTTTATTCGTGCTTCAAAACCCAGCTAAGATTGCTCTTCCTCTGTCAAACTTTCCTCAGCTCTTCCTGGCAAGTACTGTCCTGTAACACTTTATTTCATAGTTCTGTGGTAGCACTTCTGCAGTGTAGCTCATAGTGTATGTCTATTTCAGGACATACTGTAATGTAATTATTTGTTCTTCTGACAGTGTTCCTAACTGGACTGTTTTCTATATTGGTTGCCTTAATCATTTTTATACACTCAGTGCCTAACACGAGTAGCATTTAACAGCTAGCAGAGAGATGGGAGAACAAAGAGGTGGTAGTGGAGAAATTTGGTTAGTGGAGAGATTTCTGAATTAGATGTTATGTGGGACTTTGATGCATCTGGCAATTTCTCAGACCATGTCTGTATGGTGAAGTGTGTAGTTGTTTTCTCCTCCTGCTTTTGCAAGTGTCTTTGGGTTTCCTAAGCTGAATTTTTGGAAGTGAAATGTTCACCGTTGAATCACTTAAAATGCCCTCAGATAAGGATTTGTATTTTTTTTTTTTATGAAGAGTTACCTGTCTTAGTATAGGAATAATTGCTACCTAATGTATTACAAGACTTATGAATCAGATTGCTAATCCATTAGTTCAGTTCACTAATCTTGTTTTTTTTTTAGGTTTATTTATTTATATTTGAGAGAGAGAGAGCAAGCGAGTGTGAGCAGGGAAGGTGCAGAGAGTGAGGGAGAGAGAATTCCAAGCGGGCTTTGTGCTGGCCCAGCACTGGGGCTTGAACTCATGAAGAGTCAGATGTTTAATAAACTGAGCCACTCAGGTGCCCCTAATCTTGTTTTTGTTTTTGTTTTACTTGGTACTGGGGTCAGTTTTGTGGGAGAGTATACCAATAATTTCCTTGACCTCAAAAGTCTTAAGTTTATTAAAAATGGTTAAGACATTACATTTTATAAGAGGTTTCTCAACAGACGAGAATGAGCATTTCATTGTGTTAATTATAATAACTTTTTAATATTTTATTTATTTTTGAGAGAGAGAGAGAGTGAGCACAAGTAGGGCAGGGGCAGAGAGAAAGGAACACACAGAATCTGAAACAGGCTCCAGGCTCTGAGCTGTCAGCACAGAGCCCGATGTGGGGCTCGAACCCATGAACCACAAGATCATGACCTGAGCTGAAGTCGGATGCTTAGTCAACTGAGCCACCTAGATGTGCCTAATTATAATAACTTTTTAATGTTTATTTATTTTTGAGAAAAGAAAGAGAAAGGGCAGACTCTCTTCTCATTTGAGAGTGCTCATTAAAAAAAACTTTTTTTTTTTTTACATTTTATTTATTTTTGAGAGACAGAGAGAGACAGCGTGAACAGGGGAGGGGCAGAAAGAGAAAGAGACATAGAATCTGAAGCAGGCTCCAGGCTCTGAGTTAGTGGTCGGCACAGAGCCCGACACAGGGCTTGAACCCACGAACCATGAGATCATGACCTGAGTGAAGTTGGACGCTTAACTGACTGAGCCACCCAGGAGGCCCCAGGGTGCTCATTCTTAATATACTACCCCCTTCTCCTCACTTCCCTCTACATGCTTCCCAGAGTGACTGAGCTCCTGGTGCCTCAGCTCCTTTTCTCCTCAAAGTCCTTCTTTTGGTTTCCTGTTATGACTCAGCGAAACCCAAATCTGGTGAAACCGTTGGGCTGCAGTGTGATCTGGCCCTTACCTGTCACTCTTCAAACTTACTCCAAGCCACCTTGCTCCACTAACTTACAGTGACCTGATTTTTTTTTGGTATTAGCTAATTCTTCCTTGCTGGCCCCAAAGGGACTTAGGGGCTTTGTATATAATTCTTCCTCTCCCTGCTCTATCCCTTTTGTTTCTCTTTAATCTAAGTAACTTTTCTCAGCTTTTAAATGTTAATGTTTTAAGATTTTAGCAAGTGTTACCTCTTCATAGAGGCTTTCCCCATGGCCCTTTCTAAAATAGTTCTCCTCTTTATTCTCTATTAGGATCTTACGCATTTCCTCCTTGGTTATTATTTGTATTACTTTGTTTGATGTTTCTCTGCATCTGACCCTCCAGTTTAAGCCCCAGACAGGAGATCATGACAGTTCAAAACCATTGTATGCAAAGAGCTGTATATTTTCTGCTTATGGAACTATTTATAATTAGATTAATATATGGGAAATGAATTTGATAAAAGGAAGTAAGACTTTTGTTTTAACTTCAGACATTGTCTTACATTCATGATGACCTTCACTGTTAACCAGTTAATATTTAATCTTTGATAATGATTCAATACCAATCTGTAGAATAGCAATAAAATGTGCAGGACTTTAGTGTAGCTAATGCATATCTGAAAGATAAACTTCTAAAAACATTTTGTGGGTAAAATTTATATACTGTAAAATACACAGGTCTTAAGTGTACACTTCAATGACTTTTGACAAATGCACCTACCTGTATAACCGTTATCCCAGTTACGATATAGGACATTTCTGAGGCGCCTAGGTCGCTCAGTCAGTTAAGTGTCTGACTTTGGCTCAGGTCATGATCTCGCGGTTCATGAGTTCGAGCCCCGTGCTGGGCTCTGTGCTGATAGCTCAGAGCCTGGAGCCTACTTCAGATTCTGTGTCTTCCTTTCTCTCTGCCCCTCCCCTGCTCACACTCCATCTGTCTCTCAAAAATGAATAAGCGTTAAAAACAAGAAAGATATAGAACATTTCTATCATTCCCAAAAAGTTCCCTTGCAATCAGTCCTGACCCCCTCTAGGCAAGCACTGTTCTGATTTCTTGGACTGTTGATGAATTTTGTCTCTTCTTAAGCTGTATTTAAATGGAATCACACAGTATACACTTTTTTGTGTCGGCAGATTTTCACTAAATCATGTCTTTGAGGCTATGTTTTTTTTTTTTTTCTGTTGGTTGTATGTCCGTTCTTTTTCATTACAGAACAGTATTCCATTGTATGAGTCGATCATAACTTGTTTATCCATCCTTTTGTTGATGAACTTTAGGCTCTTTCAGTTTAGGGCTATTATGAATAAAACCATTAAAAACTTCCTTCTGTAAGTCTTTCTTGTGTGTGGATAATGTGTTTTCATTTCCCTTGGTCAGTACCTGAGAATGGAATTACTGGGTTATAGGGAGGTTTATTTTTCACTTTATAGGAAACTGCCACCAAAAATATATGGGGTCTCCAGTCACTCTACAACGTCACCAACACTCAGTATTGCTGACCGTTTACATTTTAGCTGTTCTGGTGGATGTGAGATGTTATTTCACTAACGTCCCTGATGTCTGACTGTATTGAATACCTTTTTATGTGCTTCTTGGTCATTGTCTTTTTAAGTCTTTTGCCTCTCTCAAGTTTATTCAAGTCTTTTGCATATTTTTTATTGCCTATATTTGATCTTTTTTATTTCTAATGCATACTGCTTTCTGTATTATAGATACAAAATCTTTGTCAGATATTTGTTTTGCAAATATTGTCTCCCAGCTTGTGTTTCTAGTGTTTGGACCTCCTATAGTATATTACTTGTACTTATTTTTCAGAATAACTGGATCCATTACTTTAAAAAAATTAAAAAAAATTTTAATGTTTATTTTTGAGAGAGACAGAACACAAGCAGGGGAGGATCAGAGAGAGAGAGAGAGGGAGACACAGAATCTGAAGCAGGCTCCAGGCTTTGAGCTGTCAGTACAAAGCCTGACGTGGGGCTTGAACTCACAAACCATGAGATTGTGACCTGAACCATAGTCTGACATGAACTGTGAGATCATAACCTGAGCCAAAGTCGGACAGTCAACCGATTAAGGCACTTAGGCGCCCCTTACGTTTTTAAGTTCCATTTAGTTGACACACAGTGTAATGTTCGTTTCAGGTGTATAGTTAGTGATTCAGCACTTGCGTACAACACCCAGTGCTCCTCACAAGTGCCCTTCTTCATCCCTGTCACCTATTTCCCCCATCCCCCCCACCCCCACCTTCCCTCTGGTAACCGCCAGTTTGTTCTCTGTAGTTAAGAGTCTGTCTCTTGGTCTGCCTCTCTCTTTCCTTCCCTACTGTCATCTGACCACAGTCTAATTTTAGAACCTTGTGCTCATTAGCAGTGACTCCCTATTCCACTCCCCCCACTGTCACTAGGCAACCACAAATTTACTTTCTGTCTGTAAATTTGCCTTTTCTAGACATTTCATAGACATGGAATTATACAACATGTGGTCTTCTGTCTTTTGCTTAGCGTAAGGCTTTTGAGGTTCCTTTATGTTGCATTAGAACTTCGTTCCTTCTTAATGCTGAATTTGTATCCAATGTATGTTATGCCACATCTTATTATCCATCAGTTGATGTATGTTAGATTGCTACACTTCTTGGCTATTTGTTTTTCAAGTTTACTTATTTGGAAAGAGAGAGAACACATGAAGAGGGGAGGAGGGGAAAGAAGGAGAGAGAATCATAAGCAGGCTCCACACTGAGCATGGAGCCAGACACGGGGCTCCATCTCAACAACAGCGACATCATGACCTGAGCCGAAGTCAAGAGTCGGGCACTTAACTGACTGAGTCACCCAGGTGCTCCCAAGTGTTTCTTTTTATTTCTGATTTTCAGCACTTTGATTATGATGTTTTTCATGTTTAACCTCCTTGGAGTTTGCTGAACTTCTTGGATTTGTAAATTAATATTTTTCACCGAACTTGGGAAATTCTCAGCCATTATTTCTTCAAATAATTTTTTTCTTTGTCATTTTATCTTTTTCTGGGACTCAAACATATATTGGATCAGCTACTAGTGTTCCTCAGTTCATTAAGGCTCTGTTCATTTTTCCCCCTCAGTTTAGAAGAAGAAATCCCTGTACTTTAGATTGGATCATTTATTTTGATCTTTCTTCAAGTTTACCACCCTTTCTTTCCCTGTCTCTGATCTCCTATAAACCCATTTAGTTAATTTAAAATTACAAATATTACAATTTTCATTTCTAAAATTTACATTAAAAAGTATCTCTTTCTCCACTGAGATATTCCATCAGTTTAGTTATTTACACCATGCTCCTTTAAACATATCTTTGAACATGTTTATATTGGTAGTTTTATTTATTTATTTATTTTTTTAATATTTTTTAATGTTTTATTTTTATTTTTGACACAGAGAGAGACACAGCATGAGAGGGGGAGGGTCAGAGAGAGAAGGAGACACAGAACCAGAAGCAGGCTCCAGGCTCTGAGCTAGCCGTCAGCACAGAGCCTGACGCGGGGCTCGAACTCACAAACGTGAGATCTGACCTGAGCCAAAGTCGGAGGCTTAACCGACTGAGCCACCCAGGCACCCCTATATTGGTAGTTTTAAAGTCTTTGTTGGGGTGCCTGGGTGACTCAGTTGGTTAAGCATCTGACTCTTGTTTTCAGCTCAGGTCCTGATCTCACAGTTGTGAGATCAAGCCCCCCCTTGAGCTCCACAGTGACCATGGAGCCTGCTAAAGACAATCTTCCCTTCTCCCTCAACCCCTCCCCTCCTCTCAAAATAAATAAAGTAAAACATTAAAAAAATAAATTCTTTGCTAATTTCAATATTTGAGTCATTTTGGAGTCTGTTTCTATTCATTGCCTTTTTTTTCCCCCTTCTCAAAAACAGATCACATTTTTCCTGGCTTGTATGACTATCTAGTAATTTTTTTTTTTTTTTACTACATATTGGACATTGTGGATGATATATTATAGACCCTCTCAATTCAGTTATCTTCATCTGAAGAGTGTTAGTTTTTGTTTTGTTGGGCAGTTAAAATACTGGCTGATCACTGAAATTGTAGACACTTGGGTTTACTGCCAGAGTCCAGCTCCAGCAGGTCCGGGGGTCCCTGAAGAACGGACGGTGTTGGCACGAGAGAGTGATGAGAGAGCCACAAGTTTCTTTCTGATCACCGGGCAGGCATCTCTGCTCTGTCTGCTTTGGTGTCTGTATTTATAGGTCAAGTGATAACATGACATCAGAAATAGAATTTTTGACAGTGGCTAGTTCTTCGTGTTAAGATGCTTTGACCAGCGAACACGTACAGAGACAGGTTTTACAGAAGTATTTTTGTAGAAGCACCCCCTTCATTCTTCATGTCAGTCCCCCAGAACAAGGAAGTGACAAACTTATTTGCAAGGGTTGGTCTTTTGCCAATATTTATGACTTTGTTTTTAATTAACAAGTTACAACCAAGTAACGCTAAAATTGAAACATAGGTTAAGTTGTATATAGAGAGGCTAGGAGTTGTTTTATTTGGCTGATTAGCCACAAGAGAAAGAATGCCTGCTAACGAGTTGCTTGAGCAAGCCCTTTCTTTGATGCGAGCACAATGGGGGCCCTATGTGTGTTGGCCTTGGACCTGGGTTCCAATTTTCTTATCCATCCTCATAACTCAAGTCAGTACAAGGGAGGATGTTTGTAGGATGTGGACCTTGGGAAAGGACTACGTTCTGTCCTTGCTTTCTATTTCTTATCTCCAAATGAGGCTCTTTTTCTCCTGGCCAGACTTAAATGCCAACTCTTGTGTTTTTAACCCCTGTATAGTCTATGTTTCGAATCTACAGGGGTCTATTGGAAGTCTTCCAATGAACATCTACAGTGCTTTGACCTAAACTCTCCTTTGTTGGGGTAGGAATATGTTTCTTCTCATGAGGTATCTGTGTGGGGAATATCGGTCTGATTTGGAATATTGTGAGGCCTAATCAATAACAGCAGGTCCATTCCCAATATGAGCCAGTAGTGGAAGGAGATACCAGTTCCGCTTCATGGCCGGAGCTGTGCAAACGCCTGCCATTTCCTCGCTGTGACTATGCCATCCAGCGAGGCCGCCGCGGCTCCCAGCAGTTTACACTTAGGAGGGTAATCCCAGGGTGTTTACTAATCTCTGATTTGGTGGAACTCAAACTCTAAAACACCTTGCAGGGGGCAGCACAGAAACTCTGTTTAGTTCTTTTAACCTTCCAGCTATTTTTTTTTCTACTGAGTTTCTTGGAGTTTCCTTCATGCATGTGGCTTGGGGATTAGCCAGGTGTTTAAAGAAAGTTTATATTAAAGTGTTTGGGGCTTCTTCCTGTGACTCACCCCTTTCCAAGATTTCCTCTTTCAGCCCCCAGCTGCTCAAATAATCCTGAACTCAGCCTGTGATACCTCAAGCCCAAAAGACTGTGGCATTTTTGCTCCAGTTTTAGCCATGATGCACCACAGAGATTCGTTGGGCTGGGAGTGGGGGGACTCAGGGATCGTCAGGGGGAAAGCTGTATCAAAGTAGATCTTATTCATTATGTTTCCTTTCAAGGGTTAAATGCCTTCCAGTGCTTTCAGCACTCTTCATTGCTTTCAAATAGTTGTGGGTTTTTTTTTTCCCCAGTATTTTTGGGAATTTAAGGTGTTCCTGGATCACCTCATCTGAACGTACTCTTCCTGAAAATTTTCACATGTTGTAGGTACCCTTATAGTTCGTTATGTACTTGGTTTGTCTCCTTCCAGTTACCGATTGCTGCATTCCCGATATCCCCACAACTTAGTAGTTTAAAGCAGCCGTTTTATTATGCTCCTGGTTTCTGTGGGTCAGGAGTTGGCAGAGCGCAAAGCCAGGATGGTGTCTCTGCACCGTTTACCTGGGCTTCATCGGGCAGAGCCTGAAGTGTGGCAGTAGTGCAGTCGCTAGAACAGCAGTCACCGAGAAGTGCTGCTCACACCGGGCAGTCGATGCCAGCTGGTGGCTGGGGACCGTGGGCCTGAATCCCTGAACATGCTCTCCTCACGGCATCGTGACCTTGGACTCTTTACATGGCAACTCAGAGCTCTGGTGGTCGTGCTCCCGAGAATGAGCTACAAGGGGGAGGGACATAGACTCCTTTCTCAGGGGAGTGGAAGTGTCAGAGAATTTGCAGACATGTTTCAAAACCATCGGACTCATTTAGTAAATAGTAAGCTCCCCCTTGTGTCCCAGCACGGTCCTACGTCCACGTCAGTAGGTGTTCATTGAAGAATTTAGGTTTCCTTTGTAACTGTAGGTTTGGACATAAAGCAAATTTGTGTTTAAAGTTTTAAGAAAGGACAAGGTATTTCACTACTTAAAAGCATTTCCTTAGATTGATTTTTTTTTCTCTTTTTGTTTGTAGAATAGAGAGTTTAATGAAAAATCCATGCTTACGGGGTGAACATGGCAGGCTTCCTAGATAATTTCCGTTGGCCAGAATGTGAATGTATCGACTGGAGTGAGAGAAGAAATGCCGTGGCTTCTGTGGTGGCGGGTGTCCTGGTAAGTGAAAAAGCCTGGTTGGTGACATTTCTGCCTCATTTTTGGCCCTGAAAATGAATGTCGATTCCTTTGGACCATGAATATCCTTTCAGAACTATTCATTTCACTATTATTTTGTATCAATAATTAGAGTTCTAGATATTACTGAACAAAACATGGTAGGCCCTGGGTTCATTTGATTTTATAAATTTGTTACGCTTAATATATTTTCTTCAATTCAAGTGATAATATAATTATCATTGGCAGTAGCATTTTTAAGTTAATGACAATATGTATAAGTCCTTTAAGCTTGTCTGGGGGTCAGAATTTGATAACCAAATAGTGTCGTGACTTACTGAGATTCAGGATGTGGAGACAGCAGTAAGAACCTCTCTATCTGCCCCTCAGCCACTCGTGCTCTGTCTCTCTGTCTCAAAAATAAATAAAACAAAAAAAAATTTTTTTTAAATTTTTTAATGTTTATTTTTGAGAGTGAGGGAGAGAGACACAGAGTGCAACCGGGGAGGGGCAGAGAGAGAGAGGGAGACACAGAACCCGAAGCAGGCTCCAGGCTCCGAACTGTCAGCACAGATCCCGACTCAGGGCTTGAACCCATGAACCGTGAGATCATGACCTGAGCCGAAGTCAGAGGCTTAACTGACTGAGCCACCCAGGCGCCCCTCAACTTTTTATTATAAAAAATGTCAAGCATGTACCATAAACAAAAATAAGGAAAAGAGTGTAAAGAGCCCTGCTCACCCCACGTTATTCACGATCCAGCTTCTAAACCTATCCTGACCGGTCTTAGCACTCCATCAGTTACTCCCTGCCCTCACTGAATTTCTGAAGCAAATTTAAGTGTTGATTACATTTTTTTAAAAATATTTTTTTAATGTTTTATTTATTTTTGATACAGAGAGAGACAGAGCATGGGGGGGGCGGGACAGAGAGAGAAGGAGACACAGAACTGGAAGCAGGCTCCAGGCTCTGAGCTAGCTGTCAGCACAGAGCCCGATGCGGGGCTCGAACCCACAAACGTGAGATCTGACCTGAGCCGAAGTCGGAGGCCCAACCAACTGAGCCACCCAGGCGCCCCTACATTTTTAAAAATTTATCTTTCAGTATACAGTTCTACAGCTGAAGTCCAATAAAAAATAATAACCCAGAGCAGGAATTAAAGATAAGCATGAGGCTTCTAAGTCCTTTCTTGCACCTTCTGGTCATCTTCCCTGCACTTAATTTGCGAAATTCTTTAGCAACTTCTCTAAATCTTTTCAGCTTAGCTTACATAGGAACATTACATTTCACATACTCCCATTCAGTCAGTTACACAGAATTTAATTAGATTCTACAATTGGCTAAAACTATAGAAGCTTACATAGTTCTGGAGACGTGACAGCTGACCCTTGGCAAGCATACAACTCATTTGTGGAAGCAAAAGAGCTTGCGCATGTTAAAAAGGAATGTTTTCTAGAGAGAATGAAACACATCAGGTAATCAGGAGCTGGTTAGCTGGAGGTTAGTTAAGAGTGCTTCGGTGCAGATAATTTGATGGATGAAAGAGGGAGATAATTCAGTCCAGATAACACGTTGCTTTCTTATTTTGCATTGAGAGAACTTCAGAATCTCACACAGGTTTGATTAGGGAAGTTCACCTCCTATGCTACCAAGAGTAAGTAAACAAGTGATTCTTATTTTTTGAATTTCAACATCCAAAACTCAGTCTAGAAAGATTATGTGGTCTGAAGAAACACGGGAGTATTAGAGAGCATGCCGAGCCAAAGGACTCGGGTCATTTTCATGACTTGGGCTCTTCCGGAAGTTTTTTACAGGTTGGTGGATAATGATCGACGCAGCCGTGGTGTACCCTAAGCCGGAGCAGTTGAACCACGCCTTTCACACCTGTGGCGTGTTCTCCACACTGGCTTTCTTCATGTAAGTGTGACGGGGATTCTCAATCCGAGACCACGTTCCGAAAAACATGTTTTCCTTACAGTTTAATGCTATCTGGAATAAACCTTTTTTTTTTTTTTAATGTTTTTTATTTATTTTTGAGAGACAGAGGGTCAGAGAGAGAGAGGGAGATATAGAATCTGAAGCAAGCTCCAGGCTCTGAGCTAGCTGTCAGCAGAGAGCCCGACGCAGGGCTTGAACTCACAAACCGTGAGATCATGACCTGAGCCAAAGTTGGATGCTTAACCAACTGAGCCACTCAGGCGGCCCTGGAATAACCTTTTAATTTAATCGATGGATATAAATCCATCTTGAACATGATAAACATATAAGATTTTTTTTGTAGCAGGAATGAGTGTTGAATTTAATCAATATGCAAATTCAGTCACGTGATTTCCCTCCTTTGATATTGTGAAACTGATCAGTTACTGCATTTATCAGTACCAAGATTTTTTTTTTTTTTATTTGGATAGCTGAATATTAGGATGCTTCTTAGAGTCAGTGGTATCTTATAATTACAGTTGGTACTATTTTTTCTTGGTGATGAAAAAATAATCATGCACTTAAAAGATCAGTGGCATCTTAGATTCAATGAAAAATGTTCATTTCTAGATTTTTTTTGCAGTGGATCATTTTTGAGTATTCTAACACATGCAACTTTTAACATGGAGTATAATTTTTATTAATGTGTTATTTAACTGTGTTTGCCAGCAGCTGGGGGAAGGGTGGATTGGCCTCCAATGAGATTGGTCTATGGCTTTTCTTTTCTACTAAATCATTTGTGGGTTTATCTTAAAAAAATTTTTTTTTTTAACATTTATTTCATTTTGAGAGACAGAGAGAGACAGAGCATGAGCAGGGGAGGGATAGAGAGAGAAGGACACACAGAATCAGAACCGACTGAGCCACCCAGGCACCCCTATCTGTTAAATCTTACTTCAGGAAAGAGTTTGGAAATTTTCCATGGATGTCTTTTATTAATTTTGAAAACTATATTAAAATTAAGATTATATAATTTCCTTAAGCTGTGAGGAGTTATAAAAGTTAAATTGTAGGGGCACCTGGGTGGTGGCTCAGTCAGTTGAGCGTCCGACTTTGGCTCAGGTCATGATCTCACAATTTGTGGGTTTGAGCCCCACATCGGGATCTGTGCTGACCACTAGCTCCTGCTTCGGATTCTGTGTCTTTCTCTCTCTGCCCCTCCCCTGTTCACGCTCTCTCTCTGTCTCTCAAAAATAAATAAATGTAAAAAAAAAAGATTAAAAAATTAAATTGTAGAAGATGGAGCTACTCACATCCATTAAGGTGCTAAGAAAAGGCTATGTTTCTACTATAAACACATCTTACTCTAACAGAAATGTCAAGAGAAGCTAACTACAGTGGGCCTATTTATTGTAGGTAGACCAAATGTCTGAGTTTGAGAAATGGCTCAGAGAACATCACTTGACTTTTAACACAGAGAGAAACTCCTTGACTCTTGATTCTAACGAGAACCTTAAAATATAACCCACACGGAGTCATTCATGTGTAAATTAAAATAGGCAAAGAAATCAGAAAATTGGCCCCTCTTGCATCATCCCTGGAGAAAAGTGATAGGCATCTCTTAAAATTAAGTAGGTTTTCTGGGTGTAGCTTAGGTGCCTAAGAGGCACGTAGCACTTCTATTCTCTAGGATATTTGTGAAGTTAAATGGTATGTTCAGTTCTTCAGCTACTGACTTTGTTAGAAATGTTTCTCTTTGAAATGACACGTGAAGACCTGTGACTGTTTTAGCAGCATGGAGGCTCACTGGGTGATTCGTGTTGTTCCAGGATAAACGCCGTGTCCAATGCCCAGGTGAGAGGCGACAGCTATGAAAGCGGCTGTTTAGGAAGAACAGGTAAAGGGCGCTGGGAGTTCTTAACGTCTGTTGGCGAAAGAGGGACTTAGCAGCGGGGAAAGAAAGTCTCTTTATAGAGGACTTGTTATGATTATATAGAATGTTTTTAATTAACTTTGAAAAAAAGCTTGTGTTACTTAAATCCTTAACAAAGTTCAAGTTACTGCCAGAAGTACTATTTTAGTTATGTTTTACTGCTCATAGTACATAAATAAAATGTTATTATTTCAAATCAATGGCTCTTGGGTTCCAGATTACTCTTCCTGGAAAGCTAATGATGGCTTTAGGGTTTAATTAATCAGTTAGCCAGTTCAGTCATATAATTACATAGATGCTCACCTAGTTTAGTTTGCCAAGCTATTAGTTTCTCTAGCCAGTAGAAAGGTAATTTTCCTTTTTTTCTCTTTCCAGGTGTGGCTTAACCCCTTTCAGTATTGTGTTTGTTTTTAAAATCTTCATTCAGTTCATTGTTATAGCAGGTGCATGCAAATGTGACTGACTTTGACATGTGTAACATACGTTAGGTTAACCGAATTTGCAGTGTTATGCATTCTTAAGACAGCTGCAGAAATGAAATCATAAAGCCTGGTCTTCATGCAGGTGCTCGAATTTGGCTCTTCATTGGTTTCATGTTGATGTTTGGGTCACTTATTGCGTCCATGTGGATTCTTTTTGGTGCCTATGTTACCCAAAGTGAGTATGTCTTCCTGCTTTATTTCGTAGAGATTCAGATATGTCTTTTACATTTGGCTTAGTTCGTTACCTCCACCTGGAGTAAAATTGAGTGTAACTGTTCACTTGGCTCAAAGATATGACTGTGTGAAGATACAGAAGTTGCTGGGTAGAGTGCAAAATCTGTCCAGGTCTACAGTCCCTTACACCCAATTCTGAAATCCATGAAGTGCTGAAAGTCAAGGTGGTTTATAACCTTGGCAGCAAAACCCGACCTAAGTTGACAGCGGGCCCCTTACGGTTTTTATTCCATTGAGTAATGTTCAGATGTTTTCTTGCAGGAATGTGGTTCTGTTTGATAGTGGATGCTCGTCCAAACAGAGCTGGGGTGTTATGTAATATCTGTGCCCCCCGGTTACCATTCCTAAATGTGAGAAAATTTGAATTGCAGAGCATACCTTGTCTCAAGGATTTCAGATAAGGGGTGTGGACCCCAGTATCTTTCCACCAGTATCTCCTTTCTCCAACCCCAGCGTGAATGTTTCAGCCATAGGTACCGGGGAGTGTTTTAGGGGTAAGACTGAAAACCTGTGTGGAGTCTTCATGCTGAAGCGCTGATGCTCACTCCACCCGGGGGTTCTGTTTTCTGGCTGCTCCAGATGCCATCGCTTCCCTCGAGGCGGTGGTTGAAAGGCAGGACCCAGTCTCAGCACAGGCTTCTAGAAGCATCAGAACAGCCTGTTTCACTGGCTCTCTCCCTTCACTCCGAAGATAAGAGTCCATTTCAGATAGCATGTGACACCACTTAACTCATCTTCTGATTCCTGTCCCCCTGGAATCTCTTTGTCACTCTGCTGCACTGTCACATCTCCTTGTCCTTACCCACAGCTGACCTTCTAATACTCTTGATAGGACCCCTTAAGTCTCACAGTTTGATCTTTGGAAATCTTTGTCTTTCACTTGGCACAAAATAAGTGCGTACAAGAGAACAGTGGTTGACTAATGTTTACGTAATAACCGCTCATCAAATATACCTGAAAGGTGTTATTTTAGTTAATTAAAAATACTAACGGAGTACACAGTTCTAGTCTGAAGCTCATGTGAAGGAAAGTGCTTTTTTAGAAATAGCTTTATTGAGGTGTAATTTGCATATCAAGCAATTTACCCATTTAAAGGGTATGTTTCAGTGTTTTTAGTATACAGTTGTGCTACCATGACAAAATTCAATTTTAGAACATTTTTATCATTCCAAAAAGAAACCCCTCCCCCCATTAGCAGTCACCTCCTGTTACCTTCTCCACCAGCCCTAGGCAGCCACTTATCTACTTTCTGTGTTTGTAGATTTGCCTATGTCATATAAATGGAATCAGATAGGAAAGTGTGTTTTTTAAATTTTTTCAGTGTTTTATTTATTTTTGAGAGACAGCATGAGCAGGGGAGGGTCAGAGAGAGGGACACACAGAATCCGAAGACAAGCTCCAGGCTTTGAGCTGTCAGCATAGAGCCCAACACGGGGCTTGAACCCCCACACCGTGAGATCATGACCTGAGCTGAAGTCGGACACTTAACTGACTGAGCCACCCAGGCGCCCCTAGGAAAGTGTGTTTTACTCACTTTATTCCTGAGTCTAAGTGCTATTATTGAGTTCCTCAGAAAGTCTACTTAGTTACTTCAAGCAACAGGCGAAACTTCAGTTTCTACTATGAAGATATATATGCGTATATCATCATTTCTGGAAGGTGTGTAGGGAAGTACTAAGTTTGTAAAGGTTGTGCCCTTGTTGATGTATCTTAATTTTTATTATTTTATTATTTTTTTAATGTTTATTATTTTTGAGACAAATGGACAGAGCACAAGCCAGGGAAGGTAGAGAGAGAGAGAGACACAGAATCTGAAGCAGGCTCTTAGGCTCTGAGCTCTCAGCACAGAGCCCTATGCGGGGCTCAAACTCATGAACCATGAGATCCTGACCTGAGCTAAAGTTGGATACTGAACCAACAGCCACCTACACACCCCAAGCATTTTGAATTTCTATGCAGTAGTCCCCCACCTTATCCACAGGGGTCAGGTTCCAAGGCCCCCATGGATGCCTAAAACTGTGGGTAGTACTGAACCCTAAATATACTATGATTTTCCTATATTGAAGTACCTATGATAAAATTTAAGCTACAAACTAGGCACAGTAAGAGAGAAGCCACAGTAACTAATAATAAAATAGGACAGTTACAACAGGATACTGTGATAGGTTATGTGAATGAAGTCTCTTCTCTCAAAATATCTTGTACATACTCCCCCTTCTTGTGCTTGTGATAATGGGAGATGAGAAAATGTCTAGTGACAAGATGGAGGGGAATGACATAGGCATTGTGACCTAGTGTTAGGCGACTGTTGACCGTCTGATGTTAAGTCAGAGGGAGGACCATTTTCTCTGGATGGAGGTTGACCGCGGGAAGCAACCTTGCAGCCGGGGGAGAGCGTGGACATGGCCTTGGAGGGTAAGGGACGAGCTGCTGCTTCCCCAGCCCTCCTGGTGCAGCTCGGACCGGGGCAGTGACTTTAGGTGAGAAGAAAACCTGTTAAGTTCACGGCCTTTTCTCCAGAATGAGTGAGAACAATCCTTTGTTTTGGGAGAATGAGATCGGCGTCTCTTACTTTGATTTCACTATAGGTTTCTTAGAGTTGATGAATAAGAGCTGTATTTTATACATAGTAGGTCATCATGAATGGCACAAATGCTTTGTTACTGCCATTGGGCCTTTTGTAATCTTCTAACCCGTTTTCCTTTGAATATGCAGATACGGATGTTTATCCAGGACTAGCTGTGTTTTTTCAAAATGCACTTATATTTTTTAGGTAAGTTGCCTAATTTCTTAATCACACCTAAAACATTGACAGAAATGTCACTTCATTTTAAGAGCAACAGATAGAATGGAATGCATATAATTTCTTGAATTAATTACAGTGTATAGAACTTTTAGGATTTTTAACATTTATTTTTGAGAAAGAGACAGAGTGTGAGTGGGGGAGGGGCAGAGAGCGAGGGAGACACAAAAATGGGAAGCAGGCTCCAGGCTCTGAGCTATCGGCACAGAGCCTGACGTGGGGCTTGAACTCATGAACCTTATGAGATCATGACCTGCACCAAAGTCAGCCACTTAACCAACTGAGCCACACAGGTGCCCCTGTATAGGACTTTTAAAAGGTGACAATTCCACTGTTGTCTAAGGGCTTATATAAATCATTTGATTGGGGTCCTGCTATGAGCAGAGATCTCAGCTGGATGTTTTGTATATGTTGCCTTTTTAATTCCCACATAATTGTCTTCAATACTAACACTTACAGACCAGGTGGTGTTCCTGTTTTATAGGTGAGGAAATAAGGCTCAGAGCTTACTGGACACCCAGCTAGTAATTGCAGAGCCGGGATTTGAACCCAGATTACTGCTTCCTGTTAAAAAAAAAAACAAAAACCCTATCAAGTATCTTTATTAAAAAAAGAAAAACAGGGGCACTTGGGTGGCTCAGTCAAGCATCTGACTCTTGATTTTGACTCAGGTCATAATCTCATGGTTCCCAAGATGGAGCCCTGTGTCGGGCTCTACACTGGGATTCTCTGTCTCCCTCTCTCTGCCCCTCCCCACTTGTGCTTACTTGCTCTCTCTCTCTCTCTCTCAAAATAAATAAGTTTAGAAAAACAGCAAGAAATCAGAATTAATACATATTATGCATGTTATATACAAAACCTGGTCAGGAAATTGGATTTTTTAATTAACTTTTTAAGCTCACTAAAACTAAGTATAAAAATAAAACCATATTAAAAGCATTTGTTAGGGGCAGTCTTCTAAAAAGAAAAAACCCTAAAATGAAGCTCGTATCCTATGCATTTCCGAATGAATGTCTTTTAAGGCAAATGAAGGTATTTTTAGGCATCCGTTTATAAATTTAGGACTCCTAGTCTCCCACGCCCAACCTCACAAAATCATTACGAGCTGAGCCTTGAAGGACTTTGTTTCTGTCACTGTTTTTAAGCATTCTGATTACGCTGGGCTGTGATGTCGTTTTCTTCATATTTATTCTGTTGGAGTTCATCGAGTTTCCTGGATCTGTGGGTTTAGTTTTCATCAGATTTGGTTTTGCCCATTGTTTCTTCAAAGATTCTTTTCTGTCCATCCCATTCTCCGTGGATTCCAGTCACATGTATGTTGGGTTTCATGAGTCTTTCCACACTCACTAATGCTTGGGGGCTTTCTGGTTTTGTTTTCTCCCTGTGTTTCATTTGGGATACATTCTACTGTTACCTCTTGAAGTTCCCTAATCTCTCCTGCGGTGTCCACCGCTACTGCCATCCACCCAGTGGATCTTTCATCTCAGGCGTGTGTCTGCCGTCTCCGTTAGCTTGACTTTCCAGATTTCTTCTTCACATGCTCATGCTCTCCTCCACCTCCTTGGACATATGAAGTATGTTTATATCTCTTTTTTAAATTTTTTTAAATGTTTGTTTATTTTTCAGAGAGAGAGAGAGACAGAGACAGAGACAGTGTGAGCGGAGGAGGGGCAGACAGAGAGGGAGACACAGAATCCGAAGCAGGCTCCAGGCTCTGAGCTGTCAGCACAGAGCCTGATGCGGGGCTCGAGCTCACAAACCGTGAGATCATGACCTGAGCCAAAGTCAGACATTTAACCTACTGAGCCACCCAGGTGCCCCTGTTTACATCCATTTCAATGATCATCTCCTTGTGTCAGTTCTGAGTCTCTTCCTGTTGATTATTCTACTTTCTCTTCATTTTGGGTCTCTTTCCTCCTGTTTGCTTCTTCCCATACACCTGGTTGGAGGCTGGAGTTTTTGGCATCCCCTTAACCATTTCCGAGCTTTGTTCTGGGTGCAGTTGAGAGTCACTTGGAAACGGTTTGACTCCTTTGAGTCTTGCTTTGGAAAGCTGTGGTGGGCAGAGCAAGAGCAGCCCCGGGCTGGGATTGATGTGTCCCCTCACTAAGGCGACACATTGATGCTCTGTGTATCCAGAGGCTTTGCACTCTGCTGGGGGCCTTGGGACAGCTCTGGGGGTTGTTCTTTCCCTTCTCTTGGGTCGTTGGCTCAGTCCACCTACTGATCAGTACTCCACAAGACTCAACGGGGCCCTCCGGTAATCTCCTGAGCTCCCTCTCTCTTCAGCTGGTTGGACGCTGCCTCACAGACTCCAGCCACTTTGGCCTCCTTGGCCTCCCTGAACCCTCTGCTCCATCTCCTCCGTTTCGGGCGACCGCCTGCTCTGCCCTCTTAGCGCTCCGTGGCCCGGACCCTCGTGACTTTGAAAGGTGTTTGAGTTTCAGCTCTCTCGTGATTGACCTGCAGCATGTGACCTGCAGGCTTCTGGAGATACAGTTCAGTTCTCATGAAGACATCTTAGGTGGTGTCTGGAGATCAAGTTTAAATTCGGATTCAGCCCTTTGGGGCGGCAGATGAGGCCGCATAAAGGGCAGCGGGCGCACAGAACCCTCGCCTGGCTGAAGTCCTGTGCTCGTGCGGCCGGGGCTGCTGCATCAGCCGTGCGTTCTACTCAGAGCCCGCAAGGAAGCCGTGCTTCCTGCGTGCTGGGCCTTTCCAAGTACCGGAGCACCTTTCAAATCCGTACACCCAGTGTGCCCACAATGCGACCTGTGGTCATGGCGTGTCCCAGCTGCCTGCTCCTCTCACCCCTGCATCGCTCAGCTCACTTCCACTCTTCATTTAAATCTCAGCTCACTCGCCACTTGTTCAGGAAGACCTTGACCGCCCTAACTCGGTCAGCGCCTTATAATTCACTCTCTTGGTATCAGGTGGCCTCGCCTGTACAGCATTTTTTTTTTTTTTTGCCATCGGAATTTGATTATCTCCCTCAGGCTCTTAGCTCTATTTTTGCTTCGCCTTGCTTTGCCAAGTACATTCCTAGCACTTAGCCAGGAGCCTGCTGCCTAGCCATCCTCAGGGTACGGTAATTACATGTTTAATGAAGGAAGAATTGCAGCATGGCCTGTTTTAGGATTCTTCAGCCACTGTAGTGGCTACCACAGCTCAGGGGTGGTAGAATCCTAGTGATAGAAAGGGCCCCTTGGCCTGCCCCGCTAACAAATGCCTCTTTACCTTACAGGTTTCCTATCTAATAACTTGCCAGGCTTTAAGAAAAGCATAAGCAAGCTTAGCCACCAAGGTCAACAAACTGCTGTAGAAAACAAGCACATTCAGACCCAGCACGATTGCAGTCTTTATTTTTATTTATTTAATCTTCTTTAAGTTTATTTGTTTGTTTAAAAAATTTTGAATGTTTTTATTTATTTTTGAGAGAGAGATTGCGAGTGGGAGAAGGGCAGAGAGAGAGAGAATTGGAAGGAGGTTCCAGGCTCTGAGCTGTCAGCACAGAACCCGATGCGGGGCTCGAACCCACAAGCTGTGAGATCATGACCTGAGCCAAAGTCGGACACTTAACCGACTGAGCCACCCAGGTACCCCTAAGTTTATCTATTTTGAGAGAGAGAGGGTGCACGGAAATGGGAGAGGAACAGAGAGAGAGAGAGAGAGAGAGAAAGAGAATCCTAAGGAGGCTCTGTGCCAAGCATGGAGCTCGATGTGGGGCTCGATCCTGCGACCCTGGCATCATGACCTGAGCTGAAATCAACAGACGCTGAAACTACTGAGCCACACAGGTGCCCCTGCAGTCTTTATTTTTAGAATTGGTAACAGAGGAGCCGGTGAGGTACCTGTCAAAGCGTATTTAGAAAATGAATCCATTGTTGCCCATCCCCTGTGTTTTTTCCTCACAATCTGTTTTAATATCTTTTTAGCACTCTGATCTACAAATTTGGAAGAACTGAAGAGCTGTGGACCTGAGAGCACTTCTTAGACCAGATTTCCTTTTGTTTTGTTCTATTTGTAGATAAGTTTTTCCTCTCAGCATAATTTCCACATTGCCAAATGGGGTAGATTGTACATTACATGTCGTGTTTCTTTACACTTTTACGCTCTGAGTTTTGAAATAGTTTTATGAAATTTCTGTCCTTTTTTTAAAATCACTGAATAGATTGTTAATATGTACATAATGTAAAACTATACCCCTGAGGTGGTGAGTATCGGTTTTTTTTTTTTATTCCTGAAGACTTACAGCTTGACCTGTTCCCTGAGCCAGTGTTGTTTCTTCATGTCATTTTAGAGTCAGCTGTTTCGCTTTAGTATCTTTAATTTCCGAAGACGTGCACAAACTACAGCTCCACGTATCTGAAATAAGCACTGAGCCATTCGAAAGGGTATTTCAGCAAGTTGTAATTTATTTTGGCTTAAAAATGAGATTTTTTAAAGGAAAAATGTTTGTTCTTCTGTATTAAAGAAGTGGACTTTTATATGAAGATTTTTTAAATGCTTGAAGGACTAGTTTGAAAGCCTCTTTTAAAAAACAGTTCCTCTCACGTGACTTTATTCGAGAAAGGCTAATAAAAACGCGATCAGATGAGCTCAGTTTCACATGGCTGATGCGAACGGGCCGAAAGGCAGCCCAGCAACGTGCTTCTTGTAAAAGCAACTCCAGCGGCCTGACGGGGTCCTCGCCTGGCAGGCTGTTCCTATCTGACGTTACAAAACTCAGCCTCAAGCCGGTGTGACCCAACCACTGTTTAGAAGCATGAACCATATACCCAAAACTGCAACCATTAGTCTCAAGATAAAGCACTTCTTCCCAAAGGGAATGATAATGACCTAGTGAAAAATTAGACGTTTCCTCCACTTAGTTACGGACCGCAAGGGTCTCTTTGCGCTAGCGCTCAACTCTCCCTGCAACATGTATCTTTAACCTCAAAGCCCACGTTCCAGTTGAAATCTCCTCCTGCTGAGTTTGAAACTGCTGACTCGGAAACCCTGCTTTTGCACCGCGGTTATTCCTAAGAGAGGTGTCCAAGGGGTAGCTGGGTCTTAATTGCTATTTTTGCTTTTCTTTGTTATACAGGCTTTGTGTTGCACTTTTATTTTTTCCTCCAGAGGGATTTTTATAGCACCTTTGGTTGTAAAACAGAGTAATAGTAATGGTGTTAATATCAGCTCCTAACGTAAGCCTTACCTTGTTTAACCTCTGTCCTCTCGGAGAGGACTGACCTGTGCACAGAGTATGAAGCGGTCGTGGAACGCTGTGCTTTTGTCTAGACACCTTCTTGTTAAGCACTTCCTCCTCTGCTGTGGTTTGCTCCCACAATGTCAGTAAAGTTTGTCTTGCTTCCAACAGATTGTGAGACTGTTTGTTTCCACCCTCTCGTAACCTATAGCAATAAATAGTACTTCTCACTCATTCCGGTCTTGTTACATCAGCTGGAGAAAATGAACCACGAAAATTGGCCTGCTCCTTTTTCAGTTGTTCAGGTGGCTCCGGTCAGAGAAGCAGTTTGTCTTTAGAACAGAAAGAGAAATACGTGATACCCGATTTGTAAAATGCTAGCGTGAAGGCTAACTGAGAGTGTGCCGGAAAAATCACCGGGAAATAGTGGCTGTTTTTAATTTTTTTTAATGTTTATTTATTTTTGAGAGAGGGAGGCAGAGTGTGGGTGGGGGAGAGCAGAGAGAGAGACAGAGACACAGAATTGGAAGCAGGCTCCAGACTCCACGCTGTCAGCTCAGAGCCCAATGAGGAGAGATCGTGAGATCATGACCTAAGCCAAAGTCTGACGCTTAACTGACTGAGCCACCCAGGTGCCCCGTGGCTGTTTTTTTTGTTCTTGATTCTTCCATGAATTTGTTTTATAGTTGTGAGCAAATCAATTAATTTCCTCTTTTGTTGACTCACTTAAAAAACGGAGGGGGGGAGTGGGGATAATGTTAGTATCCACTCTTGTAGATATTGTGAGTTAGAAAAGATAGAGTCCCTGGAAATCATTTACAAATACATGAGACTCCCTTAATATAAAGCTCTTTCTGGGGCACCTGAGTGGCCCAATGGGTTAAGTGTCTGACTCTTGATTTTAGCTCAGGTCATGATCTCACGGTTGGGTGAGATCCAGCCCCGTGTTGGGCTGAGTGTGAGGCCTGCTTGGCATTCTCTCTTTACCCTTCCCTCACCCATGCTTGCTTGCTCTCTCTCTCTCTCCCTCCCAAAAATAATAAATAAATCTGTCAAACAGTTTCAGTGGCTGTTGAAGCTGAATCTTTTGGTGTTTGTGGGTAGACCAGTATTACCAGAACATTCTATTTTACTATACATTTTCTAAGATCCTTGTAATCCTTGTGTTGCTACCGCTGATGAAAAAATAGAGGCTAAATTCTTTCACTATATAAATTGTGACATGTCTCAACATAATGAAGTAGTTGGGGCACCTGGGTGGCTCAGTTGGTTAAGCGTCTGGCTTCAACTCAGGTCATGATCTCACAGTTCGTGGGTTCGAGCCCCGCGTTGGGCTCTGTGCTGACAGCTAGTTCAGAGCCTGGAGCCTGCTTCAGATTCTGTCTCCCTCTCTCTCTTACCCTCCTCTGCTCAGCTGTGTCTCTCTGTCTCTTAAAAATAAAAAACATTAAAAAAAAAACCCATAATGAGGTAGCGAGGTTGAAGACTGAAAGATTGACGTTGTCAAGCCTTGGAATGTCTGCTTCAGCAGGACCCACCCAGGGGTTTGACACAGATGCGTTCAACTCAGGTTCTCGTTTTTCCATGACGGGAGGGTTTTCCATCAGAATGTGAGTTCAGGAACATTGTTTTTCATCGTTCCATTTTAGATTTAATTCATAAAATGTCTGCCAATTTTACAAATTTATCCTGATTTTTCCTGTACTCTGTTGTCATCACACTCTCATTTTGATTCTGTTTAAAGCTTATTAAAGTTTGGGGCTACTTTTAGACAATCTCAAGTAACACCCTATTAAATCCTGAGGGAGAAACATGCTAGTTTTATTCTGCTCTGAACAGTTCATCACATTTTGTTGTTGACAGCTGTGCAGTTTAGCGCACACTCTTCACTGTTGAAGTAGAAACTACTTGAAGTAGAGATTATTATTTGAGTTACTTAAAAAATTATTTTAAAAAATATTTATTCACCTTTGAGAGACAGAGAGAGAGCATGAGTGGGGGAGGGTTAGAGAGAGAGGGAGACACAGAATCCGAAGCAGGCTCCAGGCTCCGAGCTGTCAGCAGAGTTCTGTGTGGGGCCAGAACCCACTGATCGTGAGATCATGACCTGAGCCGAAGTCAGACACCCAACCAATCGAGCCACCCAGGTGCCCCTATTTGAGTTCCTTTTTTTAAAAAACAATTTTAGTAATCTGTACACCCAATGCGGGCTCAAACTCACAGCCCCTAGATGAAGAGTCAGTGCTCTACCAAGGGAGCTGGCCAGGAGCCCTCTTGAGCTGCTTTGTTGATTGTTTTTCTTACTTCTTTGGCTGAAAACAAAGGAATAGCTTGAAGTCATTGATAGGTTCCATCCTTTTCTGCAGAATCTCGGAAAGAAGTCAGGGTCTGTGTATTTAATCCTGGGGTAGACCTTCACCCCAAGGGAATTGTGACAATCTTTGCCCTCACGTCCCATTGCCATTTTCCTAAAAACAGTCTTTATGACAGTTCAGTTTTATTAAAAATGAGATCTTTTATATTTTCTTTGATATCTGAAGACAGCCTTTATTGTTCCTTCCCCTCAATTTCATGATGAACAAGCCCCAAATATTTTCTTCCACACTTCTTTTCCCTCCTCTCCTCCACATTAAACTTACAAGTTTTCCAAATACAATTCTCATTATTCAAGGTAGGCGGGTCCTGTGAAGTCTCCCCAGCACTGAATTAGCGGATGGTTGCTTCCCCCCTCCCAGGGAAATCCAGGGTTAGGAGAGCCCCTGCCACATTTTCCTCAATAACGCCATTTTGCTTGATGTGAGTCTTTGTTGAAAAATACCTTATTGGACTCAGTCAGTTAAGCGTCTGACTTCAGCTCAGGTCATGATCTCATGTTTTGTGGGTTCGAGCCCTGCGTCGGGCTCTATGCTGACAGCTCAGAGTCTGGAGCCTGCTTCAGATTCTGTGTCTCCCTCTCTCTCTGATCCTCCCCTGCTCATGCTCGCTCTTGCTGTTGCTCTCAAAAATAAATGTTTAAAAAATGGAAAAAAACCCCCCCACCTATTTAATATTACTGATTCATTAACCTTGAGCTCAAAACTGCACTATTAGCCATGCCTGAAGGAAGCTTCTCTAACCTTGGTGTTCTCTCCGTGAGGCCCATCCCAGCCTGCTCCCGCTCAGGAGCACAAGAGTGGGCCCTGCGCTTGGAGCCATTTTACGGGACCCCAAAATCACCAGCAAAACCCTGGGATGGGAGAACCGCACTAAGTAGACCCGACATGCAGCCTGAGAGCTGAAACAACAGAGGCAGATTTCTCGGCGCATCTCACCTGGACAGTGCATGTCTGGCGCCTCTGTTGCTGGCTGCTCCAAGCGTCTGTGCAAACGGCCTGTGAGCGCCCTCAGCAGGTGAGGCAGACAAATCCGTGTTCTAACAAGTAGTCCGGCTCACAAATCATGAACATCGTGTGTGGTGAAGGGCCCCTGTTGCCCTCATTTTCCCTTAACACGGTTTATTTCCCTCCATCACCCATCTTGTGGCTGATTTCTGTCCTATGTGCTCTGCCGCCGGCTTCCCGTGTTAGGGCCCTGTTTATTTTTTTTTTCAAATTTATTTTTAATGTTTTTTTTAATTTTTGAGAGAAACAGAGCATGAACAGGGGAGCGGCAGAGAGAGAGAGAAGGAAACACAGAATCTGAGGCAGGTTCCAGGCTCGGAGCTGGCAGCACAGAGCCCAACTCTGAGCTTGCACTTGTGCACCGTGAGATCATGACCTGAGTCAACTGACAGAGCCACCCTGTTTCATTTTCTTTTCTTTTTTAATTTTTAATGTTTTTTTTTATTTATTTTTGAGAGACAGAGAGAGACAGTGCAAGCAGGGGAGCGTCAGAGAGAGAGGGAGACACAGAATCTGAAGCAGGCTCCAGGCTCTGAGCTAGCTGTCAGCACAGAGCCTGACACGGGGCTCGAACCCACGAACCGTGAGATCATGACCTGAGCCGAAGCCAGACACTTAACAGACTGAGCCACCCAGGCGGCCCAAGGGCCCTGTTTCTTAAGGTTAATTTTCTGCTCCACACGGATAACAGACGTGCGCTGAGAACGTGGTTTCCAGGTGTGATGTGAAACCAGCTCGCCCCCACAGGCTGGTCCCAAGGGGCCGGGCGGGCCGGGATGGATGGGAGAAAGAGGCAGGACAGCCAGGCTGGGAGGTGGCCCGTTTAATAAGCAGGGGGAACTTGCTGCTTGGGTGACGGCCAAGTAAATGGATCCCCGTACCTGCCCCAACACCAAATCTTAAAAGTTGATAAAGAGGCCTGGAGCGGGGTCAGTCACGTGTCCCACACACGTGTTCTCAACACCCCCTCACCCTCTCAAGGTCGTGTCCTTGGAGCAGCCTCTGAGAGGGAAGGACCAGTGGAAGCCACATTTCAAGGACGGGAGGGAGAGCGGAGCCTCCCAGAGCCCGGCGCCTGCTCTGCAGTCACCTGGCAGTCACATCTTTCAGTGGTTCACCTGCCCCGACAAACCTTCTGTGTCCCACGTGTTGACTCTTCTCATTCTCTGTTTGGAGGTAGGAAGTTTCATCTGGAGATGGGAAGTAACTTGCCCTCGGACTGGGGTCACCGCTCAGGCCCTTTCCTCTTGCGTTCGAGGCCCGGCTCTTCCCTCAGCGGCACCCCGACAGCACCGGGGCTCCTTGTGGAACACAGGTGCCGTGGTCAACGCCGCACGGGGATCCTTGGGCCGAACTAGGTTCAAACACTTTATTTTCTGTGAAGCTTTTTAAAACATTTTTTAAATGTTTATTTTAAAAACATTTTTTAATGTTTTTATTTATTTTTGAGAGATAGAGAGACCACGTGAGCAGGGGAGGGTCAGAGAGAGAGGGAGACACAGAATCCGAAGCAGGCTCTAGGCTCCGAGCTGCCAGCACAGAGCCCAATGTGGGGCTCAAACCCACAAACTGATATCATGACCTGAACCGAAATCGGATGCTTAACCAACTGAGCCACCCAGGCGCCCCCATGTCTGTTTATTTTGCGAGAGAGCAGCACTGCACATGAGCAGAAGAGGGGCAAAGGGGAGAGGGCTCTGCACTGTCAGCACAGAGCCTGACGCAGGGCCCGAGCCCATGAACCATGATATTATGACCTGAGTTGAAACCGTGCCTTGGTGATAGAGCCACCCAAGCTCAATAAAGTTTTTTTTTATGTTTATTTTTGAGCAAGTGAGAGAGAGACACACATAGAGTGTGACTGGGGGAGGATCACAGAGAGAGGGAGACACAGATTCTGAATCAGGTTCCAGGTACTGAGCTGTCAGCACAGAGCCTGACGCAGGGCTTGAACCCATGGACTGTGAGATGGTGACCTGAGCGGAAATCGGACACTTAAACAACTGAGCCACCCAGGCGCCCCATGAGCTTCCTATAAAATGTGCATTGTGCATTTTTAGGAGGGAGGTCTAACAATTCTGTGGTGTTTTCCATACTTGAGACTTTCAAATTTGCTTCCTAGAAGACTTTGAGAAATAAAATTTGGGGGAACGGCTGCAACAGTGGCTTTAGAAGAAGAGACTGAATGCAGGAGGGAACCGCAGGTGTGGATGTGGTGGCCTCGGGAAGAGCCCGTGGCCAGCCTGACACGGAGGATAATAATGGTGAGGACAGAGATAGGGGGAGTGTTTCCAGTGACCTTGTTGCTAGAGATTTCTGGGCTTGGAGTTGGGGTTCTTCGGAACTATTCATTTACGTTTAGGTTAGTTTACTTCTCCCTAAATCTGGCCCTACCACATATTAGCTCTGTGACCCCGAGACTATTTTCCTATCTGTTAAGTGTTGAGAATGAACACAAGAATCGAGACTGTAGATGCTGGCGAGGGTGTGGAGAGACGGGCACCCTGTTCCACTGTTGGTGGGAATGTAAACTGGTGCAGCCACTCTGGAAAACGGTATGGAGGTTCCTAAAAAAAACTATCGATAGAACTCCCCTATGACCCAGCAATAGCACTGCTGGGAATCTACCCAAGGGATACAGAAGTGCTGTTGCACAGGGGCACATGTACCCCAATGTTCATTGCGGCACTTTCAACAATAGCCAAATCATGGAAAGAGCCTAAATGTCCATCAACTGATGAATGGATAAAGACGATGTGATTTATCTATACAATGGAGTATTACATGGCAGTGAGAAAGAATGAAATCTGGCCATTCGCAGCAACGTGAATGGACCTTGAGGGTGTCCTGCTAAGTGAAATAAGTCAGGCGGAGAAGGACAGATACCATATGTTTGCACTCATAGGTCTAACAGGAGAACAGGAGAAACCTAATGAAGGACCAGGGAGAGGGGAAGGGGGAAAAAGTTAGGGAGAGGGAAGGAGGCAAATCATGAGAGACTCTTGAATACTGAAAACGAACTAAGGGCTGAGGGGGGAGGGTGGGTAGGGAGGTGATGGTCATGGAGGAGGGCACTTGTGGGGAAGAGCACTGGGTGTTATGTGGAAACCACTTGACAATAAACTATATTAAAACATAAAGATATTTAAGAAACACACACACACACACAAGAATGAACACAAGCAAGTGGCCAACACAGTGCCTGCAAGCCGTAAGTGCCCAATAAACGTGAGCCCATGGCGCCTGGGTGGCTCAGTCGGTTGGGCAACTCGATTTCTGTTCAGGTCATGATTCCAGGGTGGTGGGATCGAGCCCCACGTCAGGTTCCCCACTGAGCATGGAGTCGGCTTACGATTCTCTCCCTCTCCCTCTGCCCCGCTCACTCTCTTTCTCTAAAAAAATAAATAAAACAAAATAATAGTGCGGGCCCTTATCTCTCCCAGATGGCTTTGCCCAAAGGGACGTTTCCTTCCTTTTTTTTTTAAAATGTTTTATTTATTTTTGATACAGAGAGAAACAGAGCATGAGAGGGGGAGGGGCAGAGGGAGGAGACACAGAACCGGAAGCAGGCTCCAGGCCCTGAGCTGTCAGCACAGAGCCTGACGCGGGGCTCAAACCCATGAATGTGAGATCTGACCTGAGCCGAGGTCGGAGGCTTAACCGACTGAGCCACCCAGGCGCCCCAAGGGATGTTTCCTTCCTAATTCAGTGGCTATTTTTGGCCTCTTGGCATTGAGCTGTGTGCCACCTGAGAGAAAAACACAGTGTGGAGTCTGTTGGTTTTTGTTTTGGTTTGAGTCTGCCCGTACTTATTTTTTATAGCAGTTTTAACACGCTTATGCCATTTACATGGGGTTTTCAGATGATAATCCATGCCGCTTCCAGATATTTAACATTTCTACAAGTAGGTGTGGCGGGGGAGGGAAAGCCTTCCAGACCCGCATGGATCACGCAGAGAGCGCTGGTCCTGGAGTTGGGAGAATCTACTCCAAGCGTCAAGAGGTGGTTCAGGATGATATCAGGTGTATTTACCTCCATTCCGAAAGTTGTGAATTTAAGATTAATTTATTGAGCTTGCTTCAGACTTACAGGCAAGTTCTCAAACAGCCTGCACTGACCGGAGGCCTGTCCCAGGTCACAGGCTGCTGCACGGGCCCAGGTCATGCCCTCCGGGGGAGCCAGCTGTCACCCGTCACTACAGCTGGAAGCGAGAAAGAAGGAATCACTTTCACTGTGTTCCCTGTTCTCACCTAAATTCAGGCTTTCTGGCTTATAGCAAATTGATTTTGGGAGGACCCTGGGGGGTTCCTCGAAGAGATGGGTAGTTGTTTTCCAGTAGCTGAAAGTTCAGGCCAAAACTAACAGGGCGCCCGGGGGGCTCAGTCAGGTAGGCGTCCAGCTCTTGATTTCCGCTCAGGTCCTGATCTCACGGTTTGTGGGACTGAGCCCTGCCTTGCACTCCACGTGCTGCCTGTGAGGAGACTGCTTGGGAGTCTCTCTCTCTCTGCTCTCTGTGCCCCTCCCCTGCTTGTGCTCCCTCTCTCTCTCAAAATAAATAAACATTTAAAAAACCCCACTATCAGTGGAAATAAGTGATTGTAAGTGAAATAAAGGTCATAAAGGCAGATGCGCCAAGCACCAGCTGGTAACGGAGCTGTGCTCTGCACTGGACGTTCGTGGGTGACAAGCCAGTATCCGTTCCTCCAGTGCATCAGCGGGTGTCCTGAAGAGACAGAGAAAGTCGTCTTTATCTGCCCTATGCTGCCTCCAACTCCTGCCCCAGGAAGGTCTCCCCTCCGCACCCCCATGCCCAGGGGTCTCAGCACCATCCAGAATAACGGGGGTCTCCCGTTAACCATCTGCAGGGCTGAGCACTCTGGGACCTCCAGGGGGCGCTATTCACCGCGCAGGAACAGAATTGAGGTAGGTAGAAAATTCGTGGCACTGGAAAGCAAAATGTCTCGAAGGCCGGGTGTCTATTTCACACAAAGGTACCCTAGAGGTGGTCTTGATCCAACTAACCCATCATCTCTGGGTGCCCCATTCTTGGTTTAAGGGCCATTGTCTTCCACTAGTCTGCATACTCCTAAACTCTGCATCCAGCCTTCCCTTGTACAAGGTGCATAATATGCTTTATGCGATACATGCAAGAACTAAATATCTCCTCTCCTGTATATGATCCCAGAATAAGAGACTCTCAGTGTCAAATGGCATCTTGCAGGGACTTAGTGTACATTTATATGATGGGGACGGGCCTGTCTTCTCTGGCACAACAAGCACCTCATTGTATAGATCAAGGGTCATCAAAGTCTCACAGGAAAGGACCAAGCAGTAAATATTTTAGGCTCTGTAAGCATTCAGCCTCTGTTGCAACTACTCAATTCTGCCGTGCAGGGCAAAAGTAGCCAGAGATGGTGAATAAAAGTAAAAGTTTATTTATGGACACTGAAATGAAAATTTCATATACTTCACATATATGATGAAATACTATTCTTTTGATTTTTTTCCCCCAACCATTGTTTTAAGTTTATTTATTTATTTTGAGAGAGAGAGAGGGAGAAAAAGCAAGAGCAGGGGAAGGGCAGAGTGAGAGGGGGAGAGAGAATCCCAAGCAGGGCTCCCGAGGCTGGGCTCCATCCCACAAACCGTGAGATCATGACCCGAGCTGAAATCAAGAGTCAGATGCTTAACCGACCAAGCCACCCAGGCGCCCCCCTCTCCGGCCATTGAAAGATGTATGAACTATTCTGAGCCTACAGACCACACAAAGACAGGGAGGGGGCAGGTTGGACCTGGTGCATGGGCTGCAGTTTGCCCTGTTAGAAATGATTTATAAGATAGCTTCTGACCCAAATATCTTATGGTTATGTACTAAGCTTGACTAGACATTAAAGTGCCAAGTTAGTATGAGTATCACTTCCACTGATTAGCCATTTATTTTACAAAGTAGCACTGTTGTGTTCTTCTGGAAGATGTATAAGAAGGGGAATCTTACTCGAATACCTCTGTCCTTTCTCCCCAGCCCCATGCCTCCTCGGGACGCTGACTGAGTTAGGAAATGAAGGCGGGCTGCGCGTTTGGAGTCCTGGGGAAGCCAGTTTGGTGTTACCGGCGTCCTCTCCCCTCTAATGGGATGGCGTCAGCGAGCCTGGCCCCAGAGAGGCGCCTGGATGTAGTGCCACCTCTGGGTTTGGGCTCTGAGTCCGTCACTAACATAAGCTGCTGCCTTCAACTGAGAAGGGCCTCTCTGGGCCTCAACCACAGGGACCTGCTCCAGGCGGCTCCACCGACTCTGCCCCGAGGCCAAGGCTGAACATCCTCCTACCCTCACAGGGCTTCACCCCTTGGTCCAGCAGAGGAGGCTTTTCTATCTCGAATCCCCCAAATGATCCGAAGGGGGTGTTCACGGTCTCCTACCTGCCTGTCCCTTAGAGATAACGCAGATCTCTCCCCAGAGGACTTGTGTGGCGCAGGAGCTGTGGGTGGAGGTCCTTTTCTCTCTCGCCGCTCTGGGCAGCAGCGCTCACAGCGCTTGGTCAGAAAGCTAGAGAGCCAACGTTTCCCGATGGCACAGGCCCTAAATGAAAGAGGGATGGTGGTCCCCTCAGTGCTGGAAGCTTCATACTCTTACAGTCAGCGTCTCTCCTTCCCGGTGAGCTTAGGCCGCCAGTAGGGTTTCTGGGTAAAGCCGACCTTACTGCAACTTATCCCTTTGTGGGTGTGGTGGGCGGGGGGGGGGGGGGGGGGGGGGGGGGGGATGGGAAGCTGCACATCCATTTCCTAAATGCAATGAGTCATATAAATGAATTTTTAGTCCGTATCCTTGGAACAAAGGAACCTGTCAATACTTAATCAGAAGCCGTGGGTGCCCAGCGGGTGATCATGGTTGTCCATTAGCAAATTCTCTTTACTGCCTACAGGCCTTGGTCAGCATAGGACTCCTCACGAGTGAAATGCTAATGGGGCTCCTGAAGGTGCCCTTTATCCGTTCCTAAGGAATCCCGTGACATGGGTAGAGAGTTCTCGCTGAGGGACCATGAGGCCTCAGTAGCTCTACTGGGTATTACTTAAGAAAACACAACCTTACAGCAATTTTTTAAAAGTTGAAACTTTGCAGAAAATAGGCCAAAATAAAGAAGGTGAAACAGAGAGCAGAAACTTCACTTTGACTTTTAAAAAGTTAAAGTCTTTTATTCCTAGCTTGAAAAAAACAAAGGCTTAAATTACCAGGAAAATATTTACAGGACTAATCACATTTTAAGGCGGGAGACTGGATATGGAGAAGGAGGGACTCAATGTCCCTCGTTGGGAAAGGTTACGTGACCTGCCCGGGGGGCCACAGCCCACTGGCCAGAGTCAAGGAGGGGACCCGGCATTCTCCCTGCTGATGAACAAAACCTCAGAGGTGTACCGGAGCCGTTGGGCTAACAGTTATGTGTCTTTTTAGTGTTTAAGAGGAGTCTTCATTATTCTGGGTGATCTCTGTAGAATCATTCTGGAAACTTGTATGATTAGAAAACTCTAGAGAAGAAAACAAACGCTTGTCGCCCCCACGAGACCCATGACGTCTGCTCAGGCACCACCGGGCCTTGGAGGGACAGAGCGTGGAGTGCTGGGCTCTGTGAAGTCCCGACGCGAACCTCAGCTGCACTGTCGGCTCAGACCCCTCACCCCCCGGGCCGCTGGACTGGACCAGCGCTTTGGTTCGAAGCACTTTGGAGAACATCTTCTTGCTCATTCTCTGAAAACGAAACGATGGACACAGAGTCCCAGGCATCATCCTTTGTCGAGCTGTCCTTGTCCAGGGCCTCTAAGATAGGCTGAGTCGGGTCCTTTAAATACTTGAAAATGAAAAACAACACTGTAATTAGTTCATCAGCTCAAAAAACCAGACTTCCTACTTCACATTTACTTGGCACATTCCTATCAGGTAGGGCTTCCTATCCTGACCACCACGGAAACAGCTTCTAAAATGAGAGTACCCCTCCCCCATCATGCCTCACGTTGTTAATAACTGAAGGTGGATCCGAGGGCCCACCAAGGTCATGCAGTAACTCGGGAAAGGCAAGCTCTGACTTGCTGCACTTGGTGCAGGCTTGGGGGCCGGAATGTCTCTGAAACTTAACTTTCCGGTGAAGGAGGAGGCGGTGGGGAAAAGGGGGGAAATTTGCCAATGTCTTCCTCAGCCCCTCCACCTTCTGGTCACTTCCAGCTCACACAACACGCACCAAGCAGCAGAAAGGTCAGTGCGGCCTCCTGGGCAGGGGAGGCAGTGGGGACCTCAAGGCACAGAGCTGTTTCATGGCAGCCCCCTTGCCCCTTCCCTCCCACCACCACCCTAGGCTGAGCCTTCGCTTTACCGCTGAGCGACCGAGACACTCGTGCCCAGAGACACCGAAACGCGCGGTGAGCTGAGTGCTAAGGATGAGGGTAACGTAAATGAATCACACACACCTGTGAAACCCCCAAACCACCAGCGAAACCTGGTTCATTTATTCTCGTGTGACTTCAGGGCCCTTTGATAGATTTTTCACACCTTCCCGGGGCAGGAAACCCAAAGACTGTTTTAGATCCATGACCCAATGGGACCACTTCACCCGGGGTCATGCTGCTGGCTTTACTGTGAGAGAGAAATGAGTGCAGGGAAGATTCTGAGACCCCTTGAGGGTCTGTTATTTTGTGAAAGTACTAACCAGGGGGAAACGCTGGGTGTGTGTGTGTGTGCGTGCCTGTGTGCGTGTGAAGAACACTCAACATGAGTTCCACCCTCACAACACGCTTTTAAGTGTGCAGTACAGTCCTAACGATAGGCAGGATAACGTACAGCAGATTTCCATAACTTACTCTTCTCGCCTGACTGGAACTTCATGCCGTTGAACGGCGACTCCCCGTGCCCATCCCCCCCAGCCCCTGGCAACCACCATTCTGTTCCGGCTTCTGTGAGGTGGACTGTTCTAGATGCCTCACGTGAGCGGAATCACACAGCATCTGTAGGGAGGTTCTAGTAGGGAAGGTAACATGTAATTCGTACCATGTCTTTGTACTTTAAATACCTCGTGATAGATGAAGGCCAACAAGGGACTACGGCTCCTTCTAGAAGCACTACTGTTTCTCTACAGACTTGGACCGTATCTAATACCTATTTCTACTAGATGTGACACAGTAAGATTCTGTTTCTGGTCCCTTTGCCCCAGGTTGATTGCTAATAAGCCTCCAGAAGCAAATATCTTTAAGTAGTGCTCTATAGGCTTGCTTCTGACCCTAAGCATGTCACCCTGGTGTTCTCGGGGGGGCGGGGGCGGGGCTCGGCCCCCTCACTGAGCCTCGGGGTGGGTGGTGGGGCCATGCAGGAAATCAACTTCTCAGAAGAACCAGTCCACTCTTATTCCTCAGGCCTTTCAAAACTCTAGTAACATCCAGTGAGCTCTTGGTACACAAAGTTCTGTCCGCATAGCCCTGGGTGCTTTTTCTCTAGAATCTTCTAAGTGTGCACATCTGCCCCCAGCCTGTGCTCTCGATCCCTGTCTTCACTGCCTTCCCATCTTTTTCCAGTCCTCCTGGGGGTTTTCTCCAAAAGGGACAGGTCTGAGGTGCTGCTATAGGCAACCTTGGCCACACCAGGCCAGACCTCCTTTTTCAATCTCATGTCATTAAAAAAAAAAAAAATGGTTTTAAATTGTGGTAAAATACAAGTAACAGAGGACTTACATCTTAACTATTTTTTATGTATACAGCTCACTGGCATAAAATACACTCACCCTGTTGTACAACTCTGACCACCATGTCCAGGGCATGTTTTATTTTGCAAAACTAAAACTCTGTACCTATTAAACACTAACTCCCCACTTTCCCCTCCCCACCCAGACCCTCGCCATCACCACTCTACTTTCTGTCTCCCTGAATTTGAGTCCTCAGAGTACCGGATGTAAGTGGAATCATATAGTGTTTGTCTTTTTTTGGTGACTGGTTTCTTTCACCTAGAGCACTATCCTCAAGGGTCATCCATGTTGTAGCATGCGGCAGAATCTCTTTCCTTTTCTACAGCTATGTACTATTCCACTGAATGGATATACCACAGGTTGTTCAGTCTAATGCTCTCCCAGCTGAGCTATTTTGACCCTTAGGATATACCACAGGTTGTTGATCCATTTTCTCCACTGATAGAAACGTAGGTTGCCTCCACCATTTGGCTGTTGTAAATAATGCTGCTACGAGCATGGGTGTACTAATAACCCCGCACCCCTTTTAATTCAAATCGCTGTGCCCATGGCTTCATCCACTGCTGTACTCAAGTAGGACCAGGGGGCTGTGACGTGCGGACATGTCACCCATTGGCTGTGTGCACACCTACCTCTTCTATTTGTAACGGGATGCTTGGTGGAGAGTGAAACCAGTATTTCACCAGGCCTCTGTATTTCAGGACCAGGAAGAAACAGGCCCCCGCCAGCATGGACAGGAACAGAAAGAGTCCCACAGCAATCATGATGACTTGCTGGAGTTTGGTGGTGGCTAAAAAGATGATGCAGAAGTAAACAAGAGGCCCATCCCACAAATGACACAAACGTCGGTGATTTCTCACCTGCCAAGTGCTTAAAGAGTCCATTTCCTAGTGAAATGGGCAGATACTGCCCCCGCTCCACCCGGCCTCATGTGCTTAAATGAAATACTGGGAAAGGCAAGCCTAAAAAAAAGCAGTGTCCGTTGTCTGGTGGTGTTATTATGGTAGATCTCAGCACGAGCTTGTTTCACATACACTTTCGTGCTCGCATCTCGCCCCTTCTCTCTGGGTCTCCCCGCTCTTACCACCCTTCACCCTTCACCTAACAAGCCAGCCCGGGTTTCACCACGTGAGGAGGTGAGGAGTATTCTTTTCCCAGCTCAGAAAGGACACACGAAAGTATATTACCGTCCATTGTTGTCTGGTAGCAAGTTACGTTGCTAAAAGACCCGGCTCTAACGATGGTTTGGCTTTGACAAACCAGATGCGCTTTCACTTGTAAACAGTATTCTCTTAAGGGTTTCAAATCATTCAGCACAGTGAAGGTGTTCTTGAAAGGGCCTTTAACCTACGTCAAGAAGACCAAGAAGCACAAATGTAAATTACCCAAACAGAGATAGTGGAGCGCTCCTAGCTTTTCCAACGTTACCCCAAATTCACGGCAAACACAATAACCAAAGAATTGAGAGATTCTGTTTTGTTTTGCTTTTACATTTTTAAAGTTTATTTTGGGAGAGAGCATGAGCAGAGGAGGGACAGAGAGACAGGGAGGGAGAGAGAGAGAGACAGAGAGAATCTCAAGCAGGCTCTGCACTGTCAGCGCGGAGCCCAATGCAGGGCTTGAGTACTCATGAACCTTGAGATCATGACCTGACCAAAACCAAAAGTCTGGCACTAAACTGACTGAGCTACCCAGGAGCCTCAAGAGATTCTGTTTTTAATTATTTTTTTTTAATGTTTCATTTATTTTTGAGAGACAGAAAGACAGCATGAGCAGGGGAGGGTCAGAGAGAGAGGGAAACACAGAATCTGAAGCAGGCTCCAGGCTCTGAGCTGTCAGCACAGAGCCCGACACAGGGCTCAAACCTATGAACTGCAAGATCATGACCTGAGCTGAAGCCAGATGCTCAATCGACTGAGCCACTCAGGGGTTCCAAGAGATTCTGTTTTTAAACAGTAACTGGCTTGCAGGGGACAAATTTTATATGTGAAAACTGGTGAGTTGTGTAACAAAGACGCCAGTGGCTTCCGAGTTGTGGTTTTCTGGCTCTCAGGCCTCGGAGGGGCCCCAATGCAACAACGGAGGGTCAACCACTGGAATTTGGCAAGTCCCAACCTCTGGGATGAAATTTTCTCCTTTAAGATTGCTTAGATGGGGGGCACTTGCCAGGCGAGCTTCTGATCAACTTTGGCTCAGGTCATGATTTCAGGGTCATAGGATCAAGCCCCATGTTGGGCTCTGCACTGGGTATAGAGCCTGCTTTCTCCCTCTCTCTCTGCCCTCCACCTTTCTCTCTTTCACTCTAGAATAGAATAGAGTAAAATTGCTTAAATGCCCAGGGTGTTCACTTTAAAATCACTATTTTGCATTTCATGGTTAATATATTCTAGATACTTCATGTTAATCAACAAACAGACAATAAGTCATCCTAGGAAATAATGTCCCTGCTTCTAGTTTTAGCTGAAATGTCCCGATTCCTCTAACAGAGTTTTGGTCAAAGTTACCTTAGTGAGTTATGTAATCAGAAAACGGTGGGACCCCAGATTCTTGAAGATTCTGTCTCCTCCCCACATTCCTACTTCTGCCTTGCTCGGGCCTCACTAACTCCCCACATGGATCCCCCTAGCCAGTGGCTTCTCGCCCTCCTCCTGGACAAAGCTGACATTGCTCCACAGGGAAACAGGAAAAGGATATATAATGGCGATATAGGATTTTTTATAAGGGCTGCTTTCCTATTTTGAGATGTAGTAGAAAAAACACTATAGCCATTTGAAATGGTGGTTATACATATATGTTCATTACCATGTCGATGAGGCTGCTGTAGTAATGACTGAAGAAAGGCGATCATTCAACAGTATATAGAAGGTCTTATTTTGAAAAATATAAAGTCATCACATTACATATGAATTGTAGGATCATAGATGATTTTTGTTTTTCTGTTTAATGGTGATGGACTGCCAGGGCAGAGGAGAAAAATTTTCACTCATGATGCGACAGAAAGCAATCTTAAGGACAAACTTCTTTTGGGGATTATTTCCACTGCCAGTTGGCATTTCTAAAATTTAGAATCACAGACTACAGAGACGGAGACCGCTGTCCTTGGAAGGCCTGCTTGCGAGAGTAACTAACCACCGCTGGCATCTGGGAACTTGGAATCGAGGAGTGTCCCCGCCATTTGCTAATTAATATTAGCAGCTTATTGTACCTACAGTGTTTTTTATGCTGAACACCTGCTCTCCTTCTAGGAGTCTGGAATGTTGATACGTGCCAGGGAGAAGAGCCTATATGACCAATGAAAGTCCTGGGCACTGAGTCTCTGATAAGATTCTCTACCAGACAGCATTACACACGTTGTCACAGCTTGTCATTGGAGCAATTGTGTCCTGGGTGGGTCTGTTGGGAAAGGATTCTTGGAAGCCTGTGTCTGGAATTCTCTGCACTTTGGCCCATGTACCTCTGCCCTTTGCTGGCTTTGCTCTGTGTCCTTTTGTAATAAGCCATAGCCATGATGTCAACCATATGCCAAGTCCAATGGGTCCTTCAAGCAAATCTAGGGGCTGGTCTTGGGGACCACTGACACAGACTCACAGCTGGTACGGAGATGCTTCAGTGGCTTTCAGAATTATCTGAGCCCTAGAATATCTTGTTCCTAGAAGGCCAAAGTATAGCTGCCCTAGTTGGTAGCGGAACAGGGGAATCCCTTCTGGAATCTTCCAGGCCTTCTCTATTCCAGTTGGCCAGACTCTGATCTCTGACTTGGGGAAATGACTATTTCCTTTTCTCCCAAGTGATGAGTCTATTCTTCAGTGAGTTTTGCCTGCCTCCATGTTTGTAGACTCACCATAAAGAAATAAGGAGAGAGTGCAAATTTGTAAACTATGTCAGAGAAAAGCTGCAGGGCATGGATCCTGGGGCCAGAATGTCTCTGCACTGATGTGCTAGCTGTCAGCTGCTGACCTGAGCAAGTTCCTTAACCACCTGGTTTCCATCTCTGTGACACAGCTTGGTACAAAGACTGAATGAGATGATGTTTCTAAAATGTCGGGCCCAGTGCCCAACACAAAGAAAGCTCTCGATAAACACAAGCTCTTATTATAAAACCCTATAACTGGGGAGCCTGGGGTGCTCAGTCAGTTGAGCGTCCGACTTCGGCTCAGGTCATGATCTCGCAGTTCGCAGGTTTGGGCCCCAGGTTAGGCTCCGTGCTGACAGCTCAGAGCCTGGAGCCTGCTTCGGATTCTGTGTCTCCCTCTCTCTCTGCCCCTCTTCCATTTGCGTGCTCTCCCTCTCTTAAAAAATATTAGGGGCACCTGAGTGGCTCAGTCGGTTAAGCCTCTGACTTCAGCTCAGGTCATGAGCTCACGTTGGTGGGTTCGAGCCCCGCATCGGGCTCTGTGCTGACAGCTCAGAGCCTGGAGCCTGCTTCAGATTCTGTGTCTCCCTCTCTCTCTGCCCCTCCCACTCATGCTCTGTCTCTCTCTGTCTCAAAAATAAATAAAACATTAAAAAAATAAAAAAAAATAAATATTAAAAATAAATAAGTAAATAAAACACTATAATTGTTTCACAATATGAAAGTCATTATGCTGCTTAAACTTATACAGTTATGGATGTCAATTATATCCCAATAAAACTGGAAAACAGAACAAAGTTACAATGTTCAACTTAGAAAACCATGGTGTTGACACAGATAAAAAAAACCTTATGATACGCAGCTTGGATGGCCAGGCACCGTGGATGTTCTGAGGCCGTCACGTGTCCCTGCACTGTGGAAGGCTGACAGGCTCTGCTGGTCTGACCCACCTCCGCCAGGCGCGCCGCCTGCCACAGCGCCCCCTCACATGGCCTGCATTTCCGACAGACCCCGGCAACTTGCAGGTCTCCAGCTACCCCAAGCCTTCTCACAGCCTCTGTCTTTCTCCCTAGAACACCCTCTCTCCTCCCAGACTTTTCGCCTGGCCACATATGCTGTCTTTGCAAATCATTCAAACCAGAGGAATTTATATAAACCTTGCAGACTGCAGTGGTGGATTCCTTGTTGGAGAAATGGGTCCTTCTAGAACCTTCTCTGAGCTTTACAGGGCCACAAAGCACACAGGGATGGCATGCCCTTTCAGATCCACCGGGTAGAAGGGAAGGCTCCCACGGGGGACAGAAACCACAGGTCTAGTGGAGAAGGTTTAAAACTGGCTCGGGGCTCAGACTCCGAGGCAATGCTGGCGTGCTCTGTCCCACTTGTCCATTTATTATTATTATTATTATTATTATTTTATTACAGAGAGGGAGCGAGTGTGTGCGAGCAGGGGAGAGGGGCAGAGTGAAAGAGAGAGAATCTCAAACAGGCTCCATGCTCAGCACAGAGCCCAGTGCAGGGTCCATCCCATGGCCCTGGGATCATGACCTGAGCCGAAAGCAAGAGACATTCAAACTACTGAGCCACCCAAATGCCCCCTTGTCCATTTTAAAGTTTACTTTCTTTTCCTGTACCAGGAAGTCCAAAGGAAAGAAAAGAAAAACAATGTAGAAAGATGCTCTTACCTGATAGTTTCCTGCTTTTTCCCAGTAACGGACATAATACAAAAAATGGAACGAGGAGCTGTTGGTGGCAAAGGGAGAGGAGAACCTGATGATAAGGGAGCCTTTTCCTGGTGTCACCCAAATGTTGTCGGGAGGCCCAATGGTAACTGAAATAGAAGGAAAAAGAAAAGCAAAACTATTACGTGTATATACACATACATGCATATAGCATATACGTATATTTAATAAGTCACACAATATATAATCTTAGGGGCGCCTGGGTGGATCAGTTGGTTGAGCATCCGACTTTGGCTCAGGTCACAATCTCACAGATGACAGACACATTCGAGCCCAGAGTCGGGCTCTGTGCTGGCAACTGGGAGCCTGGAGCCTGCTTCGGATTCTGTGTCTCCCTCTCTCTCCCTGCCCCTCCCCTGGTTGTGCTCTGTCTCTCTCTGTCTCAAAAACAAACACCAAAAAAATTAAAAATACATAATTTTATATGTACAGTGTGTGCACACATATACATGTATTTATAAATGCAATGAGATCACATCCAGGCACATAAGACTACCAGAGACTGTTCCAGGCACACGCTTTACTTGGAAGGCTATGGGGTAGGAAGTCCAGCAGGACCACAGAGGAGCTCCAGGGGCTTCTTGACTTCAGTGGAGCAACCATCTACCTGGAGGCCCGGAGCAGGTCTCTCTGGTCCCCCAAGGGCACAGCTTCCGTGCAAAGAGAAAGACCCACAACACGCAAGTACGGAACCTCCCAGGCTAAAAGGCGCAGAGACAATATCTCTTACATAACTCTGCAGGGATAGTTTCCAGGGTCCCCACCAGGGACGTGCACAATTACAAAAATTGCTGCACTTGGCCACGGACATAGCTTCCTAAGAGGTAGTTAGGATGGCCCCAGGGAGATGCAGCTTATCAGTCAGGGCTCAATTCCTTACAGATGATGCTGCCAAGGATCACATTTGACATGCCGCCACCTTTATCCGCTTTCCAGAGAAACAGCTAGAAGATTAACCAAAGGTCAAATTTCCGTGCAGAGGAGGAAGGGATTTTGTTAGTCCTTACCTACCACCTATATACTTTGTATAGTTACTTAACACACATTCCGAGAGTTTCTTTCCAAATGAACAAGAGTGCTATTTCCCAACCTTTGAAGGCAGGTCTCCTCGTTCATTGTAACACTATGTTCAAATATAGTAACGGAGAACTAGTCCTCTAGTAAGTCTATTCATTACAGCTTTGCTTGTAGTTCCCATGACAGACAAGGACAGCAACTCACCAAGTGCTGTACATTGAAGGTTACAGCGTTTCTCAAGTAGGCACTTAAAGTGTGTAATTAACCAGAGGGACTTGGATCAAAGTATAGGCCGGGCTGCATGAGTTCTTTTCTTTTTACAAATCTTTTTAACATTTACTCATTTTTGAGAGACAGAGACAGAGCATGAGTGGGGGAGGAGCAGAGAGAGAGGGAGACACAGAATCTGAAGCAGGCTCTAGGCTCTGAGCTATTGGCACGGAGCCTGATGTAGCGCTCAAACTCACTGACCGTGAGATCATGACCTGAGTTGAAGTCGGATGCTTAACTGACTGAGTCACCCAGGCGCCCTGAGGCCGCATGAGTTCTCAGAGGCCTGTTTCTGCACCGTTTACACGTGTGGTTGACCGTATCACAGTGAGCAGTCATGCATTCACTGTAGTTTGGAGGATTTCTCTTATGCTTCCACACTCTTCCCTGGGCTCTCCCAGGCTGGCGAGGCTTAGGCATCTGGTATGGCCACCCTTCTCTGTGCAAAAGTAACTGGTCCCTGCAGGGTTTGCACCTGTGCCCTCTGATCTCATTTGTTCACAGCAGAGGTGGGGGGGCGTGCAGGGGGCGACCCTGGCCCATTGCCAGCAGGAACAACATTAGTGGATTGGCTGCAAGTGACAAAAAGCGTTTGTTAAACCTGCTCACAGACGCTGGCATATGCGTTGTCAAGCGTCCCTTTCGTGGCCAAGCAGCTGGAGCATGGGAAGGCAGTGACCTGCAGGCCCCAGCCACCTGCTGCACACCTCTCACCTCGGTACAGCATACCCTGTAGGCTTTTCTGTGACTTACGCATGGGAAGTGGGCCTGGAAGCCAGAGCACCAGCCGTGACTAGTCAATCACTTAACCCGCTGGAAGGTCAGTGCCAAGAGACATGCCCTTCTGAGAGTCCCGGGTCTGGACTCTGGTGGCGAGCTGATAAACCTGTCTCTTGAGGGGGAAGCAATCTGTCTTCTCTCAGCACATGGAAGTAAGTCTGCTCCCTGAGGGCAACAGCTTCCATGCACTAAGCTGGGACTGTAAACCGGGTCATGTGGACTTTACTACATGTGTCCCTGCAGATCCGTGTAGCCAACCACAGGAGGCTACCCTCGTTTCTCAGAGGGGGAAACAAGGCAGGCGGTGACCGTACTTGCCCAGAGTCACAGCGAGTAAGTCGAAGAGCCGGGATCTGAACCTGGGTCTGCATGAGGCTAAAGCCGGCCCCCGGCCGCCATCGCCCCCTCCCCCGCCGAACGCTTGGTAAAGCATGTTCCTGTTGGTCATCCATCCCCATGACAGGAGCGGTGGACACAGTGATGGGGCTCAAGGAGGTCTTTACAAGCCACAGGCAGAGGATGACAACCCAGCCGGTAACCACGTGGGGGCACTGCTCCCCAGCTCGGGCTGGAGGACAGAGCGCTGCCAGGGACCAACAACTTTCACAAGGGTCTTGCTTCTATTCACATTCCTCTCCTGGGCGTGGCTAGTAACCGCCGCTAGTCTGTCTGTCTGTCTTTCTTTTTCTTTCTTTCTTTCTTTCTTTCTTTCTTTCTTTCTTTCTTTTTCTTTCTTTCTTTCTTTCTTTCTTTCTTTTCTTTCTTTCTTTCTTTTCTTCCTTCCTCTTTCTTTCTTTCCATTTCATTCTTTCTTTCCTTCTTTTTCTTTCTCTCCTTCTCCTATTCTTTCTTTCTCTCCTTCTTTCTTCTATTCTTTCTTTCTATCCTTCTTTCTTCTATTCTTTCTTCCTTTTTTCTTTTTAACTAATTCCCACTTAAATGACATTTTATAGCTCAAATGTGTGCTGACTTTCTACTCAAGGACAAATGTCTTGTCCACAGTAGATGACCAGCTGGCAGGTATCCCACTGTCTTCTCTTACCGTCCCTGCATCATCTAGCACAAAGCGTTGGCTTTTTTTTTTCTTAGCCTCCTATCGCAGAACATTTCAAACATGTAGAAGGTAAGAGGAAGGCCAGAACAAAAACTCATGTACTCATCATCCAACTTTGATCAACCGTCAGGTCAACGGCCAATTTTGTTGCCCCTGTGTCCATCCACCTTGCCCTTAGCCTCCTACGCTCCGGACTATTATGAACGGATCTCAAACATCACATCATTTTATGTGTAAATACTCCAGTATGGGTCTCTAAAAGATAGGACACCACTCCCCCTTTAAAAACATATCATTATAATACCTAAGATAAATTAACAATAATTGCTTAAATAAATCATCAAATAGCTAGACAGTGACCATATTTCCTCACTGGTCTTATACATCTGTTTCGTTTGTTTGAATCAGGATCCCATAGTTTATGTTTGCATAAACAATAAACACTGAAGAAACACAGGGCACAACTGACCATGTGAATCACGGAAGGAGCAGATGTACAAACTACTATCTGTCATTTCTTACGCTCCTTTCCAATGTCTGCAAGCACATTTTCATTCATTCAACCAGGCTTTTCTGAATATCCAGTGTGTCCCAGGTACTGTTCAAGGCTGAATTAAAGTCTTTTTTGAACATAAAGGAAATTGTGCCAGAAGAGTTAAGCGTGATCAGTGAAGCCAATATACTAGTATCCTATCCAGCCCAGGGGTTGGCAAACCTTTTCAGTAAAGCGCCCGAGTAAATTTAGGCTTCGTAGGCCAGAAAAATCTCTGTTGCAACTATTCAACTCTATGCTACAGCTTGAAGGCATCCACAGACCATATATTATTCAAAGATGGTGACACTGTGTTCCAATAAAACTTTATTTATAACAACAAGCTGGTGGGCTGGCCGTGGCCCACAGGTTGTAGTTTGCCAGCCCTTGGCCTGGTAGTAAATCACACTCCTCTAGCATCAGCCTCCATGGTTAGTACCTGGACTTGACCATCATATCCACCTGTTTACTGGCTATGTGGGGCGAGAGGCAAGACTGAGGTGCATGGAGTCAATACTGCTCAGTGAAGAGAAAAGTGAAGAAAGCCTGGAAATGATAAAAGAAGTTTCGCGATCAAGTTCTCTTACCATTCCAACAGTGCCGGAAGGAAGGCACCATCAGCCATGGAGAAACCAGGTCTTCTACCTTAGCTCGAACACGTAAGAGGATCTCTCTTTCCAGTCCCCAAAGGACGTTTGGGGTGAAGTCACACTCTGTCGTGGTGATATTCATACAGTTCAGATTACCCTTCTTGACATCATACCACGTACTGCTAGTGGGGCTGCAAAGGAAAAGAGGATTTCACTTCTCTCTTCTCTCTTTTACAACTTGCCAGAGCTGAGTTTTAAAAGAGCAACTTTACTGAGATACAATTTGCATACCGTATAATTGATGCATCTAAAGTGTACGACTCAAGGGCGCCTGGCTGGCTCAGTGGGTTAAGCAGCCGACCTCTGCTCAGGTCACGATCTCACGGTTTGTGAGGTCGAGCCCTGGGTTGGGCTCTGTGCTGACAGCCTGGAGCCTGCTTCAGATTCTGTGTCTCCCTCTCTCTCTGCCCCTCTCCTGCTCCTGTTCCTGCTCCTGCTCCTGTTCCTGCTCCTGCTCATGCTCATGCTCTGTCTCTCTCAAAATAAATAAATAAATAAATAAATAAATAAATAAACAAACAAACATTAAAAAAAGTATACAACTCGATGGCTTTTAGTAGATTCACAGGGCTGTGCAGCCAGCACGAAAATCAAGTTTAGAACATTTTTATCATCCTCAAAGGAAACTCGTGCCTACTAGCACTCAATCCACACCCTGCCCTAATCCCCTAAGCCCTGGGCAACCATTAATCATCTATTTTCAGTTTCTAAGGATTTGCCACGGGATAATAAGCTGCATGGTCTTTTCCAATTGGCTTTTTAAATGCAGCATGTTTTCAGGAGTGATGCATGTTGTAGCATGTATCAAGATTTCATCGCTCTTTTAAAAAATAATTTTTAAAAACTATTTATTTTGAGAGAGAGAGAGAAGGGCGGAGAGAGAAAATCCCAAGCAGGATCTGCACCATCAGCGCAGAGGCTGACCCAGGGCTCGAACTCACAAACCATGAGATCATGACCTGAGCCATAACCAAGAGTCTGATGCTTAACCAACTGAGCCACCCAGGCGCCCCGCGCTTCATCCCTTCTTATGGCTGAATAATCATCATATGGATACAGCACATTTTGTTTATCTGTTCACCTGTTTATGGCCATGCCGGTAGTCTACTGTTCGGCTATTATGAATAATGTTAAAAAATATTCACTTGCAAGTTTCCATGTGAATATAACTTCAATTCTCTAGGGTAAATACCCAGGAGTGGAACTGATGGGTCATATGGGAACTCTATTTTTAACTTTCTTACAAACCAGCTGCACCATTTTACACTCCCACCTGCAATGTCTGAGGGCTCCAACTTCTCCGTATCCTCACCAACGCTCTGCAGGCCTTTTTCATGAGGCCACCCTAGTAGGTGCGCTGCAGGGTCTCACTGTGGTTTTCATTTGCATTTCCCTGATGAATAATGATGTTGAGCTTCTTTTTATGTATTTACTGGCCATGTGTATATCTTCTTTGGAGAACTGTCTACTCAAATCCTCTCTCTATATTTTAATTGGGTTGTCTTTCGTTGTGGAGTTGTAAGAGTTCCTTACTATATTCTGGAGACAAGTCCCTTTTCAGATATAGAGCTTGCAAACATTTCCCCCATTCACTCCTACAACTAATTTTAATTCTTCAAACTCAGCCTCTGTAAGGCAATGCCTTAGGAAAGGTACTGCGTTCATATAAACCCACGGCTACCTCCCTGTAGCGTGGGGCTCATTTACCCCACAGCTGCTCATTTAGAATCTGCCTCACCCGTATGAAAACACTGCCAAATACAAGGCCATATATTCTTAATAAACATTAAAATACATATGAGATATATCTTATATATTAATGTTTTATATATATTAATGTTATATATATACATTATATATATATATTTTTTAATGTTTATTTTTGAGAGAGAGAGAAGACAGAGCGTGAATGCGGGAGGCACAGAGAGAGGGAGACAACAGAATCCAAAGCAGGCTCTAGGCTCTGAACTGTCCGCACAGAGCCCTATGCCAGGCTTGAACTCGTGAACCATGAGATTGTGACCTGAGCTGAAATTAGATGCTTAACTGACTGAACCACCCAGGTGCCCCACAAGGCCATATATTCTTGGGGCGCCTGGGTGGCTCAGTCAGTTAAGCATCCAGCTCTTGGTTTTGGCTCAGGTCATGGTCTCACGGTTTGTGAGTCTGAGCCCAGCATCGGGCTCTGCACTGACAGCAGAGAGTCTGCTTGGGCCTCTCTCTCTCTCCCACTCTCTCTGCCTTTCTGTTCGCTCGCTCTCTTTCTCTCTCTCTCTCTCTAGCAAAATAAACTTAAAAAAAAAAAGAAAAACCCTGCCAAACACAAAGCCATAGATTCATGTAAATGACAATGCGTGCCCCAGAGTCCAGTGCCACACCCCCACATGGGACTCTACTCTCCAGCTTTGATCTCTGACCTGAGGTGACACACTTGAGAAAACCCAGGTAGGCAGCTGCTAGAAGCCTCAATGGGGGGTGGGGTGGGGTGGGAACAGGCGGTGCCCCCTGTAAAGACCGGCTATACCCCACCCCACCCCACAACTCTGGCCTAGAAAGCAAGGCCGGGGAGGCAGAAGAGAGGAGGCTGGGGTCACTGTGAGCAGCTGCACACACCACATGCGCTTCTGAGCCTTCCTCTAATCCCAACTGGAGACTCCTCTGTCAATGTGGCGAGTGGCGAGATGAAGGGCACTTCAAGGGGCCTGGCCAGGGCTTGCATCTATGATGCCACCCTTCTCACATTACCACCAAGCCCCTAGCCCCAAGGCCCTGGAGGGGAGAGGCATCCCGAAGCACAGGCTGGCTGCCCCCTCTTAGATGGGGAGTGAGCGTCAGAAGGGGGGAGTGACTTCAGAACAGGCAGACATTTCTCGTCACTCTACTCTTCTCCGGGCACAGCCCAGCTGTTGAACTTGGGCAAAAGGTGCCCCATATTTCAAAGGCTCATTTCCTGATTTACCAGGGAACGACCCCCCCCCCTCCACATTTCCCATCCTGGCCTCTCCTCCAAACCTGGCCTTTCATCAGAACTGCTTTTGAAAAATGTCTCTCCACCAAAGGGCTTAAAGGGGAAGAAACCATCCAAATTGAAAGGCCAGCAGACGCGGGAAGACCAGCAGCTCCGGGGGGAAGGAAGAGTGGGAAAGGAAGCTGCATGCTGCCTCCCCACCTCTCCACAAAGCGTGGACACAAGGCGATGGTGGCCACACCCAAATGAACGCAGCCTCGGGAGCACGGCTCCGGCCGCCGCCAGCCCCCAGCCTCTGGTCCAGGGCCCTTCATGCTCGATCAGCTGGCCGAGTCTTGCCCAGAAAGCCGCCTGCGTGCCCCTCACCATGCATCCATTATGACTGCCTCTGCCCCTGAATTTAGCTCCTTTTGAAAGCCCTCATCACAAGAGGGGAACGCAGTATAGTGGTTAGACACCTGGGCTCTGGAGCTCTGTTATCTGGGTTCAAATCCCAGTCACTGTACTTTTCTTAGTTCCCTCATCTATAAAATGGGGATAAATTATGGTATCAGTCTCCCTGAGTTATCATGAAGGTTGAACCAGTGGCCATCAGTGAAGTGTCTGTGCTGGGACCTGGTGAACCAGTGGCCATCAGTAAAGTGTCTGTGCCGGGAGCTGGTGAACCAGTGGCCATCAGTGAAGTGTCTGTGTCGGGACCTGGTGAACCAGTGGCCATCAGTGAAGTGTCTGTGCCAGGACCTGGTGAACCAGTGGGCATCAGTGAAGTGTCTGTGTCGGGACCTGTTGAACCAGTGGGCATCAGTGAAGTGTCTGTGCCGGGACCACGTAAATTATTTGTTAAACAGCCGGGCAGCTACATACTTTACTGTTACAGCCGCTGTTAGTTCACTTTCAAAAATGGTAAGTGAGCCCTTTGACCCTGCAGCTCCTCTCCTACAAATGTAAGAAAACAAGCAATGACTTATGTATGAGGGCACCACCTCCAGCAGCCACAAACTCTCGACTGTCTATACTCAGAGTGGGGAAGAGTTAAATACATTATGTGTGATACATCATATAATCAAACGAGCAGTAAAAACGTTTACACAGAGATAATTACATGAGAAAAAGTGCTCAGACGTTTAAGTACGTTCAGTTAAAAAAAAGAAAAGGAAGCAGGATCCAAAAGCATAACCCCAGTTTTGTTTCATTTTTACACATACACCAGCAAGTTTTCACACCAAGTGCATGCATTTAGAAAAAAGTCTAGAGAGAAATACGCTAAAATGAAAACCGTGATTATTCTTGGGTTGTAGAGCGTTGGTATTTTAATTTTATTCTTTCTACTTTTCCGAGTGTTCCAGCCTTTCTGTCAAGAACGTGTATTGCTGTTAAAATTAGAAAAAAAAATGAAATAAAGAAATGCTTTCACAAGACTGCGCTGGTCAGGTTAAGGTTTTTAAGTAAATTTCCAGATTTTAAAATCTGGCACGAAGTGAAAAAACAAAAATTAAATACTGCAGGTCAAACACAGCCTATAGGGGCGCCTGGGTGGCTCAGTCGGTTAAGCGTTCGGCTTCAGCTCAGGTCATGATCTCACTGTTCGTGGGTTTGAGCCCTGCGTCGGCCTCTGTGCTGACAGCTCAGAGCCTGGAGCCTGCTTCGGATTCTGTGTGTCCCTCCCTCTCTGACCTTCTCCTGCTCACGCTGTCTTTCTCTGTCTCTCAAAAATAAATAAAAGACATAAAAAAAAACCCCCACAGCCTATAGTCCACACTGTCTGCACCCCTGGTTTAAATTAAAAATTTTCCCATAGTGGGTTCTCCTGTGACTATCAGAAAACAGAGGCATCAGGACGCCTGGGTGGCTCAGTCAGTTGAGTGTCCAACTCTTGATTTCAGCTCAGGTCGTGATTCCAGTGTTGTGGGATGGAGCCCCGCATCGGGCTCTGTGCTGAGTGTGAAGCCTGCTTGGGGTTCTCTCTTTCTCTCTCTCTCTCTCTCCCTCTCTCTGCCACTCCCCCCCCACTCTCTCTCTCCCTCTACAAAAAAAAAAAAAAGAAGACAGAGGCACCTTTATTCATAATTACAGTAATGCTTTACTGTAGAGAAACAGGATGGAAAAGATTGAAGTCCCACAGGCCTCAAAATGAAATTATTCCCTGTCACTAAAATGCTCCAAGCATGTAAAAGTCTCAAAAATCCAAACCAGAGCAAAGGCCCTCCTCCAGCATCAAATCTTCAATTGGGAAAGAAAACGAGATCAGCTTTGGTTTCAGTTTTCTGTTATCCTTCAACTTTTTCCAACGAGGGCATTTATATTCACCCCATCCTGTGCTTTTACCTAAACCAGCCTCTATCCTGAAAAAAATATTTCCAAAATGTTTTCCAAAAAGAAAACAAGGTAAGCAAGTTAGTCTGGGATAGGAAACTGTCAAAGACTTTAACAAAAATTTCTCATATTTCCTGGCACTCTGTCAACCCACAGATACACCTCCCATTCAAGGCTAAGAAGCGCTAGTCAGTAAATCAGCTGTGCCTTCCTGTGACTGAAATCTTGTTTATTATGATTAAAAAAACTTTTTTTAATGTTTATTTTATTTTTGCGTGAGAGACAGAGTTTAACAGGATGCTCGTTAATCTTGTTGGAGTACATTTTATCTGAAAATTATCAACAAATAAAATATTTTTTAAATGTTTGTTTATTTTTTGAGAGAGAGACAAAGCATCAGTAGGGGAGGAGCAGACAGAGAGAGGGAGACACAGACTCGGAAGCAGGCTCCAGGCTCTGAGCTGTCAGCTCAGAGCCCGATGCGGGGCTCGAACTCAAGAACTGTGAGATCAAGACCTGGCTTAACCGACTGAGCCACCCAGGCGCCCCTGAAATCTTGTTGAGCTACATGATATCATGTTTACTCAAAGCTGAGTAGGGCCGGCCTCATGGGCACACGAACAGCACGGTGACACAAAGCGCCACTCTTAGGAGGCACTCAGTTTGAAGCTCTCCTGATGTCATCTTGAAATCCTCAATAATTTTGAACAAGGGGCCCCACCAATTATGTAGCTGGTCCTTGGGGACCAGTCCACTTACTAGAGATGATTGGTACTTACTTGAGGAATAGATAAATGCAGTTCAGAGATAACCCCTAAGCCCTGGGTTAGGATCTATTTTTATTAAGCAAATATTGTTACAATGGATGTTCGAAGGTAAAAAGAAGAAGTCATCTGGAAAGCCACTCCTGTGACAGATTAACTGCCAGTAATTTTTCCCGGTTCCTCACCTGTTCTTGACCACAGAAATATTCTGAATTTTACACTGTTGCATCTGTTACCAGATGACACACTATTGTCCTTTTTTTTTTTTTTTACCGTTTATTTATTTCTGAATGAGAGAGACAGAGCTATGAGCAAGGGAGGGGCAGAGAGAGGGAGACACAGAATCCGAAGCAGGCTCCAGGCTCTGAGCTGTCAGCACAGAGCCCGATGCGGGGCTCAAACTCATGAACTGTGAGATCATGATCTGAGCCGAAGTCGGACACTTAACCGACTGAGCCACCCAGGTGCTCCCAATGATCCTTTTTAATAGTTGCCTCATGTTTGACTTCAAGTTAACAGTACAGAATTTGACATTTTCCTGCTGATGGATATGAATATTCTTCAACGTGTATCTTCATGAATGCAAGTGGTTTTTATTTCTTTTTCTGATTGGGGCTTGTATCGCCTGTGCAGGGGAAAGTAAGGAGGGCATTTCTGTGGCTCTGTTTTGCAGTAAGGGGGCTGTGTTAACTGATCCTCATTCAGTACTGTCCCTGCCAGCCACACTCACAAGTACTGAGCATTACCACGTCTTTAACTTGGGCTTAATTGGTAATATAAAATGATGTAGCCAACAATTTTAAGTCTTTACTTAGCGTATGTAACAAGATAAACACATAACAACGGAGGATCGAGATTCTGCCTTTCTTTTTCCCATCTGTGTTTATATTCCCAAGTGATGGCAAACTGAAAAAGCCTGCAAAGCGGGTGAGAGAGGGAACGAGGGGCCAGAATACTGTGCAAAATGAAAAGTCCATTTAGAAATGGACAATTAGGGCCACTTGGGGGGCTCAGTCGGTTAAGCATCTGACTTCGGCTCAGGTCATGATCTCAGGGTTCGTGGGTTTGAGCCCTGCATCGAGCTCTGTGCTGACCGCTCGGAGCCTGGAACCTGCTTCAGATTCTGTGTGTCTCCCTCTCTCTTCCCCTCCCCCACTCATGTAGGCTCCCCCCTACCCTGCCCCCAAATAAACAAGCATTAAAACAAAAAAGAAATGGAGAATTAGTAGTAAGTAAACATTCCTCAATAGGCCAAATTTGGCCCCTAAAGTTGAATAAGCCAGATTTTCAAACTTGAAGGAGATGAAGGCTAAAAGCCACCTCCTGCCCTGTCAAGACAGGAAGCCCTCTGATACCAGCCCCCCCTGCGACCAACGAGAGAACAGACTCCCACCCAGCTGAGAGAGCAGAGTCTCTGACACCTGTGTTGTGTCAGCCCTTGGATGGGTGGGGGGTTGTGCAAGCTCGCTCTTAGAGATTTTAAAAGCAAAGGAGAAATATCTATTTCCAGCGGATGTGCCCCCAATCTTGCCAAGAGGCAGGGACAAGCTGCCTCCCCCACAACTCCCAGGAAAGATACCCACAGAGAGATCGGCTTACAATTTATATTGCACCTGGTAGACCACCGGCCTCGTGTCATTGCCCAGGGACACTGGTTCCCAACTCAAAACCTGCTTGGCATTGTACAGGCGAACTTTCGCGTCTCGAGGTGCAGGCAGCTGGGAAAGAGAGTCTTGAAAGGGGCAGAGAATAAGGGAAGGGGGAAGAGGGGAGAAAGAGAAAGGGAGAAAGATCAGTTACAGAAATATTTAAATACAGGTCAGCAAACGGTTGGTTCCTATGATGTATGCAACTCTGTTTCCGGCCAAGTGCAGAAATGGATTACATGTATCTCTAGGCAGGTCCCCTCCCCCCACCTCTGACTAAATGTGGCACCACCAACACAATCTGTGGAGAAAAAGAACGGCTTGGGGCCGCCTTTCTGCCTGCAGACTCCAGTTCCTTCTTAAACGTTTTTCTTTTCTTAAGTTTATTTATTTTTGAGAGACAGAGAGAGTGCGGGCATGTGTGAGCAGGGGAGGGACAGAAGCAGTGGCGACAGAGAGTCCAAAGCAGGCTCTGTGCTGACAGCAGACAGCCAGACCGTGGGGCTCAAACTCATGAACCATAAGATCATGACCTGAGCTAAAGTCAGATACTCAACAGACCGAGGCCCCCAGGCGCCCCCTGCATACTCTGCTTCTTATGAACGGTCCTGGGTGCCAGGGTCTGGCTCAACTAGAATGCTTACTCTCTACCTTTAGTATGTGTGACTGGGGAGGTTACCTTGACATCCGAGCCTCACTTTTTTTTTTTTTCAGGTATAAGGGATAAATAACAGTATCATCCATAAGGGAAGACTGAATTGGTGGCCGTGTGACATGCATTAGCCACAGACTTGCATTAGTAGCAGACGGGCATGGGGACCAAGCGCACATGTGGTAAACCTCCACAAACACATGCACACACTCACACACACCTGCACGCACACACCCCAAACCAGGTGTGCAAAGCCCAAAGGCACATGGAGGGTGAGACATGTCTTTGGGGCGGTGTTTTTCAAGGACCCCTGACAATCACCGAGGTACTGCTTAAAAGGCAGGCCACTCTCCAGGCCAGGAAACCCACATTCTCAGCAAGCTTCCCAGCCTACTCTTAGGCACGATAAAGTCTAAGGACTACAAACAGGAGAATAACGCCCACCCCAGGGAACCACCACCAACATCAGGGTCCCCCTCCTGGGGTGATCTGGAAGGCACAACCTCAGCCCACTCACTGCCCTGCCCCCCCAGCAGCTACTTCCACAGGGCTGGGCTGGGGACCACAAGTGCAAGAGCCTTTTCTCTTGCAAGAACACGCAATCAAGAGGAGACTATCTCTAAGATTGAAAGATTAATGAGAAACGCGCAGAACGTGGAAAGGAAAGTTTGAAAAACATGCCGTTCCAGAATTCAGAGCAGGAAATTCAAACCACATGTTTTTAGTAAGCGCATCCAGTCTCGACCAACAGTGCCCAGCTGAGTCTGTCACTTCTTCTGAAAAGTGCGGTACCAAGAGTGGTGGGGGGGAGTGGGCCACTTGTTTACTTACAGGTCACTCATTGTCTCCACAGATCTGAGCTCAGGCCTCCGCTCCAGATCCCAGATCGGTATCCAACCAGCCAACCAGCAAGTCTGCCGATTCACACCAGGTGATTCACACCAGGCGGTGAAAGCCAGGGTTGAAGGCAGTGCAGGCTGGAGAGCTAGGAGCGGGGCTGCCCTCCTGGACAGGGCCGTCTCCTGCCCTGTGGCTGCTGTGTGGGGCCCGGCAGATCCCAAAACAGAGCTGAGCAACGAAGCCCTAATTCCAGGAGGCCTGTGTGTCCCCCAGGGGTGAGTGCCTGGCTGGGGATGGACATCCGTCAGGGTCTCAGAACCTCCTTTTACTTCCTACATTGAGTTTCCTATTGATGCTGAGATAAAGCAGCACAAATATAGTGTCTTTTTTTTAATGTTTATTTATTTTTGGGAAAGAGAAGGCATATGGAAGAGGGGCAGAGAGAGAGGGAGACAGAGGTCTCAAAGTGGGCTGTGTGCTGACTGAGCCACGAGGTGTCCCTCAAATTTAGTGTCTTAAAACAACCCAGGTTTTATCTCTTAAACAGTTACGGAGGTCTGGGCACCTGGGTGGCTCAGTCAGTTAGGCGTCTGACTTGACTTCAGCTCAGGTCATGATCTTGCAGTTCGTGGGTTCAAGCCCCGAGTCAGGCTCTATGCTGACAGCTCAGAGCCTGAAACCTGTTGCAGATTCTGTGTCTCTCTCTTGTCTCTGCCCTTCTCCTGCTCACACTCTGTCTCAAAAATAAACATTTCTTAAAAATTAAAATAAAAAAGCAGTTCTGGAGGTCAGTTTGAATCTGGTGGGATAAAGTCAGGGTGGTCCGGGTTCCTTCTGGAAGCTCCGGGGAGAAATGGCTCCCTTTGCTTCCTCCGGCTTCTAGAAGCAGCCCACATTCTTTGGCTCTGACTCCTCCCCAGCAACTCCGGGCCAATTCCTTCGCATGTTGCCACGTCTGCCGTCTGACTCTTCCGCCTCCCTCTTCCCCCTTTCTGGGACCCTTGAGATCACCTGGGGCCCACGGAGCCCTCCAAGCCAGGGTTCCTCTCGTCATCTCAGGATCCCTAGTTACAACCGCAAAGTCCCTTTTGCCACGTAAGGTAAGGCAGCCGCAGGATGTGGGGCTGAGGATGCGGACATCTTCGGGGAACATTATTCCACCGGCCACAGTGCCTGTCACCATCTCTCCACTTCCTGGGAAGAGTCATCTCTGGGCACCCCTCCCCCACCCCATCTCCACAATCCAGACTTTTTGCTGAGAAGAGAACCCCGGGGGATGGAGTGAGAAGGGAGAGTTTCCAGCCCAACTTCGGGCTGGACGAGGAGGGAGGCTTCCCTGTAGACGTGGAGTCTCTAAATGAACCTTCGACTTTCTTTAACTTTCATTTTACCGACGTGTGGGAGAGGACCTGTAGTTTTGCTCTTACATCTAGGGTTCTTGGAATCCCCTGTCTCACCACATTCAGAGAAGAAAACAAGTCTTAGAACTAAGGATGTCACAAGGAAGTACATCAGACTGCCCACTCATCACGACTGCCTCCTAACACTGCCCTCTGCCCCTCTCAGCCGGCCTGCCCTTGACCGGCCGCACCCTTTCCTCAGAGGCCACAGGGGGCCCTCCCTGTTCCTGGGAAACTCGGGGCCTGCCCTTGCCCCTCCTTCTCCGGAGCCTTCTTTCCCAGCAGCCGTGCCTCTGTCCCCCACTCCCCTCAGGTCTCTGCTCTTATGAGAGCGGTTTCCTGTACAAAACGCCCAGGGCATAGGACTCTCTGCCGCTGCCTCACTTTTCCCCACGGGGCTCGGAATGTGGTGAGCCACGGGCTTCCACCTGGGTCCTCTGTTTCCACCAGGAGCTTCGGAGCATGGAATCCAGAGCTGGACTGCCCGAGTTCAAAGCCACACACTCCCGTGGTTCTTTAACCAAGTTGTGCCTCAGCTGTCTCATCTGTAAAATGGATACAGTACAGACCTCGCAGCCTTGTTATGAGGAACGCATGGGTTAGTTTCATGTCTAGGGCTGAGGACAGAGTGAGCGCCTTGTGGTCCATGCCTCTCCTCATTGCTACTAGTTTATCAACGGTCTCCCCAGGCACAGGAGTGGGGAGTTCCAGGAAGGCTGGGTGTTCTTGGGCTTGGGGACGGTTTTCTCCCCACCACCTGGAAGAGCAGGCACTCAGGAGGTGGAGCTGGAGTGGCCTGCAGCTCTCCTTCAGAGACCACAGAACTCGTGTCTCATCCTGAGTATCGTGGCTGTTCGAACACTATGCAAAATTTCGGTTCCCTGTGTCCTTCCTTGCATTGTGCTCAGTCCTCCCTTTCCTGTGGTCTCTGCTGTGGCCGGGAGTGAGTGGACAATTCTGGGCTGTGACTCATCTGCTTGGATCCAAAGAGTCAGCGTATTTAGGGTCACAGCACCTGCCGTCAAGGGTGTCGGTCAAGGCTCAGTGGGAAGTGAACACAATGTATGGACAAAGGGCTTAGGCTGGAATTCTGATCCTGTCACCCACAGCCGCAGATCCTGCCGAGGCCCCACCCGAGCCCCAGTTTCCTTGTGAAGAGTGAAACGGTGCCATTTCTCCCAGACTTGCAGCAAGGGGCAAATGCAAGACCACACACGAAAGGCAAAGCAGATGCTAAGCATAATTTTTAAGACATGACGATTTCACGGTGTCCTGATAAGGCTGCCTGTGAAGGTGGGAAGCAGCAAGCGGTCCCCTGGACGCTGTCTTCAGGGGACCACCTGGCCCCGTGCTGAGCACCGTATCCAACAGTGAGAGCATGGGGGAGGAAGGACAGTGGCCCGAGATGTCTGTGTCCTGTGAATATATTAGGTGATGTGGGAACTGAGGCTGCAGACGGAATTCAGGTTCCTAATCAAAAGACCTTCAAATACGGAGATTATCCTGAAATCTCTGAGTGGACCCAACGTCACCACAACGGTATTTCTCTAGAAGCTGGAGAAGGCAAGGAAATGACTCTTCCCCCAGAACTTCCAGAAAGGAACGCGTCCCTGCTGACACTTTGCGTTTAGCTAGGTCAGAACCTGCACCGACCTCCAGCTAACACGCTGGTGTTTTAAGGCCCTGGGCTGGTGGGGATTTGTTACAATAGGAACTAATTCAGCTGCTGCAGGTGGACGTCAGGGCTTTCACGACAGCCCGGCTCCTACGAGACAAAAGCTCACAGTAATAGGAGGGTGTACAGAGTTCCACTCTACCTTCTCTCTCCATGGTCTCTGGGGCAACCACTCATAAACTATTAGTGATAAGAGACAACACAGGTGTCACTTGTGTGAAGTGTGTCTTCTGCACCTCACAACCACGGCCTCCACCTGTGCCACCTTCCTGTCCCCACCCACCGCCTCTGGGCCACCCTGGATCTACCCATGGGGCTTTACATGTATTTAAGAATAGGCTATCCTGGGTCTCAAAGTATAGTTTGATTAACATACATCACACACAGATAATAAAGTACAATTAACAGCAACATTAATCATTTAATCTTAACAACCAAAGAACCCTTCAGGATCTTTCCATGGATGGGCCTTTATGATGAACATAGAGGTCCTACCTCTAACACCTTGCAAAGGAGGAGAATTAAAAATAAACATTTCCTGGGGCACCTGGGTGGCTCAGCTGGGTGAGCGTCTGACTATGATTTTGGCTCAGGTCATGATCTCAAGGTTCGAGGGATGGAGTTCCACCTTGGGCTCTATGCCGATAGCATGGAGCCTACGTGGGAGTCTCTCTATCTGCCCCTCCCCTGCTCAGATTTTCTCTCTCTCTTTCAATATTAATAAACATTAAAAAAATTCTCTGAATCCTAGCCAAAACCGGGAAGTTGCTCTTGTTAGTAAATCCTGGACATCAGCTTATTTATCTAGGCATTTGTCTCTTCCTATAAAGGATGGTTTTGTTTTCTTGAGAGTAAATGGGGCGGGCTATTACTTACTTGAAAAGAATGGTGGAGAAAATAAAGTCAGATAATGGATATAAGACACTTGAAACCTTGTCTGGCCTAGAAGAGTGGCCCAATACATGGTAACTATTACTTTCATTTGTAGTTTGCCCCCCAAACTGCCAGCTACTTAGTTTCAACTGCTGAGACTATGGACAAACAGGAGTTACTCAGTGACATTCATTTGCAATGGTTTTCATGTGTTGGGCATTACTGTCTTTCTCAGCGGTCTCGGAGCGCATTAGGAGCTTTGATCAAATCAACACATCATGGCAATCAAGTTCTGTGGCACAAGTCCATGTCCAATCTACCGGAAAACTAAGGAACTGGTACAATACAAGGAGAAGCTTCAACTCCTCAACATTTAGGTAACTTACTAGATAGTCAGTTGACTTACCGCACTTTGGTGCAGTCGACTAATTTCTTGTCTAAAGCAAAGGGTTGCCGCTTAATGCATTACTACTGGGGGGGGGGGCAAAATACACCACCCCCAAACACGCCACTCAGGTGTGCTGATTCTTTTGAATTAAAGTTACTTAAGAAATAGTTGGTGTAATTTTAGGACATTCTGACTTTCCTTTATTCCCTCACAAGTCAGAAAGAAATCTCTCCTGTGTCCCTTCCTATCTTCCTATATGGGGAGGGTAAAGGGCATCTTTAACTGCTGGGGAATTCAAGGCCAAGAAGGCTGTATAAATAAACTTTGTTAACTTTGTTAATGTATTACCCCAAATTCAAACCCCTTTGTTTTGTCAAATCTCCATAAATAATTGTTTCTCTGAGAGCTATGAAAACTGCCTGCTTGAGTCTCATAGTTTTATAAGCTCCTGTAGGTACAAATTAAATCTGTTTTTCTCCTGTTACTCTGTCTCACGTCAACTTAATTATCAGACTAGTTGAAAGACCTAGAAGGTAAGAAAGGAAAATTTTTCTTCCCTTATCCTACAATTTAGGTCAAGTCCAATATTTTATATGCCATCTTTATAACAACTCTAAGAGGTAGATATATTTATGTCTCCCTTTTTAAAAGTTTGTTTCCAATACCTTTATGTATTTTTTTTCTCTGACCATGAAAACAATTCCATGATTAGTGAAAGAGACTTGTAAATGATGGAAAAGTATGGAAAATTTTCTACTGTGGAAAATTTTCTACTGCCTCTTTACTATCTCACCACTGTTAGCAGTTTCACTCGGTGCTCTAACACAGAGTTTCTGTTAAAAATATCCTAGTTTTTCAATAGTTTGCTCTGAAAAAATTTCCAGTAGTCACAGAAGAGAGTAGTATAACATGGTGCTATTTTTCAAAGGACCTATGATAAAGCTTATTTCTGATGCATCACACAACCCCAAACTCTGGTAGAATACAATAAAAAATAATTACTAGAAAGATAGACATGGCCTTGGGTGCTGGGGCAAAATCAAACTGAAAAGTTTTTATATATCTCTCTCCACCCCTGGACTCGTCGCAGACATGTCACAAATGCCCCACAGATCACCACTAGTGAGCTGTAGCACTAGTATAAAGTAACGACAGCCCGTTACCCAGCTCAGCCAATTACCAGCATTTGCCAAAGCCCATGTCCCATCTGAAGGAGGCCCAGGGACGGCTGAACATAGATTGCTCAACACTTGAAGCCGGGGAGGGGTGGGGTCAGGACTCCAATCCGTTTGTCTGACTCCCCTAGGAAAACAGCCTTTTAGCCAGGAGCTCACCCCCTCCTGCGCAAACCTGCCCTTGCAAAGGAGTTTTGGAATTTAAGGGCCTAAGTGATGCCGGCAGAAACCGACAAGAACAAACCTAAAATACACCCTGAGCTTCACAAGGGAGGAAGTTTCTGAATTTTAGAGACCCAGCCCATGACAGTCGCGCCCTGAGAAGGAGCCCAGCGATACACAAACACATATGCATACACAGAATATCTCCTGCCTACTTCTTCCTCCCCGAGGTTTTCTCTGTTCTTGTAGTATTTTATTTGGCTCCTAAGTATGATCAGTTAGTGTCAGAGATAAGAAGGAGGCTGACCCGGGGAAGGGGCTACTGGATGGGAGCTGAGCTGGGATTAAAAGTCTGGTTCGGTTGACTCTCTGCCGCCAACACAACGAGGGGTCCGGACGGTTCCGGGTCCTGCCCTGAGTGCCGCTCCCCAACTATCCGACCCTGGGGAGACGACCATCTGGATTTCACACCCACTGTCAAACACACCCGAGCCACAGCAAGACTGAGTCACATCTCCAACACGGAGGTCCGGGCCTGTGGCTGGCCGCCGCCGCACGCAGCTGCAAGGAAGGAAGGCCTGCCTGGGCCCCGCTTCTAACTCGGGCCCCTGGGGAGTGCACGCCAGGCTCGGCCAAGATCAAGGCTGTGGAGCCGGCAGACGCAGCCCTTTCCCGAGCCCTGGATTCTGTTTTCCTTGATTCACGCTGAGAAATTCGGAGACCCGGCCGCACTCGGTGGCACTGAGCGCAGTGGGTCCAGATTCCCGCAGGAGGAGGGTGTCTCCAGCCGGGAAGGGATGACCCGGGGCCAGGACGCAGGGAGGGACTGCCCGGAATTCCCCGCCACCCTCCCCACACCCGCATCGGGCTTCGCGCAACCCCTGGTGCCCTGCGGGCTCCCCGCGCACCCCCGACTGGTCAGGGCTCGCAGTGGATCGCTCACCCGCTCTGGGAACCCCCCGGACGCCCACCGCGAACCTGCGCTGCCCGGAGCACTCCCCGATCGCCGCGCCTCCGCGGACCCCCACCCACCCTGGGCTCCCCGCGGAGCCCGCCAACTCGCCGCAGCTCTCCGCCTGCCACCCGCCGGCGACGGCGCCTCCGTCCGGCCTTGGGGGTCCCCCGGGGTCCGGCTCACCTGCGGCGGTCGCCGCGGCGCAGCGGCCACCGAGCAGCAGCAGCGACAGCGACAGCAGCGATAGGAGCGGCGGCGGCGGCCGCATGGCCCGGGGCTCTCGCGCCGCAGGCTCCGCGGCGGCTCCAGGGGCGGCCCGGCCCCGGTTGGGGGTCCGCCGAGCCGCTCACGTCGCCGCCCGGGCGGCCATGGCGACCACAGGGCGCGCGGGGCCCGCCCCTTCCCGAGCGGCGGCGGCGGCGGCGGCGTGTCCCCGGCGACAGGGCAGCCCCGCTCCGCCGCCGCCGCCGCCCAGGCCGGCCCCTCCCGGCGCCCGCGCCCCGCCCCGCCGGCCGCGGGACTTTCCCGGCGCCCCCACCCGCGCGGTGGCCGCGAGCTCCCCGCGCGCCGCTGGGACCCGGAGCCCCCCGCCGGACGTCCCCTCGGGGGGAGCTCGGAAACCCAAGGTCCGGGGTGGGCCGCGTGCTGAGCCTCGCCTCCACTCCCTTCACCTCCCCCGCCCCCTTCCCCC
>PJEM01000878.1:0-201559 GCA_004023845.1 Helogale parvula | reverse complement strand
CACAGAGCAACGCGGAGGGAAAGCGAGAAGCGTCCCACGTTTCAGGATGGTGCGTGGGTTTGGCCCCGGTCTGGGCTGCCAAGTGTATGAGGAAGTGACCTCGAGCTGGAGGCGCAGTGGGGCGCGGTGGGCAGTGGGGAGGCCTAGTCTCCCAGCCTGAGCCAGGCTCCGGTAATGCCAGCTGGAAAGATCTGGGTCTTCTCAGTTCTCCCACGATGAGTCATAAACCCAGCTGAGCATGGAAGGAATGGGGCAAGGAAGGGAATGAGTGGGGGACATCAAGAATTAAAGAACTGTGTCATCAAGGCCCCTTAGGCGTCTGCTGGGCTTCTTGGCAGCACAGTGCTTGGCCACTTAGGGCTTTACTTTTGGACTTCCTACATTTTATTTCATTTACTTTAAGAAAAAAACTTTTTTTTAAAAGTAATCTTTGCACACTACGTGGGGCTAGAATTTACGACCCCAGGATTATGGGTCAGATGCCCCACTTACAGAGCCAGCAGGGAGCCCTCAATTTCTTGCATTTTATTTCCTTTTTTTGTAGAACTCTTGAAATTAGTCACTGTTGTGAAAATCCATGAGACAATATCTAGCAGTTATCTGAATGACGCTTTGATGAGTTTCTCGAGACACAGAGACATATTTCTATGTTAACTGAAAAAAGCAGTCTGTAAGTCAGAATCCTGGCCCAAGTGATGTGTGGAAAATGATCGGGGCCCTGGAGGCTCCATCTGTTAACAGACTCCAACTCTTGAATTCAGCTCACGTCGTGATCTCATGGTTCTCTGGATGGAGCCCCCAGTCCGGCTCTCTGCTGCACTGAGGAGTCTGCTTGGGATTTTCTCCCTCCCTCTCTCTCACTCTCTCCCCCCTCCCTCTGCTTGCATGCATGTGCATGCATGCTCTCTCTCTCAAAGTAAATAAACTTAAAAAAAAAAAAAAGAAAGAAAATGGTTGGAGGAAATGTGCCGAACTACCAACATAAAGTAAACACTAGGATTATGAATGGTAACAGTTTTCTTTTTTTATAATTTCCCCCCAAAGGGCATATTTTACTTTTATAATCAAGGGGAAAAATCATATTAAAGGAAAGGACAAACATGCACCTGTCTCAGCCCAGGCCAGGGAGAACTTGTGATCACTTGGCTGTAGACGTTTTCAAAGGCAGTGACAATGGTCTTGGGGGCGGGGAGATGGTAAGTTCCCGCCCCACCCCCCAAAAAGAATACTTGTTTCTTCCCAGCTGAGGAATCTCCTTCCAGAGCTCTTCCCTGCAAAAACCTAGAGGGTTTACAATTTTTCTTCCAGAAGTCCTTCACAGAGTCCTAAAGGGAGCATGCCCAGTTTGCTGCTGAGCCAGCTGCCCTGCTGACACCTTACGCACACCATATCCCCAACGCGAGTAACTGTCAGGCAGATCATCTTGCAAAGGTCAGTTCTCAGTGGGTAGCGGGTAGCATTTCCCGTTTCCTGTTCCTCCTGGCTGGAAGACTTTTACTTTTGGGGTCATTGCCAGATGACTGCCTTCCACAGAGATCTCCCACCTGAGAGAAGACGAAGCCAATCTTGCTGGCATTCTTGCGAAAGATGTCCCAGCCCCCACTGCCCTGTGGCCGGCTCCATGGACGGCCGCCACTGCATCATGCAGCTCCTGGGTTATTGCACATAACTCGTCCGCGGGACCCTTTTGGCAGCTTCTCCCTTTTGGAAGGATTTTTACTGTGAAACGACCGAAAGCTTAACTGGAAGGGCCCTCCCTCCCTTGCACAACTCTCTTCCACGCTCATGGAAGGGGCTGCCAGCACTGTGCTCACGTGGTCATGCGCTTCTCTGAAGTCTGCAGAGTAAGACATTTTAACCACAATGATTGTGACCTCTGTTGTCTCTTCCCTCTTTGACTTCTCCTTCAATGGCTGGACTTCTCGAGCAGGGAGGTGCTGGCTGTAGCCTTTTTTTTTTTTTTTTTTGAGTATGCTGATAATATGTATCAACACCAAATCATCAAGTCAAAAGAATCGCTTCTAGGGCGCCTGGACAGCTCAGCAGGTTACAAGTTTTGCTCAGGTAGTGAGCTCACGGTTTGTGGGATTGAGAGTCAGGCTCTGTGTTGATGGTGCAGAGCCTGCTTGGGATTCTCTCCCTCCCTCTCTCTCTGCCCCTCAGGCAAGCATGCTCTTCCCCTCTCTCTCTCAAAATAGAGAGTTTTATTAAACTAAAAAAAAAAAAAAAAGAAACTTCTGATCTGTCAGTACTAAACACTTTGAGAAACTATACTAGAAGAAAGACTTTCTGTCCTTTAGATAGAGCATATTACAAAAGGTTGTCATGTGTAGAAGCAAAGATTACACAATCAAAAATGTATGTAAAAGGGTGATAGAGAGGCAGTCAATTAATACAGGCATTTTATTTTTCTGAATTTTGCAATGTTAGGGGTACCTGGCAGCTTTAAGAAATCTGTAGCCTGTGACTTATTTTCTCCTTGTAAGTAAATACTTTGGTATCTAATTTTATATTCTCAGTTGTTTATTCTTTAACACACAATGCACAATTAATATAATGATTGATATATAATAATATATTAATATGTAAGTCATTATATAAATAAATATAAATGTGCAAATACAAATCAGTTAATAATTGATAATATTGTATAAACTTCAGCCTTACAAAACCCAAATTCCTTCTTCTTTTTCCATTAATTTGCTACCTTCTAACCAGTTTATCTTCCCGAAATGTTTTCCTTATGCTAATAATCTGGCGGTGCCCCCCTCGTCTCCCTTGGGAGGGTAGCTGAGGGGTGACAGAAAGAAGCCAACATTGGCTGATGGCCAGCGGGCTTCTCCTTGCCTTGTATCGCTCAGTCCTCCCAGTGAAGGGGGTTATGAATCCCATTTCACAGATGAGGAGACTGAGGCCCAGAGAAATAAGTAACTTGCCGTGCGGTGGATTTTCATGGTGTCAGTTTCGCTAAGGTGTAACTGCATTTCCTCGAGTTTCCCTCCCTGCATAGTTTCTAGTTAGCACGGGGAAGAGAAGGATGTTTCTGTACAAGGTTTGGAAGGTTCACCCATATTCCTTCATTCTGGGGAGGCGTTGCTGCAGTTCATAGCATTGTGGCTTATCTGCCCGCATCCTGGATGGCTGGGGTCACGGCCAGGCTCCAGGTTCCTCCAGGTCCCACTGGACCATCTGTGACAGCCTCCTGGTCTCCTGCATGACAGAGCGAGCCAGCTCAGTTGACTGAGCTACCCAGGTGCCCATATATGGCTCCTTTTAATCTTTCTTTTTTTAAAGTTATAATTTATTTATTTTGAGAGACAGAGAGAGTCCATGCGGGGGAGGGGCAAAAGAAAGGAAGAATCCCAAGTAGGATCCACGCTGTCAGCACGGAGCCTGACGCGGGGCTTGAACTCCCAAAACTGTGAGATCATGACCTGAGCCAAAATCAAGAGTCAGACATTTAACGAACTGAGCCACCCCGGTGTCCCTCCTTTTAACCTTTTCAAAAAGAGAAAATATGCCTATTTTTAGGTACATGCCAACACTTTAATATTCCTGACCCTGGTGAGTCCCCAGGAAAAGCCCAACAAGCCCAGGGTTGCGGCCCAGGGCTTTGGGAAGGTGTCAGTGGGAACTGAAAGGCGTGGGCGGGGGGGGGGGTGTTGGGGAGGGGGTAGATTTCTTCATGGGACCCAGGTCAGGGTTTGTATAAATCCCAGCAAACTGGGAGTTTTGCTCACCCTCTCCGATAAGAAGAGGCACCATTTATTGAGACCTTAGCCTATGTCTTATCCCTCCCTCCTCATAACCAACAAACATTTATCTTTTTTTTTTAAGTAGGCTCCATGCGGGGCAATGGAGCCCAACATGGGACTTGAACTCATGACCCTGAGATCAAAACCTCAGATGAGATCAAGAATCACACACTCAACCGACTGAGCCATGCAGGCGCCCCCACCCCCCCAACGTATGTTTATCTTGTTTTCTGACTGGACCTTTTGAATAAGCTTGGTACATTGGGGTAATTTTCAGCCTTATGAATACTTCCAGAAAATGCTTCCAGAAAATACAAATTCCCAGCCTGCCTTACAGCCACATTACTTAGTCTGAGCCAAGCTTCCACTATACACCTTTTCTGGACCAGAAATCATGAAAGTGTTCATGTTACAAGAACCAACAAGAGTTCCTCTCAGACCCCAGTTCAGTAATTTTTCATGAGGGAAATCGTATAACCAAGATAATTTTATATTACATATTCTAAAAGTTAAAAGCGTTTATTTTTTTTAAAAAAAATTGTTAACATTTATTTACTTTTGAGAGACAGAGAGACAGAGTGGGGGAGGGGGAGAGGCAGAGAGGGAGATACAGAACCTGAAGCAGGCTCCAGGCTCCGAGCTGTCAGCACAGAGCCCGACGCGGGACTCGAACCTACAAACCACAAGACTGTGACCTGAGTCGAGTCGGATGCTTAACTGACTGAGTCACCCAGGCGCCCCTTAAAATCATTTATTTTTCTCCTTTCCTGTGCAGACATCTATATGAATATCCTTTCAGATATATTCTTTGCCTTGTCCATTGTTTTTCCCCTCGTTTTTGAAACTTACATTTGGACCTTCACAGAACCCCAGAGAAATCATTCATTTGCCCCCAGTAAGGTTTCTCAAGTGAGTCAGAACACCGGGCTTCTTTCCCTGTGGCTGGAATTGTGCCCTGCAGCGTGGCGACGCGGCTCTGCCACCAGCAATGCTGACTGGTGACTTCGGAGGGACATAAGACCGGCGCTGTAGGGCCCGGGACTCCATCCCTGCGGGGGGGTTCTGCTGCCCTAATCCACGCACAGACTTTCTGAAACGTGACCCTTGCTGTTTCCTAAATAACCTCTGCGACTCGAGAGCACAGCGTCCATCGCAAGGAAGCCCCCAAGTCTTCACTTCAGTTCTAGCACCTTTGTTTTATGAGCTCGGCCTCGCACGTCGACACGGCCAGAGGTGGGGACCGCGTCTCTTAGCTTGGGCAGCCTAACAAAATACCGTAGCCTGGGCGGTGTGAACGGCAGGTCTTCATTTCTCACAGTTCCGGGGCGGGGAGTCCAACGGCAGGCTGCTGGCGTGGTCGGGTGGTGGTAGAGCCAGAAGGCCACCAGTTCTATCACAAGGGCCCATCCTTATGTCCTCGTCTGCTTGCCGCCCAGAGACCCTGCCTCCAGACACTGTCACAGTGGGGAGGTCAGGGCTTTAACATGAATTATAACACCACACACACACACACACACACACACACGCACACACGCACCCACAAAAGTCACTATTCTCCCAGGTAAACAAACCTAGAGTATACATTTTTTAAGTTTGTTTATTTATTTAGAGAGAGAGACACCGAGTGAAGAAGGGGGCAGAGAGAGAGAAGGAGAGAAAGAGAATCCCAAGCAGGCTCTGCACTGTCACCACACCAAGGCCGACGTGGGGCTCGAACTCAAGAAATGTGAGATCATGGCCTGAGCCAAAATCAAGAGTTGGAGGCTTAGCTGAGCCACTCAGGCACCCCTAGGTTATACATTAAAAAAAAATTTATTCATTTTTGAGAGACAGGGAGAGACAGAGTGTGAGCGGGGGAAGAGAGGAAGGCACCAAATTGGAAGCAGGCTCCAGCCTCTTAGCTGTCAGCATAGAGCCCGACTGGGGGCTCGAACTCATTAGCCACCCAGCCTCCTTGTTTGTGACCATCTCCACCCATTTTGCTCCTCACGTCCACCTCTAGCCACCACCAATCTGTTCTCTGTACCTCTGAGTTTGGTTTTCTTTTTTTCTTTTTTTTAGATCCCACATATAAGTGAGGTAATACAGTATTTGTCATTCTCTGACATATTGCACTTAATGCCATCAAGGTCCATTCATGTTGTCACAAATGACAGGATTTCCTTTTTTTTAATGGTTGAACAATATTCTATTGTGTATATACAACACATCTTCTTTATCCATCCATCCATACAACCATCCATCCATTCATGGACACATCTCCTTTACATTCCTGCCAACCTCCTCCCCCTTATAAGGGGTCTCATGCCCCCACTGGGCCCACTGGGTAATCTAGGGTAATCTCCCTGCCCCCAGGTCCTTAACTTAATTACATCTGCCAAGTCCCTTCCGCAGAGTACAGCAGCAGATCCACAGGTGTTGGGGGTCAGGGCATGGGCGTCTCGGGGACCATTATTCAGCCCTGTGCACCCCTGACATGTCTCAGCACCTCCGCCTTGGACTCTTGTACTGCTTCCACTGCGCACTGTCCCCTCACCTGGCGCACGCACACCCCCAAAGTCCAGTCCCCCGAGGCCGGCCACCAGACCAACACTCCTTTTTCCCCCCCAAATCCAAAGGCAGCGGCCCTAGCAGGGCTCTGCTTCTTGGGGGTGGCATTCATCCTTTTCTTGTTAAGTTCAGTGCACTCCTGACTTGGTCACTGTAAAAACCTACATTTAAAAAAAAAGGGACAGAGGGATTTGTCATTGTTTCCTGTGGCCTGGGGTTAGGGCGCGTGGGGGTGGACAGGATTTCTGCATCACTCAGAGTGATCTGTATGAATTCATTTGTAACGAGGCTGCAGCTTTATTTTCTTTCTTTTAATGTTTGCTTATTTACGAGAGGGGGGGGGGAGACAGAGAGAGAGAGAGAGAGAACGAGTGGGGCAGGGGCAGAGAGAGGGGGACAAACGGTCCAAAGTGGGCCGTGCGCTGACAGTAGAGAGCCCAGTGTGAGGCTCAAACTCACCAACCATGAGATCAAGACCTGAGATGAAGTCAAAGGCTTAACTGACTGAGTCACCCGGGTGCCCCAAGGCTACAACTTTCTGTTTGCAAAGAGGCGCTGGCTGGGCCGTGACCCGGGCGGTGCCGGCCGGTCCGTGGGCCCGCTGGTGGGCGTGTAGGAAAACCCCTGTCCTGCCCTCTCTGATTTTCTCCTGCGTGTCTTCCTTGTTCTCACGCGACTACCACATTCACCACGCTTCTGACACCGGTCACCAAATGTGTGTGCGGTTTTCCCCATACCAAGCAGTCCTTCGAGACACCGGCTGGGTGGCCTGCAGGGTGACTCCGTTCTGACATTATCTACCCAGAGACCGTGTCGGATCCCACAGGGCCAGGGCTCCGTCCCACACGACTGCCCCCACCGGATTTCAGATGCCACTTGTACATGGTAGGTCCCCAGGTGACCCACCACTTTTGTCTGACTGGGCTGCAAATCCAAGTTCACCCTCTCTTCAGGCTCGGTTAATTTGCTGGAGCAGCTCAGAAAACCGAGGGAAACACTTTCTCACGTTTACCAGCTGATTGAAGGGCATGGTGAAGGGTACAGATGAACGGCCGGATGAAGACATCCGTGGGGAGAGGCCTGGGGGGACCCTGAGTGCAGGAGTCTCAGCCCCACGGCGTTGGGGTGTGTCACCCCGCCCATCAGCGGATGCGTGCGCCAACCCGGAAGCTCTCCCAGCGTCATTCTATCGGGAATTCTTATGGAGGTTCCCTCACGTAGGCAAGATCAATCATTAACTCTGGAGAGAATGTTTTAGCCCTTCTTCCTTCTTAAGAGAAAATTCCAACCTTCTAAAGGTGGCTTGTTCTTTCTGGCGACCAGCTGTCATCCGGGGGCCACCCCCAAGCCCACTCAGTGTCACCTCGCGAGAACAAAAGACACTCCCATCACCCAGAAAACGGCTTCGGGAACTCTGTGCCAGGAACTGGGGCAGAGATGAACACATCTCTTCTAACATCTTACAGCGGTGAAGAGGAGGAATGATCAGCAAGAGCAGGGTTTCTTCACTTCCTTCCCCTCCACAGACCGTGAGTTCTGGGCACACATCCCCCTTGAAGAAACTCATGCCAAAGCTCAGACTTCCAGAAGCTGCTGTGTGATGTGATAATGCGGATCCCCGGAGTCGGCACACTGGCTTAGCTTGGGCAAGACCTGTGAAGTATCAGCTGAATCCCACTTCTCAGTGGAGAAAAGAAAGAAAGAAGGAAAGAAAGAAAGAAAGAAAATCAATGCTTGTACCTCATTCTTCGGAATTCTGAGGCAGCTTAGAATAATAAATACACTGTATGGTTGTTTCCTGCTTTTTTAAAATGTTTACTTATTTTTGAGAGGGGAGGTGGAGTAGGAGCAGAGAGAGGGGGACAAAGGACTTGAAAGTGAGCTGTGCACTGACAGCAGTGAGTCCGATGCGGGGCTCGAACCCATGAACTGAGAGATCATGACCTGAGCCAAAGTCGGACACTCAAGCGACTGAGCCACCCAGGTGCCCCTGGCTGTTTTTTTCTTAACACATATATTTCTTTTTTTAAAATGTTTATTTATTTTTGAGAGAGAGAGAGAGAGAGAGGGAGGAGAGAGAGAGAGAGAAAGAGAGAGAATGTGAGGGGGGGAGGGGCAGAAAGAGAGACGGCAACACAGAATCTGAAACAGGCTCCAGGCTCCGAGCTGTCAGCACAGAGCCCGATGCAGGGCTCGAACCCACAAACCGTGAGATTGTGACCTGAGCTGAAGTCAGATGCTTAACCAGCTGAGTCACCCATGTTTTTTTTAACGTAAGGAAATAAAAAAGTGAATAAAAAAGAACACATGGTACAAAATATTAGATAAGAAGTTATAGTCTAGGGCAAAAGTATGAGTGTAGGAAATGAAGGCAAAGACTGTGCTGTTGTGGGGGCAGGCAGTATGTTCACGTGTGTCCTAAAGTCCACATTTACTAAAATCCGCTTCCTAGCAGCCAAAATACACCCCAGGCTACTAAACATCCAAAGGTGCATTAAGAAAGGCTGTCAGGGGCACCTGGGTGACTCAGTCAGTTAAGCGTCAGACTTCAGCTCAGGTCACAATTTCACGGTTTGTGGGTTCGAGCCCCTCATTGCGCTCTGTGCTGGCAGCTCAGAGCCTGGAGCCTGCTTCAGATTCTGTATTTCCTTCTCTCTCTGACCCTCCCCTGATCGTGCTGTCTCTCTCTGTCTTGCAAAAATAAATAAAAAACATTAAAAAAAAGTCCCAATTAAAAAAAATAATTGAAAAAGCCAGTTAAAAACACCCTCATTTTGCTTCAGGTGTGCCTTCTGCTCTAGACAATGGCTACTTTTGTACTGGTCGGCCTTTAGCACACCAGCAACTTACGATGGAATAGAAAACGGGGCCAGCCTTCATCATTATTTTTGTCCTTGCTGTAATAACAGTATTTGCTCATTGTGGTGAATCTGAAATACAGAAAAATAATAAAGAAGAGGAAAAAAAATCCCCCCAGAATCTTACGACCCAGAAACCACCGCAGCTTACATGTAGAAACTCCTAGATTCTTGAGGAGCGGTGCACGGCAAGGAGGCAGCATTACATCCTGTTTTTGAGAAGATAGTCCAAACCACACTCAGGATGGGCTGGAAGGGGATCTTGCTTCTCAAATGCCCGTGTTTCATGACCGTGTAAACGTCAGGCCGCCTATAGTTGCAGGACATGCTACAGACCCGCAGTCTTGACTTTGCAAAGCCCAGAACAGGACGTGGGCCTGAGGACAAAAGACGCCAGGCGCGGCATACGCGTTCTCCAGCAGTCCCCTGGCTTCGGGCCCGGGTTGGCTAACTCTCTCCGTGTGTGTCCTGCAAAGTCACAGACATGCGGCCAAACTGCTGCCTGGGGCTTCTCTTACACGTCGTGGGTGTTAAACGCCTGTGAACTTCCCTTCTCTTGTAGGCTTATTATGGTGATCATGAACTTTCATCTTGTCTTGGAAACCTCAAACATCAGTTATGTGACTTACTGGGTGTCCATAGAGAACAGGTCAAAACAAAACAAACACAAATTCGTTTCAGTACAGTTTGTTGGTGAAGGCCGGAACAGAAAGAGTCCAGGGAGGGCAAACTGTGCTCGGAAAGCACACGTTGTGTCCCTCCCTCTCCCCAGCTCTCTTTCCCCCTTCCCCTTCCCATGGTCCTCAGTTAGGTTTCTCCTGTTCTCCTGTTAGACCTACGAGTGCAAACATATGGTATCTGTCCTTCTCCGCCTGACTTATTTCGCTTAGCATGACACACTATTGAATACTGAAAACGAACCTTGGAGGGAGGGACGGGGGTGATGGTCATGGAGGAGGGCACTTGTGGGGAAGAGCACTGGGTGTTCTATGGAAACCACTTGACAATAAACTATAAATAAATAAATAAAATAAATAAATAAAAAAAAAGAAAGCACAGGTTGTTTTCAGTTCACTCCTTTCCTTCCTTCTTTTTTTCCTTCCCTCTCCTTTCTCTCCTTCCTTCCTTCTTTCTTTCCTTCCTCTCTTCCTTCCTTCCCTCTCCCTTCTTTCCTTCCTTCCTTCCCTCCCTTTCCTTCCTTCCCTCCTTCATTCATTCTTTTCTTCCCTCCCCTTTCTTCCCTTCTTTCCTTCCTTCTTTCCCTCCCTTCCTTTTCCCTTCGTTCCTTCTTTCCTTCCCTCCCCTTCCTTCCTTCCTTCCTTCTCTGGTTCATTTAACACAGGTTTATTGAGCATCTACTCCACGCCGTGCCCTGTCCTGAACACAAGAAACAAGAACTCTGAGCTTGAGGAGCCTGCATTTCAATGGTGGGGACAGGACACCAAGGCCAGCTAACACACACAGCATCTGGTGTCTCAGACCACGCTGGACGCGCTACTGAGAGGCTGAGGAGTCGGACTGGATTCTGTCCCAGGAGACTCTCCTTGGGTCTGCCGTTGTGGATTCTGTAGGAGCCCTCCTGTCTCTCTCTGTCCTGGTGCCAGTGCTAGGTCCTGAGGTGGCATGGAGAGTAGGGAAGCCCTGGCCGGAGCTGAGGTGGCCTTTCGGCTGTGCCCAAGAAGGACTGACTCCCTCAGCTTTTCAAAGTCCCCAACTGTAGCTTGAGGGAAATCCTTAGTGGACCCAGGCATCCACAGGGGTCCTGCGTCAGCCTCCTGCCCCTCAGCAGGCTGCCTGGCTCCACCCAATGTGGCCTCGGGCCAGGGGAAGGGAGGGCTCTTGTTTTTGACCTGGCCTCTTCTGCCAAGGTTCCCCACCCCCGCCCCGGCCCCCCCAGAAGAAACAACATTGACATCTCCGAAAATGCAAAACAGAAGAGACTGTTTCTATTCCGCGAACTAAATTCCTCTTTAGTCCTTCACTTGAAAGCAGATTGGTCTCATTTCTAAGAATCAAAAATACAAAGCTTCTGGGCAACTTTGCTTTTAGCAATGGTAGGTGAAGGGCCGCACAGGTGGCTGTGGGAAAGAATAAGGAAAGATGGTAATCCCAGTTAGGAGGGGAAAGTTGGACTAGAAAGTGAAGTATGCTTTGTTGTTACCTTTTAAAAAATGTATTTATTTACTCGAGGGGGAGGGGAAGAAGGAGAGGGAGAGGGAAGAGAGAGAGAGAGAGAGAGAGACAGACAGACAGACAGAATCTTAAGCAGGCTCCGCAATGTCAGCACAGAGCCCAGTGGGGGACTGGATCTCACAAACCATGAGATCATGACCTGGGCTGAAATCAAGAGTCAGTAGGTCAACAAACAGAGCCCCCCGGAGCCTCCACATTGTTGTTACTTAAAAAAAATTGCAATATAAGAGCTGTTGCTCAGTATTTGGAGGTTTAAAAAAAAATCTTTTGTTTAAAACAGCACCTAAAATGGCACCTGGGTGGCTCAGTTGGTCAAGTGTCTGACTCTTGATCTCAGCTCAGGTCAGGACCTCACAGTTTGTGAGTTCGAGCCCTGCATTGGACCAGTACAGAGGCTGCTTGGGATTCCTCCTCTCTCCCTCTCTTTCTGCCCCTCCCCTGCTTGTGCTGCCCCCCTCTCAAAATGAATGAATGAATAAATAAATAAATAAACAAACAAACTTAAAAAAACCGACACCTACGATAAAACATGTTCTCCTCTAGGATCTAATTGCCACTGGAGTCTTTTTTTTCTATAAAGTTTGTATTTTGGACAATTTTATCTTTACAGAAGAGGCACAAAGATCGCACAGAGAGTTCTGCATGCTCCCCACCCCGGCTCAGCTTCCCTGAGGTTCTTCCATTACAAAGAAGACTTGTCAAAAACCCAGAAGTCAACACTGGTGTCTTTATATCAACGAAACCCCAAGCTTTGTTTGGATTTCACCAGTTTCCATATTCATGTCTTTTCTCTCTTCCAGGATCTAATCCAGGCACCACGTTACATTGCACTGGGATTCTTTATTGAAGTGGCAGATTCAGGATTCCAAAAAGTGTAGAATTCATTATGTATTATTCCATCGGTAGTATGGAAATGTAGACCTTTTAGTGTTGCTGGGATTTTAAAAATAAACCAAATCAAAATGATAAGCAACTGTGTTTGTCCTTTACAAACAAGAGCTAAGGGAGGAGACTTTTACTTTCCTTACAATCTTGACATCTTTTATTTTATTTTATTAAAATTTTTTTTAATGTTTATTTTTGAGAGAGAGAGAGAGAGCGAGAGAGAGAGAGAGAGAGAGAAAGATAGTGTGAGCGTGGGAGGGGCAGAAAGAAAGGGAGACACAGAATCTGAAGCAGGCTCCGGACTCTGCTGACCGCTAAGAGTTTATGGGGCTTGAACTCACAAGCTGAGGGATCATGACCTGAGCGAAAGTCAGATGCTCAACTGACTGAACCACCCAGGCCCCCCTTGACATCCTTTATTTTATTTTTCAAATGTTTATATATTTTTGAGGGTGAGAGAGAAGGAGCAGGGGAGGGGCAGAGGGAGAAGAAGAGAGAGTATGCCAAGGAGGCTCCGCACTGTCAGCGCAGAGCCTGATGTGGGGCTCAGTCCCACAACTGTGAGGTCCTGACCTGAGCCAAAATCAAGAATCAGACTCTTGACAGACTGAGCCACCCAGTTACTCCTTAACATCCTTTATTTCACAATGAGGAAACTTTGGGGGGTGATCGGAACTTGTATGTTGATTGTGGTGGTGGTTTCATAGATGCAAAAAACTCATGAAAATGTACATTTCAAATATGAATAACATAACATGTACCAACTAAACCTCAATCAAGCAGCCAAAAAGAAGAGAATATTGTAGTGAAGTCTAAGACCTTAAAAGGGGGTTGCAAAATCGTTTGTCTGGGATAGTCGACACAGCAGATCAAGCTATATATTCCGGGGTCAAAGTTCACCTTTTAGAGAAAGTCAGTGAGAGGGACTTTTAACTCTAAGGCTATTTTACTCTTAATGTGAATCAGAAGTCAAAGCAGAATCCATAAGTAAAATGATTCCGAATCAGCGCCGCAGGCTCCGACCCCCTCAGGGAGTCCTAAGGCCTGGGGAAACTCCATCGTCACTTTGGGCCTGAGCAGGCCAACAACCCAGTGATGTCATCTACAAACTGGGGCTCCTCCTACCCGTGGGCCAAAGGTCACTGGCGCAGATAAGAAGAGAAAATATACCAAGAGACCAGAATAGTCTCCACTGAGAAATGAATATATCGTACTCCAGGCTGCCAAAGAAGGGTTTTAAAAGAACCAAGGGTCACAGAATAAACTAACTAGATCACGGGAAATGCAGTAGATGCCATACAGGTCCATGATTCCAATTTACAGCTCCAAAATCCGCAAGAGCTCTGGACGTCACAGTCTTGGAACTCGAGATCTGAATTAACACAAGGCTATATAGTCTTTAATTATCCCATTAAATGTGAAATAGTTACAGGTTTCCCTTGAGAACTAGAAACGGTTTGATTACAGGTACTGGCTGCTGGAGGGGCTGATTCCCTACACCAAGATCGCCTCTGTAAAACCCCAAATTGTAAAGCGTTTCTGACCCGAGGTTTCCAGGTGAGGCGCTGACCACTCCCATCTACTGAGCAGTTAACCCTTGGGGCTCAGCACACCTCTCCTTAGCTCTGGGGGGTCGAGGAGGCGACTCCAGAGCTTGCGGTGTGTGAACAGTAAGCCCCCAAAGAGCGAAGAGCGCCACTGTCCTCCGGAAAGGGAGGGGCCCCTGAGAAGGTGCCCAGGAGGTATGCGGTTGGCGTTGGGGACACTGTGGGACAGACTTCACAGCGTAACTCTGAGGTTAGCCTCACCATCAACAATGTCTGAGGAAGACCTGGAAATCCTATTGAGGATGTTAATTCCCCCAAGACAGAAGTCAAATGAGAGAGAGATACTTCTAAGGAGGGGACTTGTGTCTCTCAGCGGGTGGCCAAGGACATGGTGGCTAATTCAGGTAGGGCCAGGAAGAGGAAGGAAGCAAGTTTCCAGCCGCCGAGGACATCCTGGGGCCAGAGTCGCCTTAGTGGCGGTGGTGAAGTGGTCTGGGCTGATGGGTCACGTGGGGAAGGCAGAGAAAGGTCTGGGTTCCAAAGAGGAACAGCCCCGGGGACACTAAATGCAGGTGACCTGCCCTGGCCTCGGGCACCCCACTGAACAGGGCCTGCCCTCCTGGGAACAGTTCTGCTAAAGCTGAGGAAAGGCCAGATGACAAAGAAGGCGTGACTGCAGCCTGGGACCACCCCACATATGCTTCGGTCACATAGCTTGGACTTCCTGATGCCATGACTGCACAGTACTTAGAAGCTGGCGTCAGCCCCCAGGCTGGCTTAGAAGTAACAGAAAAGGGATCGATAGAGGGGAATTAGCTACCCAGAATAATGTTTTTTATTTTTTTAATGTTTATTTATTTTTGAGAGAGTGAGAGAGGGACAGAGCGTGAGCAAGGGAGGGACAGAGGGAGAGGGAGACACAGAATCCAAAGCAGGCTCCAGGCTCTGAGCTGTCAGCACAGAGCCCAATGCAGGGCTCGAACTCAGAAACCGTGAGATCATGACCTGAGCCGAAGTTGGACGCTTAACCGACGAAACCTCCCAGGATCCCCCAGAATGATGTTTTTGGCTCCCGCGCTCAGCAGAGCTCAGGCCCTTTTGTAATCTGCTTCTAATTCGTACACAACCCACTTGGCGAAATAGCCGTCTCGTTCACAGAATTTCTGATGCTGTGTGGTTGATGTGAGAAGACACTTTTACCCGCGGTTAAAGCCCTTCCAATTTTTCACCCTTGACAGAGAAGACAAAGACACATGTGGTTATTATGTTATAACCACACAGTATCAAAGGTTACTTAGCTAAGTGTGAAAGTAACAGTGAACACCGTGAACGTCAAGCTCAGGAAACTATTCCTCGAAGCCTTCTGATTACATCCAGCTCAGCGTCAAAATCAGATAGGTCAAGGTCGTGCGCTCTTTCACGTGCGAAACACCCTCTCAGGGTGCTGAGAAATCAGTCCCTGTTTCATCCTGGAAACCAAAGTACATCAACAGTCAGAGAACTCCACGTCGACAAATATTTATTGAGAACCGAGAAGGGACGTGACATTCCAAAGGGTATAAAATGAGACCACAGGTTCGGCCTTCAGCATCTTGCAGCCTAGAGGAGACTGAGATGGGAATAGCATCAAGGCACAGGAGGAAGAAGGCAAGAACAGTGCTTAGATGGAGGGGGCTGGTCAGCAGGGTCAGCTGTCAGGTAGGAAAGGAAGGGAGAGGCTGGACCAAAGCCCCGGGTGTGCTGGCCGGGGACGGCGGTGGCTCTTAGCGAGCAGGGCTGGTGGAGAAGCAGGCAGGGAAGCCAAAGCAAGGAGGATTTACCAGTGAGTGGGTGTGAGGCAGCCGAGAAAAGCGTGGTGAGCTGAGGAAGTGGTAGGGCCAGAGGAAATTTGTGTCTATTTTTTTAAGTTAGGGAGACCTGAGCACATTTATAGGTGAGAGGAAGGTGCAGGGGCAGACGGTGTGACAGGCGATGCCACAGTCTCTCTGGGCCCATGCAGACCACGCTGCTTGACCGCCCGAGCGTATCAGAGCACCCATGTGTCATTGCTGATGACTGCTGTTTACTTTTGTTTGTTTTATAATGAGAATGTCATTATAAAATGTGGTAAAGGGGAAGGGGTCGAGAGAGAGGGAGACACAGAATCGGAAGCAGGCTCCAGGCTCTGAGCTGTCAGCACAGAGCCAAGTGCGGGGCTTGAACCCAGGAACCGTGAGATCATGACCTGAGCTGAAGTCGGACGCTTAACTGACTGAGCCACCCAGGTGCCTGCCCCCTGAGTGTCCACCTCTTGATTTCGGCTCAGGTCATGATCTCACAGTGAGATTAAGCCCTGTGTGGGGCTCTGCACTGACATCACCGAGCCTGTTTAGGATTCTCTCTCTCCCTCTTTCTCTACCCCTCCTGGGCTCAGGTACTCTGTCTCTCAAGATAAATAAATAAACATTAAAAAAAAAATAGCCAGCACAAGCATTTGCTGAAGTTTGTCTTGTTCCCTGGAGGGGTTTGGGGCCAGTCTGAGCTCAGCTCCAACCTTCAGTCAATGTCATGACCATGCTGTGACTCTCCGACCCCCAAAGAAGAATGCAGCACTGACACACGCTACCATGTGGATGAACCTTGAAAACATGCTAAGTGGAAGAAGCCAGGCACAAAAGGTCACATATTGCCTGATTCCATTTATATCCAGAATAGACTCATCCATGGAGACAGACCATGGAGAGAGAGAGCAGGTTGGTGGTTACCAGACTCTGGGAGGTGGGCAGTGGGCAGTAACTACTTAATGAGTACAGGTTTTTCCTTTTGGGGTGATAAAAATATTTTGGAATTAGACACAGGTGGTGGCTGCACAACACCATAAGTATACTCAATGCCACCAAACTGTATCTGTCTCGGTAATAATTAAGAAAGCCAAAAGTGATGCCCGAACCTGCCCCTTGCTGGATTCTGTAACCCTCTCTGTAAGGATTTGTTACTCAGTATCCTTGCAACGGAGGACAAGTCTTCAATACTTACTGGGCAGGTTACTGGGCCAGGCACAACTCTTATGGTTGATTTCCTGTTGCTTTTCTCTGTCATTAGCCAATGTTGTGGCTAAAATGTACCATGCTCTGTGGGGTGACCCACTGTCTCGGTTTGCCAAGGACCAAGGCATTTCCTCAGATGTCGTAGACTCCGGGTCTGAAGTTCTCTCTTGTCTTAGCAAGAGAGTGGACGCAGGATTAAAAAATAGGAGAGAGAGAGATGGCTAATGTTCTGGAAAAGACAAGAGCCCCCCCGAATGAGGGTCCTTGCCCCATATTAAGATCAGAAAGTTTACAAATGTGATGGATGTGCACAAAGAGACAAAGAAACTGTGAACATCAACTTCTGGGCATGAGGGAAAGGGGGGTTGTTGAAGACAGACAGTGTTTGCGGTTTGGGTCATTATAAAACAATCCAGGTACCCGGCAGACCTGCAGGCGGTTGTTAGGGGCAGACAGGAGGCGCTTGTCTGTCTGTTTTAGCTAACCTAGAGGAGAAGACAGATAGCCGAAATAACCCCAGGGTTAACAAGACTCCTTTTCTTTTGTTAATGATCTCTGCTCTGGGCTGCTTCGCCTGCAGCCCAGGGGTCTATAGTCCAACTTGTTTTGCCTAACTTGGGCCTATTCCCCTGTGAAAGCAGCTTCTCTGCTGTAGCACTAAGTTGGGGGCACTTTTGCCCTGTGTGCCTAACCTTGCTTACCTCATACACCTTTGCATTGGGAGCCTTTGCGCCCATTCCTATCCTGGGCCTTTGCCCATCCCGCTCTATCTGCGGGGTTCAGCACCCCCTTATTCTCGGGGTGCCAATCGTGTTTATCCAAACTCGGGTGTGAGCATCCTATGGCTTTTTATTTGTCTATGCCTTGTTAGCCCATTGGTATAAGCCTGGGGATTCCTAAGCTTAAATCCACCCACTCAGAGAGGGGACTTCCGGTGCTGAAAGTGGGGAAGTCCCAGAGAAACGGGGATAGGCTGCTTGCCATCTCTGGGGTCTGATTAGAGGAGGCACGCAGGGGGGTGCCTGAGTGGCTCACTCAGTGGAGCAGATGACTCTCTCTGGTTTTGGGTTTTTTTTTTAAGTTTATTAATTTATTTTGAGAGGAAGAGAGAGGCAGAGGGAGAGAGACAAAGCATCCCAAGCAGGCTCCACACTGTCAGCGCAGAGCCCACCCTGGGATTTGAACTCATAAACCATGAGATCATGACCTGAACTGAAATCAAGATTCAGGTACTTAACTGACTGAGCCACCCAGGTGTCCCCGAGCATGTGACTCTTAATCTCAAGGTCATGAGTACAAGCCCCACGTTGGGGGTAGAGATTACTAAAAAATAAACTTAAAAAAAAAATCATGCAGAAGTGAAGGCCTGCCCAGCCTTGGGGGACACTCTCACACTCTCTGAGCTGGAGATGGTCTTCCCTCTGAGCCATGCTGCAGGTGACAGAGACGTGTCACACGGCTCCTGTGTGCCCGGGGAGGAGGCTGGCTATTCAGACTGGTGAAGGAGGTGCATCGCCCCTTGATCAGGAGCTGTAAGCAATTTCTCCCTTTGGAGTAGAAACTGGAATTTCCTTTGAGGGTCCATTTGGAGGTTGAGGCTAACCATGGGTGGCTCCTAGATATGGAGCGCCGGGGTGGCTCGGTTGGTTGGTTAAGCATCTGACTCTTGATCTAAGCTAACGTTGCGATCTTACTGTTCTTAGATCACGCCCCACATTGGGCTCTGTGCTGACAGTGCGGAGCCTGCTTGGGATTCTCTCTCTCTCTCTCTCCCTCTCTCTCTCAGAACAAATAAATAAACCTTAAAACTTGCATAGATGCAAGGCATTTTTCCTAGGATTAAACTTATGGCAGTGGTGCAGCTTGGCACACCCTTTTGTCTGGACAGGACCCTGGGCCTTAGATGCCTCAACCTGGCAATGCAAACAGACTGATTAATTTACAGAGAAGCAAAGGAGACTTCTAGAAAGAATGACTGGGATGCTCTACTCCTCTGCTCTGATGTTCAGGGTTACTGGAGTGCATCTGGACGGATTGGGGGAGGGGGAGCTTGACTGAGGCTGGTGGAAGAAAAAATTATAGGGACCCCTCCCAGCCGATTCAGCCAAAGGACTGGGTGTCTGAGGGCTTAGGACCAAGGGGATCTGAACTGTGGGCCCAGAGCCTAAGTCATCTGGGAGGAGCGTTTTCCTGTGAGGGCCTTGGGCACCAGTGAAATATGGGGCGCCTTCAGGAAGTGGCGCATGGGCATTGGAAGTGGGCAGCTAAAGCTCTGGTCCTAACAGCCCCAAACTAGAAACAACACAAATGTCCAACAACTTATGAATGGATAAACAAACCGTGATACAGCCACTTAGCAGAAATTATTTAGCAGTTTAAAAAAAAGTGCAAATACTTGCTGCAACACGGATGGGCCTTGAAAACCCTGCACTAAATGAAAGACATCAGTCACAGCAGTTCAACACATCGCATGATTCTCTGTCTGTGAAATTTCCAGAATAGGGAAACCCACAGACAGAGAACAGAGCACAGATGCCAGAGGTCAGAAGACAGGAAACGGGGAGCGGCTACTAACGGGCACAGACTATCACTTTCGGGGTCGTCCGGTCCACCAGGGTGTCCGGGAGGGTCAAGCTGTTGAATCCATCCCTGTGCGCCCGTTCTCCGTCAGCTTTCTTTATGCTTCCAGACCAGCAAGGTGGTGGTGACGTCTCTGAGGCAGGGGGAGGGGGAGGAGGGATAAACCAGGCAGATGGAGCCAGGGGAGGACCACACGGCCTAGGTGTTCTCAGAGCCCTTAGTCGCTTCTGCCCAGATGTGGGTATTGCGGGTCACATGCCGGTTGCTGCCCCAGGGTTCTGGTTTCCTGTCTCTCGGCGAGGTTCTGTTTGTCATCCTGTCATGTGAGGTGGGGCGAGTCACAGCTGGGGGTGGAGGAGGCCTACCCACAGCCCAGCCCAAGGTTCAGGTCCGGGCTCTACTTTAGAAACACCTGCATGTGCTTTAAGACTAGCAATACCCAGGCTTGTCCCCAGGGACTCTGGGTCAATTGGGGAGGGGGCGGTGTGTGTGACGGGACCCTCCCCCCAGTGCCCTCCACCCTGCAGCCAGGGTGACGGCCCCTCTTCTATGGAAAATGATAATACACAATAGATCTTAGAGGATCCAGACAAAACCGAAGGGGAGAGTGTTATAAAGACGTGGCGGGCAGTTAATTAATACACATCTTTTGTGGATTTCCTGGATTTTGTGATATCCAGGATGTTTGCCCTCCCCCCTTTAAATGTTTTTTATTTATTTTTGAGAGACAGAGAGCCAGTGTGAGCAGGGGAGGGTCAGAGAGAGGGGGAGACAGAATCCGAAGCAGGCTCCAGGCTCTGAGCTAGCTGTCAGCACACCTTGAACCCACGAACTGTGAGATCATGACCTGAGCTGAAGCCGGATGCTCAACTGACTGAGCCACCCAGGCACCCCTGTTTACCCCTTTTCGAAATTTGTAGTTTGTGACTGAATTCTCTCATTCCACACATATTCACTTTTATAATCAACTTTGTATTCTTTTTCTTAAAGAACGTGTCCCTGCGTTATTTCGGGTTTATGCCACAGAAGACATGGATCTGCCTCTTGGTTAAAGGCTTATTTAGGTTCAGGTAATACTTAAAAAAATATTTTTTTAAGTAGGCTTCACCCCCAGCAGGAGCCCAATGAGGGACTTGAACTCATGATCCTGAGATCAAGACCAGAGATGAGCCCAAGAGTCGGAGGCTCCCCCCATGGAGTCACCCTGGCACCCCTTGATAAGAATATGTCATAGTTTTACATCACTGCTTCTACAATGTTGGGTGTCTCACATTTCATGGCCACTCATTTAAGCTGGTGACAGCTGGACTTGACCACGGGCAGGTCCATGTTCCCCACTTTAGTTGTTAAGCGACCAATGAAGTCTTATGTTGTCACTGTGCACCTGTTCTGTCCCCCAACTTTCCATGCATGACTTTAACATCCATTGGTGAACTTTCCTGAATCAGTTATTCTGCTGGGAGTTGCAAAATGTTAATTTTATGATTCTTTCATTAATTTTGCCTTTATTGGCAGAATTCTTCTATGAAGAAAGCCTTCCCCACAAATTTCACTGGTGATTTTAGCATCAACAGATTACAGTTTTGAAGCATTGATTCAGTCCTACAGACCCATTTACAGGTGAGGAATACTGAGGTTCAGGGAGGTAAAAAGATGAGCTTAAAATCACACAGTCAGTAGCAACAAGAGGCTCTTTTTTTTAAGTACCAAAAAAAAAATCTTATTCTTGAAAGAACTCTGAAACCCCAGAGTAGGGCATCACGAACCATCACTGTTTTAGAACACCCGTCAACATTTCCTAAAATAAGACACAGCTTGAGAAATGGGAGCAGGCTTTGGGAAACATTAGAAGTCTTTCCATTTCAGCCAGGAACTAAATTAGTTCCCTGCTCTCTCATGGCTCTAAAAGTTCTGACTAATAAGATAAGAAATTAAAAAAAGTTATTATCAGAAATAAGAATACAAAACCATCACTATTTGTATAGTATAATAGTTTTTCTAGAATAGCAGTTCTCAAGCCTTTTGGTCTCAGGAACCCTTTAATAAACCCTTAAAATTTATTGAGGACCCCAAAGAATTTTTGTCCATATGAGTTATATATAGATAGAGATAGAAATATTTATCATACTAGAAATTAAGACTGAGAAAAATATTTAAAATATTTGCTTATTAATTCAAAAGTGACAAACTGGTTACATGCCCATGCAACTTTTTAAATGAAAAACATTACACTTGGGTGCCTGGGTGGCTCAGGCAGTTAAGTTGCTGACTTCAGTTCAGGTCATGATCTCACAGCTTGAAAGCTCATGAGTTCGAGCCCCATGTAGGGCTCTGTACTACTGACTCAGACCTTGGAGCCTGCTTCTGATTCTGTGTCTCCCTTTCTCTCTGCCCCTCCACTGCTCATGCTGTCTCTCTGTATCTATCTCTTAAAAATAAATAAACAGTAAAAATTTTTTTAAAGAAAAAATACTATGTTTTCTCAAACAAAACAAAACCATTTGGTGAGAAAAATATTTTTCTTTTGCAACCGTATAAATCCCTTTAACCTCTGGTCTACACAGGCAGGCTCTGCACTCAGCAGGTGCAATATGACACAATGCAGTTGCTTGAAAATCCCACTATACACTTGTGAGTGAATAAGAGTGAAAAAGGCAAGTAACTTTTTGGTATTATTATGAAAATAGTTTGGACCTTGAAGACTCCCTGAAAGGGTTTCTAGGACCCCGCTTTGAGAGCTGCTGTTCTCAAGAGGTTCAGCTACAAGTTTTACTAGTATCAGCTACCTTGGTAAAGTGGCTGGATAACTGATATATACACAAAAACGAGTCATTTCCCAAATACCAGCATCTCTGGAATGGCCCACCTCCTCTAATGTGTGTGTGTTACCTTTATAGAAAATCTGAAATCTCAACAATCCAAATGTTCTTTTGACTTCTGTTGCTGACAGGCCAGGGTTTTCCAAGGGTTTCTCTTCCCTAGTCACTCCTTCAAGAGCATCTGGATGGGGAAAGAAGGGCAGACAGGATGGAAGGCAGAAAAGGAGGGTGCATGCATATCATCAGAGCTGCACCTGCTACATGTAGCTGGACTGTGTGGTGGTTCATGATGCCCTACTCTGGGGTTTCAGAGTTTTTTCAAGAATAAGATTTTTCTTTTGGTACTTAAAAAAAAAGAGCCTCTTATTGCTAGTGACTGCCCCCTCCCTTCAAGTCATTTCCCTAAACTGAGCTGCTCACACTGAGGCTGACATCCCACGTGTGTTGTCTAGGCCTTACAGAGAGGATCTCACAGTCTCTGTGCTGCTAGATCTTCCCATGCCTCCAAGGCACTGGCGGAAGCAGGTTATTGATAGAGGTTGGCCCAAGTGAAGGTCAGGAGGGGAATATTCTTAGTGCTCAGAATCTGTCACCTTCTCTGTCACCCTGGCCTCCTAGCCACACCACTGTGTTTTACAGAGTATTTCTGAAAGGGGCAGTGCTTTCTCTTCCTCCGGTTTGGGGCCCTTCCAAAGGCTGCCATCTGAGGGTAGGGTCTATACAGTTGGGTCCCAGGGTTTCGTGGGAATCAGTGGGTGTGATCAGGTCCTCACAAGTTCCAGAGCCTTTCTGAAAGGCAGCTGAACAAGCCATGGTCTTAGCCTATTGAGTCTCATTTCCCACCTGTCAAAAGACTACAGTGTGTAGTCATGGCTAGAAGGTGGGAAACTCAACAGAATGGGAAAAAGAAGATCCCACTTATCTCAAAAACAATACAAAACATTGGGAAGGTTGGAGAAGTGGACAAGTTGGCAGTGCCAGGAAGGCAGGAAGCGGATCCGGAAAGGGCAGGCTGATGTGCGGAAGTCCTTCTGTGTATGAAGGGAGACCCCATCCCTTCCAGGGGCCAAGTGACTTCATGGCTAAATCTAAATAAGGGTACGTTTTTAGCACCTTCCTTCTAAAAGCTGTCAGCATTTTCAGGGTCATCCCAATTTATAAGAAAAAAAAACCTGTTATCTTTTGTAAATAGAAATAGTTTTTTTTTAAAGAATTAAAAATTTTTTTTCTGTTTATGTTATCTCTACAACTAATGTGGGGCTTGAACTCACAACTCCAAGATCAAAAGTTGCACATGCCACTGACTGAGCCACCCAGGTAGCCAAAAGCTGGTTGTTAGCATTTTTTTTTTTTGCTTTTTTTTAAAGATTATTTTCTGTGCCTGTTAGGATTTTGTCCACTGTACTAAGTATTGTCTGCAGTATCCAAACATTTCCCAGTACTATTTTCCAAGTGTCTCCAAACTTTATCCTACTTATGTTGAAATACTGTGAAACCTGGTTTTGTTTCAGTTCTGGAATTCTCTAGATTTGAATATTTTTCATGAAACATGAAATGTTTTTGTATATGATACCTCATTTATTGCCCAATTTATTTTTAAAACATAGCTTCATTAAGTATAATTTATATACCACCAAACACCCATCTTAAGTGTACAATTCAATAACACTTAGTAATTTTACAGAGTTGTGCACCATTATAACAATCCAGAACGTTTGCCAGTTTTTCTGTAACTCTTAAAAACGCCTTAAGTACAATTAGCATTAGAGAAAATATGAATGTCTATTTAAAAAACAAAGAAATTTGGAACTTGAAAGTATTTTTAAAGTAGTGTGTTTTTTTTTCTTTCAGCGGTAATAGGTTAACCTAGCCAATTGAACTCTTATTTGAACACATTGATCAGCTATTCAATAATTTATCAAGCATCATGTGATGGTTAATTTTATGTGCCCACTTGCTAGGCATAGTACCCAGATATTTGGCCAAACATTATTCTAGATGTTTCAGTAAAGATATTTATTTATTTATTTTTATTTTTAATTTTTAAAAATGTTTATTTATTTTTGAGAGAGAGACAGAGCATGAGCTGGAGAGGGCAGAGAGAGAGGGAGACACAGAATCTGAAGCAGGCTCCAGGCTCTGAGCTGTCAGTACAAAGCCCGATGTGGGGATAGACCCTGCACCTTTGAGATCAACCTGAGCTGAAGTCAGATGCTTAACTGACTGAGCCACCCAGGCACTGTAATAAAGATATTTTTTAAATGTGTCCTAATGTCCCTTCTCATAAAGACACCGATTAGGGCTCCCCCTAATGACCTCATTTTACCTTCATTACCTCTGTAAGGGATCTGTCTTCAAATACAGTCACATTTTGAGATATTGGAGGTTAAGACTTCAACATCTAAATTTTTAGAGGGGAGAGGAGAAACACAATTCAGATGGGAAGTGAGTCTAATTGGCTGGCCTTTTAAAAACTTCTTTATTTTTCCTCTAGAGACATTCATTTGGAAAAAATAAAAGTTTTACCCAATGTCTTAGTCAGTTTGGGCTGATATAGCAAAAATATCATAGACAGTGTGGCTTATAAACAACAGAAATATGTTTCTCCTGGGGTGTGCGTGTAGCTCAGTCGGTTGAGCGTCTGACTTCTGCTCAGGCCATGATCACACAGTTCACGTGTTTGAGCCCCACATTGGGCTCTGCATTGACATCTGGGAGCCTGGAACCTGCTTCAGATTCTGCGTCTCCCTCTCTCTCTGTCCCTCCCTGCTCGCACTCTGTCTCTGTCTCTGTCTCTCTCTCAAAAATAAATAAACATTAAAAAAAAGAAGACGAAATATATTTCTCACGGTTCTGGAGGCTGGAAGTTCAAGATGAGCCTGTGAGGGTGGTTGAACTCTGGTGAGAGCCCTCTTTGCCTTCTTGTGTCTCCACATGGAGGAAAGCAAAGAGAAGCAAACTCTCTGATGACTCTTATAGGGTCATCAATCCCACTTATGACACCACCACCCTTGCGACCTCATCTAACCCTTTTATTACCTCCCCAAAGCCCCACATGGGCAGGAGGATCTCAACATATAAATTTGGAGGTGGACGACACAATCTTTCAGTCCACAGCATCTAGATTGGAAAGTCAAATTTTAATTTTTAATAATGTGAGATCATTAAGGTTTAAGTTAACATTCTTATCAACGTGACTATGTTTGGCATGACAGCGGCCATGGCTGCCTACGTGTGCTCAAGTTTTCAGAGGCGTGCAGTAAACCAAAATCTCTGCAAAGAAGGGTTAGCTTTCCTAACCTGATGCATCTTCTCCAATAGTTGTTCCAAGTAAAGTCATGGAAGGGAACAAACAAACTTGCTACTTTTAGTTTTTCTTAACACTTCGTAGCTTAGTGAATACATCATTCATTTGGCTCTTCATTCATTTAACTATAAATTGTTACTGAGCACCTACTATGTGCCAGGTACTTTCTAAGCACTAAGGAAACCACAGTGACCAGAAGAGATTAAAAGAAAATAAAACAAAAATTCCTGCCCATTCTGAAACTTACATTCTAGTGGGGAAGGCAGAAAATATACAAGAAAAGAAAAAGAGAATTAGAGAGAGAGAGAGAGAGAGAGAGAGAGAGAGAGAGAATGAATGGGGGAAGGGTAGAGAGAGAGGGAGACACAAATTCCAAAGCAGAGTCTAGGTTTGAGCTGTCAGCACAAAGCCTAATACAGAGCTTGAACTCATGAACCATGAGGTCATGACTTGAGCTGAAATTGGATGCCTAACTGACTGAGCCACACAGGCGTCCCTAAAAGATATTTTTTCTAAAGAGAAAAATAAATCAGGGACAGGGCTAATAAAAGTGTGTGGGGGTGGGGTATGGGTAAGACAGAATGAGCAGGACAGGTGTCCCTGAGAAAATAACATTTGAGTAAAAACCTGAAGGCAGTGAATATGTGAGTCTCAGGGATAAGCATGGAAGAAGTGCATTCCAGGCAGACCGGTTAGCAAGTACAAAGGCCCTGCGGCAAGCCTAGCATTCCTGAGGAAGAACAAGAAAACCAGTGTGGCTGGAGAGGTGGGAAGGAGGAGGAGATGAAGTCAGAGAGGTGACGAGGTGCCTCATAGACCATTGGAACAATTGGAGATTTCACTTTGAGATGGGAGCCACGGCAGAGTTTGGGATCAAAGAGTAGCATGGTCTGGCTTACATTGCTGAAGGGCCACATAAAGTGACTGAGGAGACACAAAGGCTAAAGGAAGAAAGAGGAGCTGCTGGGAAGTGATTGTTACTGTCCATGAGGAGATGCTCTTGGTCTGGACCGGGGCAGTCACTGGGGAAGTGGTGAAGGTGGTTCGATTCAAGATATTTTGAAGATAGTATGAACACGATCGCCTGACGGACAGAATGTGAGATGAGAGAAGGAGGAGGCAAGAGGGTTTTGGCCTCAGCTCCTGGAAGAAAGGAGTTGCCATTAGTTGTGGTGAGGAGGGCTAAAGGTGGGAAGGAGGGAAGGGTTGATGTGTCCAATCAGCATCAGCATCTCTCATTTCATAGCACAAGACCTTTTGTTTTTTAAAGATAATGTGTCTAAATCACATAATTCTAGAATCTTCTAGATAATTCTGCTCCTATGAATTGTCCTAGAAACTATACATCCATCAGTGCTTATTTTAGTAACATCTCTGTGACACTGGTATGAGCATGCCAATTTTATGTTTATTAAGATATGATGTATGGGGGGCACCTGGGGGGCTCAGTAGGTTGAGTATCCGGCTTCTGCTCAGGTCATGATCTCGCAGTTCGTGATTTCGAGCCCTGCGTCAGGCTCTGTGCTGACAGCTTGGAGCTGGAAGCCTGCTTTGATTCTCTGTCTCCCTCTCTCTCTGCCCCTCCCCTGCTCGAGCTCTGTCTTTCTCTCTCAAAAATAAACAAACATTTAAAAAAATTTAAGCAGAAAAGATATGATGTATGACATCGATGGTGAAATTAGCGCGAGCTAATACTAACTGAGCACTTTTTGGATTTTAGGCGCAGCAAGGGTAAATTATTGGCCCAAGTGCCCACAGCCAGCAGGGGTGGGGCTGGAATCTGAAGGCTCTATCCCTTTGAAACACGGTTTAGCGCCTAACTGCAAAACTGAGCATTGTGCCACATCAGAAGGATGTGTTTGATGCCAATCCTCAATTACTCATTCCCCTTCGCTCCAGGATGAACAGCTCCATATACTATTGAATTTTTCTTATGGCAGTTCAGTTTTTGCTTTTTAAGTTCCATTCTTGATAAACTAAGTGTCACTGCATTAGAGGAAGTTTAACTAGATACCGCATGCTTAGTCAAGGGGGAATTTTAGAGAACACAGACATTATCCATTTGAGGAAGTGGGTAATGGGCTTTAAGGGCCACCAATAGACCAATGAAGAGTCAGAGAAATTTGTACTTCTCCAAAGTAGTTGTTTAAAACCAAAGGAACAGCGTGGCAATGTTACAAATCCGACATTTGTAATCAGTCTAAGTCCATGATGCTTGAACTTGGTAAGGAAAAGGTCTGCCCAGAGTGGAACACAAATGCACAAGACAGGGGGTGCCTAGGATGAACGAATGCACTCAGCCTTCTTCTTCTTTTTTTTCAACTTCCTTTCCCTGAAATGACAAATGGCAGCAGAACTGGGAAGGCCCAGGCTTCAGTTCACGTATTCTTGATGATTATCATACCGAAGCTGTGCATCACAGGAAGTGCATACGAGTCACAGCTGGTGCCGGGCCCGTTATAGGACAGTGTAGGGCACGATCCCGGTATAGAGGGATATGAACACACAAGACAGATACTTCATTTCCAATTCTTCTCTTTAATTTTTAAAAACTATTTATTTTTGAGAGAGAGGGAGAGTGTGATGGGGAGGGGCAGAGAGAGAGGGGAACAGAGGATCCGAAGTGGGCTCTGTGTTGATTTGGGGCTGGAAATCACAAACCGCAGGATCATGACCTAGAACTCATGAACCACAAGATCATGACCTGAGATGAAGTTGGGTGCTCAACCCCCTGAGCCACCCAGGTGCCCCTCCAATTCTTCTATTAAAGAAAACCCAATAACCTCATTTATGACTTTCCAACCAGTTATGATTTTAATGCAATCAAATGAATCCTTCCTGGTCAGGGTAAATACGTACGAGAACCACATAAATAATTGATCATTTAAGATAGATTCTTCCAACTTCTAGGCCTACAGATTTGTCGACCACACCACAGAGACATGGCCAGCTTCTCCGCCCAGCACGCGATAAGGTTGCTGGACAGCGTTCTCATCTGTAGGCTCTGGGGGGACAGATCCTCCCTGAAGCTTGTTCTTATTGGCAAAATTCAGTTCCTTGATGTTATTGGACCTGAAATTTCATGCTATCTGCCATCAGCAAGTGGCTACTCAGTCACCTGAATCTTTTGCCTATGGCTCCCTCCATCTTCAAGCCCCCCAGCACACAGTGTGTGGAATCCTCATGTTTCAAATTTCTGACTTCCTCTTCTGAGATGAGCCAGAGAAAACTCTTCGCTTTTATTTATTAAAAAAATTTTTTTTAACGTTTATCTATTTTTGAGAGACAGAGACAGACTGAGTGCAAGCAGGGGAGGGGCAGAGAAAGAGGGAGACACAGAATCCAAAGCAGGCTCCAGGCTCAGAACTATCAGCACAGAGCCCGATGTAGAGCTCGAACTCACAGATCTCAAGATCATGACTTGAGCTGAAGTCAGACACTTAACCGACTGAGCCACCCAAGTGCTCCCAAAACTCTGCTTTTAAAGGGCTCATGTGATTAGGTGAGGTCCACCAGGGTAATCTCCTCTCAAGTCAACCGTGCTATATAATATAACCTAATCATGAGAGTAAAATCAGTTATCTTCACAATCCTAGGGATTGTACAAACTGCTTACATGATGCGTGGGGGTGTTGGACACCATCTCTGAATTCTGCCCACCACACCCAGCTTCAAGAATTATCCACCCATGGCCCATCTTCTTTCATCTTGTTGCAGAATGGGTTCTCTGGGAAGCAGGGTCTGTGAAGGCTACCTTGCAAGAAGCTTATTGGGAGTGTCGGCAGGATCAGCTGTGCAGGAAAGAGGAAGGAACAGGGGCGCTGAAGCTGAAATGGCTCCCCAGAGGCGTTTTGAGGGGAGGCAACCCCGACGTGGCCAAGACCCTGGATGCGGGCTGCTCCAGGCGGGGTTCGCTGCGGGCTCTCCCCCAGACACAACCACGGCAGGGTGTCTTTGGCGGCACTTCAACAGGTGAGGGAATAAACTTCGCGTTTCCGACGGACGCATTCCCCCAACTCCATCGTCCCACATTTCTGTGGTCCCTCTCACTGACCCAGGGTCACTTTGGAGTCGATTCCAGATATCATATTCTGTCATCTACAAACATTTCGCTATTGCGTCCCCTGTCAACATTTCATCGTGTGTCATTGTAAGCAAAAAGTTAGGAGCCCCCAGGAAAAAAAAGGTGAGACGTGGCTTTAGTGACACCAGAGAAGTCATTTTAGGCCCCCGCCTGTTTCTCCCTTCTCTCCACGTGACCTGTGCCCTACTTGTCCAACCAAGTTCTACTTCCTGCTGAACTTTCTAGGAGGTGTCGGAAGGACCAAGAAATGCAAACACTTCAGTAGTTAAGGATTTTAAGGGAACGAAGAGAATGTAAAACCCAGAGTCTCTACCAAGCCTGGAAAACAGTCTAACCAGATAAGAGACCAATGCTCTTTCAAAAGTAAGCAAGGCCCCGCGATCCTTACCCAAGACAGCGAGCCCGAGACCCAGTCTGGTTTATCCCTCGCTCTCTGAAGGGGCCTGTAGCCCCTTCCTCTCGTCTGACAGTTACCTGGGCTTCATTATGATGTTGAAGTCTCTACCTGAGCAGGAGCACAAACCTCATTAACAGAGCAGAATGTATATTTCCTAAGATGCACGAATGAACTTACGCCCACCCCTACAAACAGTGAAAATACTTCATCCTAACCCTAAAGAAAAGGAACCCATTCGCCCTGTCTGGGGAGTCACAGCTTTGGAAATTATTCTCAGTGATCTTATTTCCTGCAGACAAAGTGTCCTTTGCGGGACAACTCCGCCTGGTGTAGGCTCTACCTGGAACTCATCACGGAGCAAACTCCCTTTAGTTTGGTTACGTCTTCAAAATACAAGGAACCATGATGTCCTATCTTACCCCAAATAAGTTAGTATCTCATATTATAAAAATACAGCTAGTGCTAAAGCGTTTTGTGTCTCATATATGTCACAATCTCCCTGTTTCTCCATTTTACTCCTTCTCTGAGGTTTGCTTATTTAAACCAAAATGGAAAATAGATGAACTCTCTTTTTCCTTGCACTTGAGTTATTAATGTAACCAGATCACTTGCTCGCCATCTGGGTTTTGCATCCGCACGCTGTCATATAGCATGTTCCTTTGTGCTCTGGGTTTCCTGTAAGTTGGTGATCAGATCTAAGGTTTGGTCAGATTAGGATGGATGTGCACGTCTACCCCAAAGATGGTGACGTGTCCCTCTATTGTGACGTGCATAATGTTGGGTAGTGACTTTTCTTTTGTGGTGTTAGCAGCTGTTGATGCTTAACGATCTGAATGGAAATAATGTTTTTTTAATTTAAGTAATCTCTACACCCAGCCTGAGGCTCAAACTCACAACCCTGAGATCAAGAGTTGCACGATCTTCCAACTGAACCAGCCAATGAACTGAGATAATTTTTGATGAAAGTTCACTAAGTGCTTCTGATCTATAGCTCAGAAGGAATTCAAAGACTCAAGGGGCAGTGCAGCGAAGCTCCTCATAGTAGTTTACTTTCAGCCCTAATACCGAAAACTTGATCAGTGATGTCTCTATCAGGTGAGAAGTAACATACACTCACACATACCTGCATTATTGCGCAAGCAAGAAGTTCCATCCATTTCCTCAAGAGATACATTTTTTTTTTTTAATAATGTTTATTTTACTTTGAGGGTAGGGGCAGAAAGGGACAGAGAGAGAAAGAGAGAGAGAGAGAGAGAGAGAATTCCAAGAAGGCTCCCCACTCTCAGCACAGAGCCCAGCGTGGGGCTCGATCCCATGAACTGTAAGGAAAAATCAAGAGTCAGAGACTTTAAAAATATATTTAATTTAATTTTTTTTAAGTTTATTCATTTTTGAGACAGAGACAGAGACAGAGACAGAGACAGAAACACAGAGAGAGAGGCAGAGAGAGAAGGAGACACAGAATCTGAAGCAGGCTCCAGGCTCCAAGCTGTCAGCACAGAGCCCGACTCCAGGCTCAAACTCACAACCAGGAGCTCATGACCTGAGCTGAAGTCAGACACCCAACCGACTGAGCCACCCAGGTGCCCTGCAAGAGATGCATTTCTAATGAAATTTTATTTCTTTTTTAAAAGCTTATTTATATATTTTGAGAGAAGGGGAGGGGCAGAGAAAGAGGGAGAGAGAATCCCAAGTGGGTTCCATGCTGTCAGTCAGGGATCCATCCCAGGGAACCGTGAGATCGTGACCTGAGCTGAAACCAAGAGTTGGACACTTAACTGACGGAGCCATCCAGGTGCCCCTATTTCTTTCTTTTAAAAAAAAAATGCTTTCCTGTGTTTAATAGGACTTAGTAATGTTATAAGTGAATCCTAATCATCAATTGATGCACGATCTATTATTTATCATTAATTAATTTATTTAATTTTTATTTCTTTATTTTGAGAGAGAGAGAATCCCAAGCAAGCTCCTTGCTGTCAGCCCAGAGCCTGATGTGGGGCTTGAACTCACGAACCATGAGATCATGACTTGAGCCGAAATCAAGAATTGGACGCTTAACCAAATGAGCCACCCAGGGGCCCCTATTTATTTATTTTTTAAGTAATCTCTACACCCAACATGGGGCTCAAACCCATGACTCTGATCAAGTGTAGCATACTCTTATCAAGCCAGGGACCCCTGAGATTTTACCTTTTTAAAAAGTTTATTGATTTATTTTGAGAGAGCAAGAGCAAGAGCGAGAGAGAGCACTAGTCGGGGAGGAGCAGAGAGAGAGGGAGAAACACAGAATCCCAAGCAGACTCTGCATTGTGAGCAAAGAGCCCAACACGGGGCTCGAACTAACAAACCTAGAGATCACGACCTGAGCCAAAACCAAGTTGGATGTTCAACTGACTGACCCATCCAGGCGCCCCTGAAATTTTACTTTCGATGCTTTAAAATGATTTATCAAAGGTTTTGAGCTAGTTATGTTTTGACCAAGTGTATGTTACTAATAATTACAATGGTAATTCAATCCAGAAGAAACTTGTGATGTTGTTTTTGATTTTAAAAATTTTAAACTTCTCTTGCCCACTCACTTTTCTGACCCTTTTCCTGGTCCTTGCAGCATTCATGTTAGAAAGTAATACCTGTGCCAGGAAACTGACTTCTTTGGCAAAAAACTATGAATCCATTTACATTTCCAGAGCACTAGAAGTATTTGATGATAAGAAGAATACAGGTCAAAGGACTGTAGCGTTTTGTAGCCAGAGGTGCCCTCCGTGGACGTGTGGTCCACTCTTAGGTGAGAAGCACATTATCAGCCGGTTTTCTAGTTGCGAGATCTTTCTTTTTTAACAGTTAGAGACTATGGTCATAGGAAATTTGGAAAGAAATATATCAATTTGTATACTTTTTTGTTGCAAAGATGTATAATAGGGCATTAAAAATATATATTACATTAAGATAACCGGCTCTGGGGACCCTGGGTGGCTCAGCTGAGCGTCTGACTCCTGATTTCCACTCAGGTCATGATCCCAGGGTCGTGGGATCCAGCGCCTTGTTCTTGCTCAGCACGGAGCCTGCCTGGGATTCTCTCTCTCCCTCTGCCTCTCTCCCTTGCTCACGCTGTCTCTCTCAAAAATAAAAAATATTACACATTACAGAAAACAAGATAGATGTCTCTGGGGAAGAGAACTATGAATTCAGGGAGAAAAAGGAATGAGCAAGATTTTGTAAGGATGCAGGTCTGAAACTGACTCCTTGAAACAATAGAAGGGCACACATTGCCCAAGGCAAAAGGGACCACCCTTGTAACATTTCTGAGGGCGGGCCTAAAGATGGAGGTTAAGACTAGTCACGCCCTATCTGAGGGTCCTAGTCACGCCCTACCTGAGGGTCCTGGGCCCACTCTGTGATTGGTCGATACTCTAAATGTTGTGATTGGGTCCCGCCAAAAGTAACAAATACTCCAGGCAATGTGAATGGTTAAACCTGCTGTCAATAATATTGTATAATATGATTGGATCCCTGTATTTCCTGTAACTCCCCTTCCCAAACTCATAAAAGGCCTACCCTGCCTTTGTTCGGGGCTCACTCCACGTGGATCCAGTAAGTCTGTGAGCCCGAGTTTAGGCTGGCCGGGCCTAAATTCGTAATAAAGCCCTTTGCTTTTGCATGGGTGCTTCGGCCTCCCAGGTAATCTCTGGTTTTGGGGGGCGATATTAAAATCTGGGCATAACAATTTCAGAACTGAAAAGAAGAGTTTTGGGGGGCGCTTGGGTAGCTCAGTTGGTTAAGCGTCCAACTCTTCGTTTCTGCTCAGGTCGTGATCTCATGGTTCATGAGTTCAAAGCCAGCACTGGGCTCTGTGCTTACAGTGCAGAGCCTGCTTGGGATTCTCTGTCTCCGTCTCCCAGCCCCTCCCCTGTCCTCTCTCCGTCTCTCTTAAAAATAAATAAACTAAAAATTTTGAAGAAGAAGAGTTTTCGTAATTTCAGAGTAGGTGATGGTGGACGTCAATTGCTTCTGCATTAGATTCCACTGGACGTATTGATAAGAGTGATAAAGCAAGTTTGTTTTTAAAGGTTAATTTTTACATCTTACTGGAAAGTGCATCCTTTGCAACGATTTCATCTTAATATTTTAGATGTCACTGAAAATGTTGAGGCAGTATATGGACTTACAAATTTCTTTTAGGGGATACGCAGGCAAAATGCTTAAAAACCACTGTATTCCTATATCCAAATTACTTACCCCTCTTCTTAGCCTAAGCACTGGCATACTTGTTATTTCACTATTTAAGAGGAATGGGGAAGTACTTTGCATTAACATGAACAAAAGCCTGCGTGACTAATTGAATCCTTGCTTTCAAAAGAGATTTGCATATCATAAATCTTATAATACAATAGGTCTATACTTGAATTCTGGGCAGCTCAAATTACAGCAGAGAAGAAAACAGATTCTCTTTAAAGAAAGGAGGAAAGAATGTATCCAGAACCGAAAATGAAGTGGTGACTGTAAGTTTTCATTGATTATCCTTTCTTCTTGGAATATCTAGGTTTGTTTCTTCTCAATCTGTTTAGACTCACTTTGTGTATGACTCAGATGATTTCCCCAAATCTGACTCCTTATTTTTATTTATTTATTTTAAAGTTTATTTACTTATTTTGAGAGAGAGAGCATGAACAGGGAGTCGCAGACAGAGAAGGAGAGAGAGAATCCCAAGCAGGCTCCACACTATCAACTTGGGCCCTGGTGCAGAGCTCAATCCCATGAACGTGAGATCATGACCTGAGCCACAATCAAGTGTAGGACACTTAATTGACTGAGCCACCCAGGCGCCCCCCGAACCTGACTCTCTAATTCCATTGACAGGAGGAAATAAAATACAATGAATTTCCGATGAGATATAATAATGTAAACGTTTACCAAAATATGGACATCCAGACTTGCAAAATTGCTAAGCTGTGTTTGAACTCTTTTAAATAAAAAATAAACACAGAAAAATTCTAAATTCTTGTTTTCTGTTCCAAAGCACTTAATTACAGACTTAAAAAGACAGAGATAATTCTTTAAAAAAAAAACTGTGGTAAAAACACGTAGCACAAAATTTACCATCTTACCTGTTTTTAAATGTACAGCTCAGTTGTGCTAACCGTATTCACATTATTGTGCAATAGACCTCTAGAAATTTTTCATCTTGCAGAACTGAAACTCTGCGCCTATTGAACAGCGAGTCCCCATTTCCCCCTCCCTGTAGCCTCTGGCAACCACCATTCTTTGTGTTTTTCTTTCTTTTTCAGTAATTGCTGCACCCAAGGTGGGGCTGGGAATCACAACCCCAAGATCAAGAGTCGGATGCTCTACCCACTGAGCCAGCCAGGCGCCCTCACGATTCTTTGTTTCTATTAGTTTGACTTCTTTAGAGACCTCATATTAATGGAATCAGAAAGTATTTGTCTTTTTGTCACTGGCCTATTTCACTCAGCGTCGTGTCCTCAAGGTCCATCCATGTTGTAGTATGTCAAGGATTTCCTTTTTAAAGCCTGAATAATACTCCACCATACGAACGTACATCTTCTCCGTCTACTCATCCAGCAGTGGACAACTGGGTTGATCGGGTCTCTTGGCTATAGCGAATGATGCGGCAGTGAGCACGGGTGTGCGTTCTCGCTCTAAGATCCTATTTCCAATCCTTATGGATATAGACGTAGAGGTGGGATTACTGGATCATGTGGTAGTTCTATCTTGAAAATTTTAAGGCCTCTCCATGTGATTTTCCATAGCAGCTGCACCATTTTACATCCTGATAAAAGGAAAACCACAGGCTTAAAAAGGCATCACTCAGGTTAAGGTCCTAAGTCAGGAAATCAAGGCTTAATACCTAACCTGACTGCAGTTTCAGCCCTTAGCCTTTCCCTTTCAACATGGGAATTTCCTGGTCGTCACTAGGAAGTATACCGATAGACTTATTCCATTCCCTTTAGGAGGATAACCTTGCCTAAAACAATGGGTTCTTTGCTAATAATTTCCTTTTTTCCACTTCTTTCCCGTAGCCCTTTGGCGCTCCCCTCTACTTGCTAGGTGGGATGTTGCCCAATCCATGAATTGATTAAGAAAGCCAATGAGGTCGTTAAAGTTCAGTCGATTGAATTTTTGTTATTTAATGATCCCACCAACAGTGCATAGGGTTCTAATTTCTCCACATCCCATCAGCCCTTGCTGTTTTCTGTTGTTTGCATAGCAGTGCTCTCAGCGCGCGGGAGGTGAGGTGTCATTGTGGTTCCAATTTCTGTTTAGTGAATGCTTACTGATGTGCATGTTTCCTTAGGCCCGTTCCTCATTTGCATACCTTTTGAGAAATGTTAGGAGGAGTTAAGAGGGTGGAGAAGCAGGTGGATCTGATTTCCCTCTTCCCTCAAATACAGCTTGTATTGAGGTCGGATCATTTAGAACAACCGGGAAATCAATTTGGGGAGTGACAGAAAAATCTCCGCAGGTGGAGGCAGACAGCTTGGTGGACGGAGGTGCATGTCCGCGAATTGGGGGACATAAAACAGCGTGGGCATGGAGGGGAGGGAGCCCCTTCTGTGGTGAGACAACTGGGAGAGAAAGAAGCTGTGGACTATAGTTTTGTGTTAGGACAAGAGAAAGACCTCTCGGGACCCGGAGTGGGGAACAAGAAGTACAGAGAGTGACGGTTTCTACTTTACAAACAGCCTTAGGAGCTAAAGATCCGGGTTTTCAAGAGTGCGCGACTCTCTCCAGATAGAAGCCACATGTGAGTGCACCTGCGGGGGAGGAAGCCGGCCTGGGGGGCACCAGGAGAGAGCAGTCCCCCTACAGGACAGAAGAGCCTGCAGACGCCAGGCAAAGGCCTTTGATTGGCAGGTGGAATGGTGCTACCCCAGAACAGGGTCCTCCCAGTGCAGGACCCCGTGATACATCGAGTTTGAATCCAGTGAGAGGCACAGGAGACTGTGGAGTAGGACCAGCCTGTCGTCAGAGCTTCTCTGGGAGGGTGGCCCGAACAGTGGGGTTTGAGACACCCGTGAGGGGAGGAGAGACTGGCGTGTCTCCGTTTCTCCCCATAACCGGCGTGGTGAGGCGTCAGGGCGCAGCGCAGCGGCCCCCAGTGGAGGCGGGACCCGCTCCCACCAAACCCCGCCCCTCCCTGCCGATATCAGCGAACACAGCTGAGTGTGACTGACTCTGACCCAACCAGATGGCCCCGCCTCCAGACGCGCAGAGGCCCCCCCCCCGCCAGGCGCCAACAGATAACTGCTTCTTGTTATCAGGCTGTCTGTCTGTCTGTCTGTCTGTCGGCTTGTCTGTTCTTCTCTTTTCTTTTTCTTTCTACCCCCTTCTTCTTTTCTTTTTTTTCCTTTTGGAGTCAGGCTTATAGTTTCTGATTTGTTTTGGGTCAATTCTTATTTTATATATATTATTCTTTTTTCTGTTTTGTTTGTTTAATCAGGCATTTTTACTCTATTCTTTTTACACTTTTTAATAGGTCTTTTGGCTGAATGGGCCCCTACATTTTTATTCTTTGTTTTCCTTTATCTGTCTCTGGATTAAGCCTTATAGTTGTTTTTTTTTTAATTCTATGCTTGGTCTTTTCTCCCCTTTTATTTTTCTCTCTATATGGGATCAGGATCCCCACCCTTTCCTCTTTTTTTCCAGGGTTACTTCAATGAACAAATCAAAGCACACCTGGTCAAAGGTCCAAACACTCCACGACCATGAACAAAGAGGAGCTTTGCAGAAGACTCTCCAGTGGGATTGAGCCACCAAAATGCAACAACAGAATGAATGTAACACACTCCAAGAACACTTCCCTAAGGGCCAGGCCCTGGACAGTGTACGACCGTTTTTTAATATAGTACTCGCAGATGCAAGGCACATAAGAAGCTATTAAAACATGTAAAAAGGGAAACCTCGCCCAAAATGGAAGAATTCTCCTCAAAAGGAAATTCAGGAAGAAATGGCAGCCAGAGCATTGCTCCAAACAGGTATAAACATGTTCTCGCTTCGGCAGCACATATACTAAAATTGGAAACAGATATAAACAATATATCTGAAACAAGAATTTAGAAAACCAGTCATAAGACTAATGGCTGGGTTTGAAAAAAGCATAGAAGACAGCAGAGAATCTATTGCTGCAGAGATCAAAGACCTAAGAAATAGTCATGATGAACTAGGAAGCTTTAAATGAGATGCAAAATAAACAAGATATAGTGACAGCAAGGATGGAAGAAGCAGAGGAGAGAATAGGTGAAATAGAAGATAAAGTTATGGAAAATGATGAAGCAGAGAAAAAGAGGGAAAGAAAACAACTAGATCACAAGGGGAGAATTAGAGAGCTCAGTGATTCCATGTAATGAAACAATATCTGTATCACAGGCATTCCAGAAGAAGAACAGTGAGAGAAAAAGGTAGAAGGTTTATTTAAACAAATTACAGCTGAGAACTTCACTAATCCGGCAAAGGAAACAGGCATCCAAGTCCAAGAGGCATAGAGAACTCCCTTCAAAATCAATTAAAAAGCAGGTCAATATCACAACGTACCATAGTGAAACTGACAAAATCCAGAGAATAAGAGAGAATTCTGAAAGTAGCAAGGGACAAACAGTTCTTAACCTAAAATGGCAGACACATAAGGGTAGGAGCAGATCTGTCCACTGCAACTCGGCTTGCCCGAAGGCAGTGTCAGGGAACATTCAATGTGCTGAATAGGAAAAATATGCAGCCAAGAATCCTTTATCCAGCAAGGCTATCATTCAGTATATAAGGAGAGACGAAGCCTTTCCAAGACAAACAAAAACTAAAGGAGTTCGTGAGCACTAAACAAGGCCTGCAGGAGATCCTGAGGGGAACCCTGTGAGTGGAAAGCAGCAAAGATTACAAAGGACCAGAGACATCACCACAAACATGAAACATACAAATAACACAATGACACTAAATCCGTATCTTTCAATAATCATTCTGAATATAAATGAACTAAATGCTCCAATCAAAAGACATAGGGTATCAGAATGGATTTAAAAAAACAAAGATCCATCTATATGCTGCCTACAAGAGACTCATTTTAGACCTGAGGACACTGGCTGATTGAAAGTAAGGGGATGGAGAACCATCTATCATGCTAATGGACTTCAAAAGAAAGCCAAAGTAGCCGTACTTATAGCAGACAAACTAGATTTTAAAACAAAGACTGTAACAAGAGATGAAATGAGGAAGGGCATTATATCATAATTAAGGGGTCCATCCATCAAGGAGAGCTAATGATTGTAAATCTTTATGTTCCAACATGAAACACCCAATTAATCAGAAACATAAACAGATGCATAGATAATAATACCATAATTGTAGGAGACTTTATTTTTTAATTTATTTTTCTTAAAAATTTTTAATGATTAATTTTGAGAGAGAGACAGAGCATGAGCAGGGGAGGGGCAGAGAGAGAGAGGGAGACAGAATCCGAAGCAGGCTCCAGGCTCTGAACTGTCAGCACAGAGTCCAACGCAGGGCCTTAAACTCACAACCTGTGAGACCATGACCTGAGTCAAAGTTGGACACTTAACCAACTGAGCCACCCAGGTGCCCCTAGGGGACTTTAGTTCTCCACTTGAGCAGTAGACAGATCATCTAGGCAGAAAATCATAGAGAAACAATGGCCCTGAATGACACACTGGAGCAAATGGACTTAACAGATATATTCAGAACTTTTCATCCTAAAGCAGCAGAATATACATTCGTCTTGAGTACACATGGAACATTCTCCAAAATAGATCACATACTGGGTTACAAAATACTCCTGAACAGTATAAAAAGATTGGGATCATACCATGCATATTTTCAGATCATAACGCTATTAAACTTGAAATCAACCACAAGGAAAAATTTGGAAAGCCCCCAAACACACGGAGGTTAAAGAACATCTTACTAAAGAATGAACAGGTCAAACAAGAAATTAAAGAGGTAATTAAAAAAATATATGGAAGCAAATGAAAATGAAAACAATAATCCGAACCCTTTGGGAGTCCACAAAGGTAGGTCCTAAGAGGAAAATGCATTGTAATTAATGCTATCTCACAAAGCAAGAAAGGTCCCACATACACAGCCTAAACTTACACCTAAAGGAGTTAGAAAGCAGCAGCAAAGAAATCCCAAAGCCACAAAAGAAGAGAAATAATAAAGATCAGAGGATAAATAAACAATATAGAAGAAAAAAAAAAAAGACCCTACGAAAAACCAGTAGAACAGATCAATGAATCTAAGAGCTGGTTTTTTGAAAGAAAAAACAAAATTGATAAATCCAAGACAGATTTCTCAAGAAGAAAAGAGAGAGAACCCAAATAGATAAAATCATGAATGAAAGAGGAGAGATCACAACCAACACCACAGAAATAGAAATAACTACTAGAGACTACTATGACAAATGGTATGCCAACAAACTGGACAATCTGGAAGAAATAGACAAATTCCTAGACACCCACGCACTACCAAAACTAAAGCGGGAAGAAATAGAAAATTTGAACAGACCTATAACTAGTGAAGAAATTGAATTGGTTACCAAAAATTTCCCAAGAAATAAGAGTCCTGGACCAGATGGCTTCTCAGGGGAATTCTACCAGACATTTAAATCAGCGTTAATACCTATTCTTCTCAAACTGTTCCAAAAAATAGACATGAAAGGAAAGCTTCTAGACCCATTCTATGACGCCAGCATTACCTTGATTCCAAAACCAAAGATCCCACTAAAAGCAAAATTACAGGCCAATATCCCTAATGAAAATGGATGCAAAAATTCTCAACAAGATACCAGCAAATCGAATTCAAGAGTACATTTAAAGAATTACTCACAGGGTATCTGGGTGGCTCAGTCAGTTGAATGTCCGACTTCAGCTCTGGTCGTGATTCATGAGTTCAAGCCCCATATTGGGCTCTCTGCTGACAGCTCAGAGATTGCTTTGGATTCTGTATCTCCCTCTGTGCCCCTCCCCTGCTCGTGCTCTCCATCTCTCTCTCTCAAAAATAAAAAAACATTAAAAATTTTTTAAAAAGAATTATTCACTATGATCAAGTGGGATTCATTCCTGAGCTCCAGGGCTGGTTCAATATTTGCAAATCAATTAACATGATACATCACATTAATAGAAGAAAGGATAAGAATCATATGATCCTGTCAATTGATGCAGAAAAAGCATTTGACAAAATATCGCATCCTTTCTTAATAAAAACCCTCAAGAAAGCTGGCATAGAAGGAACATACCTTAACATCATAAAAGCCATATATGAAAAGCCCACAGCTAATACTATCCTCAATAGGGAAAAACTGAGAGCATTCCCCCTGAGATCAGGAACACGACGGGGATGTCCACTCTCACCGCTGCTGTTTAACAATGTGCTGTACATCCTAGCCTCAGCAATCAGACAACAAAATGAAATAAAAGGCATCCAAATTGGCAAAGAAGTCGAACTTTCACTCTTCAAAGATGACATGATACTCCACATGGAAAGCCCTAACGACTCCACCAAAAAACTGCTAGAACTGATCCATGAATTCAGCAAAGTTGCAGGATATAAAATCAATGTACAGAAACTGGTTACATTTCTGTACACCAATAATGAAGAAACAGAAAGAGATATCAAGGAATCAATCCCATTTACAGTTGCACTAAAAACCATAAAATACCTAGGAATAAACCTAACCAAAAAGGTAAAGGATCTGTGTGCTGAGAACCATAGAAAGCTGGGGGCGCTTGGGTGGCTCAGTCGGTTAAACGTCCAACATCAGCTTGGGTCATGATCTTGCGGTTTGTGGGTGTGAGCCCCGTGTCAGGGTCTGTGCTGACAGCTCAGAGCCTTGAGCGTGGTTCAGATTCTGTGTCTCCCTCTCTCTCTGCTCCTCCCCTGCCTGTGCTTTCTCTCTCTCTCTCTCTCAATAATAAATAAGCACTTAAAAAAAAAATCTGCAGAAAGCTTATGAAAGAAATTGAAGGAGGCATAAAGAAATGGAAAAACATTCCATGCTCATGGATTGGAAGAATAAATATTGTTAAAATGTAGATACTACCCAAAGCAATCTACACACTCAGTGCAATCCCAATCAAAATTGTACCAGCATTCTTCACAGAGCTAGGACTCTCCTAAAATTTGTATGGACCCACCAAAGACCCCGAATAGCCAAACTAAGGCCAAAAAAGAAAACAAAACCTAGAGGTATCACAAGCCCAGACTTTAACCTGTGTTACAAAGCTGTAATCATCAAGACAGTATGATACTGGCACAAAAATAGACATAGAGATCAATGGAATAGAATAGAGAGCCCAGAAATGGACCCACAAATACATGGCCAACTAATCTGACAAAACAAGAAGGAGTACCTGATGGAAAAAAGACAGTGTCTTTAACAAATGGTGCTGGGAGAACTGGACAGCAACATGCAGAAGAATGAAACTGGACTACTTTCTTACACCACACACAAAAATAAACTCAAAATGGATAAAAGACCTAAATGTGAGATAGGAAACTATCAAAATCTTACAGAAGAAAACAGCAACCTCTTTGACCTCAGCCTCAGCAGCTTCTTACTTGACATGTCTCTGAAGGCATAGGAAATAAAAGCAACAATGAACTATTGGGACCTCATCAAGATAAAAAGCTTCTGAACAGTGAAGGAATCAACAAAACTAAAAGGCAACCAATGGAATGGGAAAAGAATGACATATCAGATAAAGGCTTAGTATCAAAAATCTATAAAGAACTTACCAAACTCAACACGTGAAAAACAAATAATCCAGCAAAGAAATGGGCAGAAGACATGAATAGACACTTCTCCAAAGAAGACATCCAGATGGCTGACAGACACATGAAAGGATGTTCAATATTGCTCCTCATCAGGGAAATACAAGTCAAAACCACAATGAGATACCACCTCACTGCGGTCAGAGTGGCTAAAATTAACAACTCAGGTAACAGTAGATGTTGGCGAGGATGTGGAGAAAGGGGGACCCTCTTGCACTGCTGGTGGGAATGCAAACTGGTGCAGCCGCTCTGGAAGACAGTGTGCAGGTTCCTCAAAAAATTAAAAATAGAATTACCCTATGACCCAGAATTTGCACTCCTAGGAATTTATCTGAAGGATACAAGAGTGCTGATTTGAAGGGGCACATGTACCCTAATGTTTATAGAAGCATTATCACCAATAGTCAAATTATGGAAAGAGCCCAAATGTCCAACTGATGAATGGATTAAGAAGATGCGGTATGTATGCGTGAACGTGCACACACACACACACACACACACACACACACACATACAATGGAATACTACTTGGTAATGAGAAAAAATGAAATCTTGCCATATACAATAACATGGATGGAACTCGGGGGTATTATGCTAAGCAAAAGATAATGGTCAGAGAGTCAAATACCACATGATTTCACTCATGTGGAATTTGAGAAATTTAATAGATGATCATAGGGGAAGGGAACAAAAACTAAGATAAAACCAGAGAGGGAGGACAACCGTAAGAAACTCTTAAATACAGAGAACAAACTGAGGGTTATTAGGAGTGAGGGGTGAGGGGGAGAGGAAATGGGTGACAGGCATTAAGGAGGGGACTCGGGGTGAGCACTGGGTGTTCTATGTATGAATCACTGGGTTCTACTCCTGAAGCCAAGACTAAGTTGTATGTTGATTAACTTGAGAATAAAAAAAATCTTTCACCTATTTGGTTAAGTTTATTCTTAAGTATTTTATTCTTTTGATACTACTATAAATGGAATTGTTTTCTTTTTATAATATTTATTTTTGAGAGAGAGACAGAGAGACAGAGAGCATGTGCACATGTGAAAGCAAGTGAGGGGATGGCAGAGAGCGAGAGGGACAGAGGATCAGAAGCAGGCTCTGTGCTGACAGCAGAGAGTTCAATGGGTGGCTCGCACGAACTGCGAGATCATGACCTGGGCTGGACACTTAATTGACTGAGCCACGCAGGCACCCCAAATGGAATTGTTTTCTTAAATTCTTTTTCAGATCATATCCTGCTCAAAATGTAACTACTGTCTGTGTGTTGATTTTGTCTCCTACAACTTTAATGAATTTGTTAGTCTGCCTTAAATTTAACACTCTGGAAATATAAACACTTTCATGCGGGATTTTATCTCCTTTAAACTTCACTGGAACATTATTTGGTAATATGATAGACGACATTCTCAGCCATTATTCTATAGAAAATAAAGAAACTTTTTCTGTAGTCATGTCTTTTATTTATTCTTTCATCGACGGGTATGAATTGAGTGCCTACATATTCCAGGCACTGTGCTTGGATCTGGATTCATATTGATGACTAACGCATACTTGGCCTCTGCCTCTTTGAGCCTAGATTCCAGTAACCAAAACAAACAAAAACAATGACAAATTGTGCCAGAGTCCGGCGCCAGCAGGTCCAGGGTCCCTTGAAGGAGAGACGGTGCTGGAGAAAAAAAAAGAGAGAAAGAGGAGCCTCGGCTTTCTTTCCCATTCACCAGGCGGGTATCCTTCTATGCTCTATCGGTTTTTGTGTCTTTATTTATAGGTTAAATGATAACAGGACGTCAGCATGTGGAACTTTTACAACGAACAAATCTCTGTGATAGGATGCTTTGAAAAGTGTACAGATGCAAGATTTATAGAGGCATTCTGGCAAAACTATCCTAATTACAGTGAGTAGTAAATTCTACAATTAAGACAAGATGATCTAAGTGAAAAATATACATATTTGTTTATATCAGTGATGCTAAGATTAAGTCATAGTTTGAGCGATAGATAGACAGGTATGGAGTCATCTCATCTGGCTTGCAAGAGGAAGACTGTATCTGGACTGACTAATAGATTGCTTGTGTAAACGCTTTTGTTTAATGCTGAGGGTGTAAATACCATAGGGGCCCTACATGGGTCAGCCCTTGTATATGGGTATGTTTTTGTTACTCTTACCATCATCATCATCCATCCTCATTATGGATGTCAGCAGAAGGGAAGGTATTTGTGGCATAAATTAGCAAAAAGATGTGTGCAGTAACTTATGTTTGGTCCTTGTCTGTTTCTTATCTCTAAGTTAGTCTCTTCTTCTCCGGGCCAGAGTTCATTGTAACTCTTGTGTTTTTAGCCCCCCCTTATAATTTATGTCTTGGGTCTGCAAACCTCAGTAGAAGAGCCTTTTGGCAAAGATCTGCAGTGCTTTGTCTAAAATCATCTTTGTAGAGGTGGGAATATGCTGCTTCTCATGAGGTATCTGTGTGGGGAATATTGGTCTGACTTGGAACATTGTGAGGCCTAATCAATAACAGCAGCCCATTCCCAAAATGAGCCAATAATAGAGGGAGATACCAGTTTTGCTTCATGGCAGGAGTTGTGCAAATGTCTGCCATTTCCTTCCCATGACTGTGTCATCCCGTGAGGCCAATGTGACTCCCAGCAAAATTGTGCTAAGGACTGTGAAGAAAATGGCCCAGGAGTCAGATCAGGGACTATAGAGAGGTCTCTCTGGGGAGGTGACAAAGCTGAGGCTTGGAAGAAGGAGACATTGCTGAGCACAGGTGGGGAGACCCACTGGGGCCACCATCAGGGGAGAGACCCTTGTGTATGAAGACCCTGAAGCAGGAAAGAATTTCCAGAAACAAAAAAGAAACAACTACAGCTTGAGTGTAGGAGATGAGGAGAAAGAGGTGAGTGGCAAAGGTGGAAAAGGCCATGTCTTTTGAAACATCTGAGTAGTAATATTGGACTGTTGTTTAGCAAAGAAACATTCACAGCGTTCTCCTTTTTCTTTTCTTTTCTTGCCGTTTTTTTTTTTTTTTGAGAGAGAGAAAGAGAGAGCAGTGAGGTGTGGAGGGGGGGGGGGGGGGGGGGGGGGGGGGGGGGGGGAGAGAGAGAGAGAGAGAGAGAGAGAGAGAGAGAATCTCAAGGAGGCTGCACACCCAGCACGGAGCCTGACGTGGGGCTCAATCTCATGACCCTGAGATCATGACCTGAGCCAGAATCAAGAGTCAGATGTTTAACTGACTGAGCCACCCAGGTGCTCCTGGAACATTCACTTTCTATATGCAGCTAAGTGGATGGCTAGAGGAGCTAGCCCTCTCCAATGCTCTGCCATGCTCTCAACCGTGTTCAGACAAGACAGAGCGGTTTTCAGGTGAGCTCTCTGGGGAATGCCTAAACTAGAGATGTGCCATGTGATTGGGAGGAAAGAGAGGCCAGATGGTGAAAATGGAGGACTTAACTCCTCTTCCTCCTCTATTAGAAAGCTGTCCCATGTTCCTCTTATCATGCCACGTGGTCAGAGAGTTCAGTAAACATTGCAAAAGTCTTAACATAAGTCTGAATCGATTGTCAATGAGATGCAAATAGAATAATTTTCAATAACATAAACATTGAGCCTAAAAAGAAACCCTTCAAGGAAATGTATGAAGATACTCATTTTCTTGGTTTATATTTCCAAGGAAAATGTATGAAGATGCTCAGTTTCTTGGTTTGTTGAGAAGAAATTTGGAAGAGAGTTTTTGAATATATATAACACACTAATTCACCTATTATTTGGGGGAAAATCACTTTTGTTCTCTTTCACCTTCCAAAAGGGGCTAACAGTCCATACGGCCTCCGAGTTAACTAGTTGAATTAAGATAAAAGGAAACCACTATACACAGTTCTTCCAAAACTTTCCCACATGAGTCAATTGGACTAAATACGTTAGAACATGTTCTGTAGAAACGGAAGAAGTCAAAGATCATTCACAGGCTATTTACTGGGGTCAACGGACAACGAAGGAAGAGGTGATACCGAACACTGTCCCCACACTGCCCTCTGTAACTTCGAGGTGTGACCTGCTGTGGTCTGGCTTCTCTCTGCTCGTCATTTTCCCTGAGTCATGACCCTCATTGTTCTGTACCCTCATCCTCAATGGCTTGTTCAGCAGGTGAGTGTTCGGGGTGTGGTCAGAGCGTAATGAGTCATCTCAACTAGCAGGATGTGCACTGTGCTGATCATACCCAGGGGCTAGGGCTCTTTGCTTTCTGGTCCAACTCAGCTCCAAGCAGGACTTACTTCTTCCCATCTTCTCCAAAGCTGTTATTATGGATGTGAAGCTTCCTTCTCAAGGATTCATTTACTACAATGTTCTGCTCATTACAAGGCAGAGATGCTTGTAGTAGGGAAGGTGGTGGCTAAGTATTTGCTCAACTGCTTTATCTTGGTTTCTCTTGCTTGGTAAACCCAACAGCCAAACCATTTCTGAATCAGGTCACGGTGACCAGCACAAGATTCCCATCTTTGCTTTTTCTTCCTTATTGCTCAAGAGGAAATACGAATAGACACTCCCTGTGTAACCCTAGCTGCAATAAGTATTCTTTGAAGGTAATAATGGCTAAGGATTCACGTGGAGCCCTTTGGACAGGATTGAGGCACGCCAATAAAGCAAAGTTTCAAGCCAGTGTTTTCCAGATTGCAGGTTTATCTGCGGGGTCTGCTAGCTTTCCTTCAGAAACTAAAAACTTTGCTTTCACTTTGATAGTAAGCTTACAAGTCTAATATGGGCATATTCTGGAAGCATCAGAATGAACCCATTGTATGTTTGTGTTTAGGATCTTCTTGGGGCACAATGGTACTATTTTGACTATTTTCAGGTAATGTGCCAGAAACAAAGATGAACTTAATATGACTACTTCTGCCAAAGGAGGGCCAAATGACTTTAACCATATACAATCCAATTAGACATCCATCATAGTTTGATTTAAAAAAAAAAGTAATGGCTGAATTGGTTCATTTCAGGGTGTGTGAACTCAAATGTTGAATTAGTGTTTTGTGTTTTAATTGTACTGTTTGGCAGTTTTGACTATAATTAATTTATATATTACATTTGTTTTTATTGTATGAGAGCTACAAACTGAAGGTTATGATTAATTTTAATTTTTAAAAATGTTTTATTTATTTTTGAGAGAGAGAGAGACAGTGTGAGCAAGGGAGGGTCAGAGAGAGAAAGAGACACAGAATCTGAAGATAGACTCCAGGCTCTGAGCTAGCTGTCAGCACAGAGCCTGACACAGGGCTTGAACCCACAACTGTGAGATCATGACCTGAGCCGAAGCCGGATGCTCAACCTACTAAGCGACCCAGGTGCCACTGATTCGTTTTAAGTTATACATATTTGGGGCACCTGGGTGGCTTAGTTGGTTAAGCATCCGACTTCAGCCCAAGTCATGATCTCATGGTTTGTGAGTTCAAGTCCCATGTCAGGCTCTGTGCTGACAGCTCAGAGCTTGGAGCTTGCTTTGGATTCTGTGTTTCCCTGTCTTTCTGCCCCTCCCCACCCACCCACCCACACTCTCTCTCTCTTTCTCTCCCTCAAAAATAAATAAATATTGGGTGTCTGGGTGGCTCAGTCAGTTAAGTGTCCAACTTTAGCCCAGGTCATGATCTCATGGTTTGTGGGGTTGAGCCCCCCATCAGGTTCTGTGCTGACAGCTGGAGCCTGGAGCCTGCTTCAGATTCTATGTCTCCTTCTCTCTGCCTTTCCCCCACTCATGCTCTCTGTCTCTCTCCCTCTCAAAAAATAAATAAACATTTTAAAAAATATTTTAAAAATTTTAAATAAAAGAAACTGAAATTATTGAGATCAGTCAGGAATGAAAGAGGAGACATTACTACCAAATTTACAGGCATGAAAAGACTGTCAAAGAATATTATAAATAATCATATGCCAAAAAAATCAGACAACCTAGATGAAATGGATAAATCCTACAAAGATGCAACTTATAAACATTAATTCAAGAAGAAATAGAAAATCTGAATAGACCTAGAGAAGTAAAAAAAAAAAAATCGGTTAATAATCCAATCCCATAACAATTCAACTTCCCACAAAAAAAGCTCAAATCAGCGTGGTATCACTGGTGAATTTTATTGAACATTTAAAGAAAAATTAACAACAATTCTTCACAAACATTTCCAAAAACAGAGGAGAAGAAAACCTGTCCTAACTCATACTATGGGGCCAGAATTACTGATACCAAAAGCAAACAACGGTGTCCAAAACCAAAAGACCAGTATTTTTTATGAAGCCAAATGTAAAAATCCTGAACAAAATATAGCAGACTGAATCCAGTAATGTGTAAAAAGGATTATACATCATAATCAAGTGAGATTTATTCCAGGAATACAGGTTCATTTAACATAAAAACCAAAAAAAAAAAAAGTTCATCTCAGTAGATACAGAATAAGCATTTGACAAACTTAATATGACATATGACTCCCTTTCGTGATTAAAAACACTAAACAAACTAAAGAAAAGAAGGGAGCTTCTTCAATCTGATAAAGGGTATCTATGAAAAGCCCCACATCTAACATCACAGTAAATGGTGAAAGACCATACGCTTTCTCCCTAAGATCAGGAAAAAGACACTACTTTTATTCAACATTGTATTAGATGTTCTAGTTGGGACAATTAGACAAGAAAAACAAATAACAGTATCCATATTGGAGAAGAAGTAAAACTATCTTTATATACAGATGACATGATCTTGTGTATAGAAAATCTTAAGCAAACCATCAAAACTACTATAAGAATTAATAAAGAAATGCAGTAAGGTTGCAAGATAAATACATAAACAATTTTGCTTCTAGTTTTTGGCAACTGTGAGGCTGGGGACATCCTGGCCAGGCTGAGGAAGTCGGGTCTTATTGTACTCCTAGCCCTCCAATGTTTCCCCAAAATAATTTGTTTCCCCGACCCCAAAGCATTTTTACGCTTCTGCACACTAGCAATGAACAATTTGAAGATTAAAGTAAGAAAACAATTCCATTTGCAATATCATCAACTAGACTAAAATACTCAGAAATATATTTAAACAAAGAAGTATAAGGATTAGACATTGAAAAGGGGAAAAACATGATTGAAGGAAATTAAAAGAGACCTAAATAAATGGAAAAATATCCCATGTTCATGGATTGGAACACCCAGTATTGTTAATATGGCACTATGTTCCCACATTGGTGTAGAGATTCAGTGCAATTTTTATCAGATCCCAGCTGGGTTGTTTCTTGTTGTTTTTGTTTGTTTGTTTGTTTCTTGCAGAAACTGGAAAGCTGATTTTAAATGTATTCTTTGTTGTCTTGTGCATTGTAGGATATTTAGCAACATCTCTGGCCTCTACCTGCTAGGTATCATCTCTCATTAGTCTTTGGGTAAAATGGGTCTTTGAAGACAGAGATTTGGAAGTTCCCTCATGCTCAAAAGCATGAAATGCCATGGAAATATGGGGAGGCACCGACAGCATCTGCTACAGTGAACCCCTGTACCACCGAGAGCCACGTGTGCCCCACATTAATTAGTTTCATGCTGTAATGGATTCTTCCAGGTGATGGCTGGTCACAATTAAAAAAGAACTTTAAAAAGGAAAATCTTATAATAGGGAGGTTAGTGGGACAGTTCCCTTTTCTGAAGATGGTCTCAGGCCGTTATAAAGCCTCGTTTTCTTCTTCCTCTCTCACCCATTTGAGATTCTCCTCACCCTTAACCAGACTTCTCCTCCTCCTCCTCTTCCTCTTCTTCCTTCTTCTTAAATGTTTATTTATTTTGAGAGAGAGAGAGAGAGAGAGAGAGAGAGAGAGAGAGAGCATGAGCAGGAGAGGGGCAGAAGTGAGGGAGAGAGAGAATCTGTAGTGGGGCTCAATTGAGACCATGAGATCATGACCTGAGCCAAAATCTAGAGTCAGGTGCCAGCCAACTGAGCCACCCAGGCGACCCTCGGTCAGCACTTCTGATCTGGGTTGCCTGGTGGGATAACCCAGACCTTTATCCCTGAGAAGTCTGTGCCCACACTTTGCCTTTGTCAGCCTCTGTTCCTGTAATTGCACGTTCTCAGTCATCACCTGGCACGGAAGCACCAAAATGTGCCCCAGGGACTTCCCAGCATTCCAGACCCACCCTTCCTTGCCCCATTAAGTAATTGTAACTTAATCTCCTGTAAGAAATGAGATGAATTACGCTCTCTGATATCACCTCTTGCTGGTCTATTGGCACACGGAGCTCAACATAACCAGGGTTGAGCCATAGCTGCAGATTGGGTGTAGCCCTTACTGTCGTTTTGGAAAAGGCCTTCTTGTCCCTCTCCCCTCCCCCCATCAGGAAACCAGGACCTCTAGTCCAGTCCAACCTCAAGTGCAGATTCCCCAGGGGAAAACTTGGAGTGGTTTTGAGAGGGGCATTAGACTCCCATCTCTGGTGCTACCTATCAGAAACCCAGCACTTGAACCCCTGGGGGTTCACCTGGGTGCCTTGACGGTGGTGTTTCAGGCCGCCCCAGGGTTCTCTCAGGCTGATAGCTTCTAGGTGACGTGGCCTACAGCAGGACAGTGAATCCCATTATTCTGTGCCCATTGTTGCACCTCCATTGACATAAAACGGGTCCCTTGGTCTAAGGCAATCCATCAGGATTCAGTCAGAGAAGTAGAACTACTCTGAGTGATGCAACATTGTCGTAGGCAGATGAGGTCCACGTCACAGTCCCTGGAACCTGTGAATATGTTAAGATGGCAAAGGGAGCATTAGGGTAACAAATGGAATTAAGGTTACTTATCAGCTGACCTTAAAACAGGGAGATTGTTCTCGAGTGTCTGGGTAGAGCCTAGTGTAGTCACAGAGTCCCTTAATGTGGAAGAGGGAAGAAGAAGAGGAATATAGTTTATTACCAAGTTGGTTTCCATATAACACCCAGTGCTCTTCCCCACAAGTGCCCCTCTCTATGACCATCACCCCCTCTCCCCTTCCCCCCTCCTTCTTCAGTCCTCAGTTTGTGCTCAGCATTCAAAAGTCTCTGATGATTTGCCTCACTCCCTCTCCCTAACTCTTCCCCCCTCCCCCTTTCCCATTCTCATGGTCTCCTGTTAGGTTTCTCCTGTTAGACCTATGAGTGACAACATATGGTATCTGTCCTTCTCCACCTGACTTGTTTGGCTTAGCATGACTCCATTTGCTACAAATGGCCAGATTTCATTCTTTCTCATTGCCATGTAGTATTCCTTTATATATATGTTAGAGCTTTCCCTCCTGAGGCAAGTCACCGAGAGTGAAACCCACGGACACAAATGGAGATGGTGTATGGGTTTATTTTAGTTCGGCTGAACGGCCCCTCCCGAGTGTTGGCAAGTCCCCAGGAGAGAGTGCTGCTGAGTAGGAGCTCAGGGTTTTTAAGGGTTTTGGCAAGACAAAATAAGTAATCAATCATAGTTTACAGCATTCTATAGTTGTCAATCATATTTTGACACACAAACGTCTTTGTCTTAGGAGAAATTTGAAGTGACCAATCATAGGTCTGAAGAGGAGGTGAAGCAGGTGCACAGAATCGAGAACTTTGTGGTTAAAGAGTGGGATCTAGCAACAGAATCTTAGAAAACAAGTCAACTTTAATTTATGGGTTACATTTTAGGACTCCCAGAGCTTAATTTCCCAACCCTTAATTGTTCAAGCAGAAAAAGGTTGGAGATTGAAACAATGGTTGGTAGTTTTTCATTAGGATCAGCTTGACTCGAGGAGGGTCTTACATATATATACTACATCTTCTTGATCCATTCATCAGGTGGTGGACATTTAGGCTCTTTCCATGATTTGGCTATTGTTGAAAGTGCCGCTATGAACATTGGGGTACATGTGCCCCTATGCATCAGCACTTCTGTATCCTTTGGGTAAATCCCCAGCAGTGCTATTGCTGGGTCATAGGGGAGTTCCACTGATAGTTTTTTGAGAGGCCTCCACACTGTTTTCCAGAGCCGCTATACCAGTTTACATTACCACCAACAGTGTAGGAGGGTGCCCATTTCTCCACATCCTCACCAGCATCTATAGTCTCTTGATTTGTTCATTTTAGCCACTCTGACTGGCGTGAGGTGGTATCTCAATGTGAGTTTGATTTGTATTTCCCTGATGCTGAGTGATGCTGAGCATCGTTTCATGTGCCATCTGGATGTCCTCTTTGGATAAGTGTCTGTTCAAGTCGTCTACCCATTTCTTCACTGGATTATTCGTTTTTTTGGGTTTGGGGTTTCGTGAGTTCTTTGTAGATTTTGGATACTAGCCCTTTATCCGATATGCCATTTGCTACTATCTTTTCCCATTCTGTCTGTTGTCTACTACATTTTTTAATTCTTTCCTTTGTAGTGCAGAAGCTTTTTATCTTGATGAGGTCCCAAAAGTTCATTTTTGTTCTTGATTCCCTTGCCTTTGGGGATGTGTCAAGTAAGAAATTGCTGCGATTGAGATCAAGGAGGCTGTTACCTGCTTTCTCCTCTAGGGTTTTTGATGGTTTCCTGTCTCACATTCAGGTCCTTTATCCATTTTGAGTTTATTTTTGTGGATGGTGTAAGAAAGTGGTCTAGTTTCATTCTTCTGCATGTTGCTGTCCAGCTCTCCCAGCACCATCTGCTAAAGAGGCTGTCTTTTTTCCATTGGATACTCTTTCCTGCTTTGTCAAAGATTAATTGGGATACACTTGTGGGTCCAGTTCTGGGTTTTCTATTCTATTCCATTAGTCTGTGTGTCTGTTTTTGTGCCAGTACCCTAGTGTCTTGATGATGATAGCTTTGTAGTAGAGGCTAAAGTCTGGGATTGTGATGCCTCCCATTTTGGTTTTCTTCCTCAATATTACTTTGGCTATTCGGTGTTTTTTTGGGTTCCATATGAATTTTAAGATAATTTGCTCTAGCTTTGAGAAGAATGCTGGTGCAATTTGATGAGGAATTGCATTGAATGTGTAGATTGCTTTGGGTAATAACGACATTTTAACAATATTTATTCTTCCAATCCGTGAGCATGGAATGTTTTTCCATTTCTTTGTGTCTTCTTCAATTTCTTTCATAAGCTTTCTATAGTTTTCATCATACAGGTCTTTTACATCTTTGGTTAGGTTTATTCCTAGGTATTTTATGGTTTTTCGTGCAATTGTGAATGAATGGGATCAGTTTCCTGATTTCTCTTTCTGTTGTTTCATTATTGGTGTATAAAAGTGCAACCAATTTCTGTACATTGATTTTATATCCTAGGAGCTTGCTGAATTCATGGATCAGTTCTAGAAGGCTTCTGGTGGAGTTTAATGGGTTTTCCATGTATCATGTCATCTGTGAAAAGTGAAAGTTTGACTTCTTCTTTGCCAATTCTGATGCCTCTTATTTCCTTTTGTTGTCTGATTACTGAGGCTAGGACTTCCAGCACTATGTTAAACAACAGTGGTGAGAGTGGACACCCCTGTCGTGTTCCTGATCTCAGGGGGAAAGTTCTTAGTTTTTCCCCATTGAGGATGATATTAGCTGTGGGCTTTTCATAGATTGCTTTAATAATGTTTAAGTAAGTTCCTTCTATCCCGACTTTTTCGAGAGTGTTTATTAAGAAGGGATGTTGTATTTTGTCAAATGCTTTTTCTGCATCTATGAACAGGATCGTATGGTTTTTATCTTTTCTTTTGTTAATGTGATGTATCACATTGATTTATTTGCGAATATTGAACCAGCCCTGTAACCCAGGAATGAATCCCACTTGATCATAATAGGTAATTCTTTTTATGTGCGGCTGAATTCAATTTGCTAGTATCTTGTTGAGTATTTTTGCATCTGTATTTATTAAGGATATTGGCCTGTAGTTCTCTTTTTTTTGGGTCTCTGTCTGGTTTAGGAATCAAGGTGATATTTGCTTCGTAGAATGACTCCAGAAGTCTTCCTTCCATTTCTATTTTTTGGAATAACTTGAGAAGGATGGGTGTTCAATGTGGGTCTTGATCTCATGAATCCTGATTATGACCTGAGCCCAAATCAAGTCAGACGCTTAACCGACTGAGCCTCGCAGGCGCCCCAACTACACACTCTTTTTTACAAAAATATTTTAAAAGACTTTATTTTTTCTTTAAGTAAGCTCTATACCTACCACGGGGCTTGAACTCACAATCCTGAGATCAACAGTCGCCTGCACTGCAGACTGAGCTGACCAGGCACCTTCACACCTGCTTTTTTGACCCTTGGAGAATCGTGGGACTGGGATGCTTCCAGGCATGAATCCCAGCAAAGGTGAATTGCTGTCTCTCCAGGCGGGAGTGGCTGGGTGGTGGGAGCATGGGGGGTGGGGTGCGGTGAATATGCCGCTGTTGGGGGTTGGACCGTCAGCCTTGCCCACAGGGAGCCCATCTGCTGGGCCCATGCCGAGGTTCTTTCATGGCTGCTCCCGTCATGGGTGCCCCGTGTGCACACCAGGGGCAGCGAGGGCCGAGGCTGGCTGACCTCCATTGGAGAGTGAATGAGCCTGCCCACGTGCTGGCCCAGTGCCTCCCCCGTGGTGGGGGCTTTTGTGTGAGCACTGGCAGAAGACACAAAGACTTGCCGCTCACAGAGACCTCTTCGTCCTTGATTTCTTGATTTCTCTCATTCCAGGCCCTAAGCCGTGTGCCAGAACGGATTCCTGGGTGCAAGTAAAGGCATGCGATTCATTCATTCATTTATATTTTAATGTTTTATTTATTTTTGAGAGAGAGAGAGAGCACAAGCACGAGCAGGGGAGGGTTAGAAAGAGAGGGAGACACAGAATCCAAAGACAGGCTCCAGGCTCTGAGCTAGCTGTCAGCACAGAGCCTGTGGGGGGCTCCAACCCATGAACCGTGAGATCATGACCTGAGCCGAAGCCGGATGCCCAACCGACTGAGCCACCCAGGCGCCCCTCATTCATTCATTTAAAGAACTTCTTGTGCCAGGCTTGCTGTTGAGTGCTGGGATCGTTGTGGTGAGCATCACCCACTGTCCCCATCTTCTGGGAGCTGACCGTCTAGTAGGGGGAAGGTATGAAGTGAGTACTTTCTCAGGGCGCCTGGGTGGCTCAGTCGGTTAAGTGTCCAGCTCCTGATTAGGCTCAGGTCATGATGTCCTGATTCGTGAGTTCAAGCCCCCCCCATCGGGCTCTACACTCACAGTGGGGAAATTCTTTCTCTCCCTCTTTCTCTGCCCTTCCCCTGCTCACTCCCTCCTTCTGTCTCTCAAAATAAATCAATCAACATTAAAACAAACAGTGAGTAATTTCTAGGGTGACATGGAGGTATGGAGCACCATGGGAGCCACCCTTGGAGGCTCTAGCCTTGTCAGAGAATGGTCAATTCAAGGGACAGGAATAAGGCCGGAAGGTTGGGCCGGAGAAAGGAAGCCTGTGAGGTATGGAAGGGGTTGGAGCTTAACCTAAGGGCAACGGAGAAGGATCTGTTGTGTCGTGAATGTTTTCTTTGAAGGACCAGCGACTAGGGACAATGACTTGGAGAAGGCAGGATGAGCAAGGTTAGATTGGAGGCTGGTGTGTAGGAGCCCAGATAAGGGCAGGGATAGAAATGGGAGGATTCGAGAGCTATTCAGAATGAAGAAGACTTGGTGAAGGGTTGGATAAGGAGGAAGAAGGAAGGGTCCGAGACCCCTCATCAGGTTCTGGTCTGAGCCAAAGGATGCACCATGGGCCCATTCCCAGAATGGCCCAGAGCAGAGAAGGTGGAAGTGTGAAAGTTCATTTATTCATCTACATGTATTGATCTCTTAGTAAGAGGTGCTAAGGAGAGTAAAGGGTTGAGTAAAAGGCTGTCTTTGCCCCAAAAAAGGGCATAAAAGAGAAATGTCTACAAGTCAAGGCAATCCAGAATATTCCTGCGTTTTGACCAACTTGTCCTACTGCAGGACGGTGATGGAGAGAAATAACGCTAAAGAAAACAGCTGAAGTTCAAATCAACAACTTCTCACAACAGGGCAGCACCTACTGGGGAGCAACTACTCACAACAGGGCAGGCACCACGTGGCCCTTGACCTCCAGGTGCTCACAGTCCTTTAGAAAAAACAAAACAAGCATAAAAGTAACTGTTTTGAAACATGCGGTCAGAGCCGGGTGAGAAATGCTGACAGAAAAGTGAGCAGCAAGTCAAATCCCTCAGAAAGGCCTGGACCCCCACAAATTCAGACCCTCCCCCCCTCCGCCAACACCTTCTCCTAGGGGCAGAATTAGATTGGAATGGACTTTTCTGGCTATATAATGTTTGGTATAACTCTTTCTTAGCCACTGTTTTAAATTGTAAATAAAATAGGTGCCTAGTATACATTTCTGTAGGAAGCATTATATTGGTTTAAGGGTTAAGAAAAATTTTTTAACGTTTATTTATTTTTGAGAGAGACACAGAGTGTGAGCTGGGGAGGGGCAGAGAGAGACAGAGACACAGAATCCAAAGCAGGCTCCAGGCTCTGAGCTGTCAGCACAGAGCCCGACACGGGGCTCGAACCCACGAACCATGTGATCATAACCTGAGCTGAAGTTGGCCATTTAACTGACTGAGCCACCCAGGCACCCCAATTGGTTTAAGGGTTTGAGAGGGCCCAAGAGTACTTTTGAAACTTAACATTAACAGGGCTGCCAGATTAAAAAATATAGAACAACCAGTTACATGTGAATTTCAGATAAACAAATGGATGTTTTAGTATAAATATGTCACAAATATTGCACGGGACATAAATTTTAGTAGAAAGATATTTGTTGTTTAGCTGAAATTGTAGATGGAATCCAAAGATGACCTCTAATGGTTATGTGGTAGGAGTCATTTAGAAGATTTCAAAGAGGAAATGATACTAAAAAACTCCTCATAATCTCCCTAGAGGTCAAATGCCAAAGTATTCAAAGTATTATGTAAGAAAACCAAAATTTTTTTAGCATAAGTATATCCCATACAATGTCTGGGACACACTTATGTTAAAAAAGTATTCACTGTTCACCTGAAATTCAAATTTAATTCAGATTTAACTCAGCGTTTTGTATTTTTATTTGCTAAGTCTAGCAACTCACACCATAGTCCTTAGCTACACATTTGCTCTCTCTCTTCGTGTTTCCTCATGACAAGGCCCTTTAGGAATCTATTTCTAAGATACCAGCTGGTTGAGAACCTGAACAGGGTGACATGTCTTCCCCTAGTGGTGGACTTGGTCAATTATGTACCTTCAATGTCCCACCTCATTACTCATGAAACACTTACTGAGCGTCAGCTACGGAGTTAAAAAAAAAAAAAAAAGTCCTTGTTCTCGTGCCATTTAGCGGAAGGATATGCAGACGCAAATAGCCGTGAAATCTCTCCGAGGCAGCACGCTGGACAAATGTGCAGGCTCCGAGGGTCATGAGATGACTCCTACAAGTGGATGAGGTAGAGGTCTTTTAGGAAGATTTCAGAGTGGATGATGCACCTTGTTATTCTATAAAAGTCATCATCATCTCTTTTTATGACTAAAATTTCAGGATGGGAAAGCATTACGGTATTTGGGACTAGGCAGCTATGCTATTTGTTGTGCATTTAAGGACTAAATCCAATCTTTGGGAAACAATGGACCATCTTTCTACATGAGAGATGGGAAAACATTTTTCCCATTCATTCATTCATTCATTCATTCATTTGCTTTCCCCTCAGCTCCTTCCTCTCTGATGGAGCTAGGAAATTTTAAGGACCGGGTCTCAGGGAAGTGAAGGTCACCGTTGAGAGGACAGTTTAACTTTAAAGCAGCTCCTGAGAGGAGCAATCTCCCCACTTCCTCGCTCTTCCCCAAACCTGTTTTTTCTAAGCCTGTCAATGTTTGCTTTTTCCTTCATCAATTACTACTTCATCCACAAGACATCCTCTGCTAGAACGTGAGCCCCACGTTGGGACAGGCCTCGTGAAGGGTAGGACACTGATATATCCTTTGCATAAAAAGTATTAAGTTCTCTCTTCTTGCCTTTTTTCCCCCTCTCAGGTGAGGGAAAAGCTATTCCTATTTTTCTTCCATCAATATAAATAACCTACGACATATATTCCACATGTATTTATGCAGCCAGGCAAGACCTGGAATTCTGTGGTTACTTAAACTCAAGAAAAAAATGCAGTGAGAAAATACTGTATGTTGTTAATGGTGTTAGGTTAGCAGGGCATCAGCGATGAATTCATTATTTTGAAAAAGTACTGTTCATTTTGAAAAAAAAAATTTGAGAAAGCTTATGAAAAAAGAGTATTGAAGTGTCCCAGGTCTGAATATCCATTGGGTTCAACTTCATATTAAATGTGTCCAGATGGCAGGAGAGATAAATTTACCTGTGGGATTGTGGAATGTCGTTAGAAATTGAAAACGGAAGGCAGTTTAGTTTGTAAAAGGAAAGTGGAGTATGCAGTATCATTAAAACTCGTTTATCCAAGGCTGTGCTCCATGCACATCTGAAGTTGAGGTTGTGAAAAAGAAAAGAGCAAGCAGTGAGCTTCTAGTCCAGGGGCCGCGGGAGGCAGGGTGGCCACAGCGGCTCCTTCAGGTCCCTCAACGCTGGACATCAGAAGGCTGGGCACAGGCATTGGCCCCCTCTGCTGTGACAGCATCTTTGGTACATGAAAGTTTATTTATTTTTTATTTTTAAAATGTTTTATTTATTTTTGAGAGAGACAGAGTATGAGTGGGGTTGGGGCAGAGAGGGAGACACAGAACCCGAAGCAGGCTCCAGGCTCTGAGCTGTCAGCACAGAGCCCGATGCGGTGCTTGAACCCACGAACCATGAGATCATGACCTGAGCCGAAGTCGGACGCCTAACCAGCCACCCAGGTGCCCTTGTACATGAAAGTTTATAAAGTCTAAACATGACAACAACAAAATCGAAGATTCTGGCCCCGGTGTTTATTATATTAAAATTATTCACAGTAATAGGGTTTCAGACAAAAACACAAATAAAAGATGCAAATTTATTGCAAGGAAACACTGAAAACATGGCTATGACCTTCCACAGCTCAACAAACATACAAACATTGTCAGAGACGCCCATTTGGTTCAAACCGTCGATTTCCCACATTAAATCATTGCTTTCTGCTGGGGATACAGCAATGAGTAAGAGAAAGTCCTCGGTCTCACAGAGCTTCCGGTCTCATGGGGGCAGACAGATACCACACAAAAAACAAATATGTAACACGGCGGGGAGTCACAGGAAGGGGAGGGGAGGAAGGAAAGTTTTTGTACACTCAGAATTCTTAAGAGCAATCTGGGGTGGCTTTAAAGGTCACAGGCTGGGGAAAAGAGAACAGACGGCAAATTCTATTTAAAACATAACTTCACCGGTTGTAAATTTCTGGTCAGATTCTAAAATTCCTAGTTCTGAGCAGCGTTTCTAATTTTCGAATTAGAATCTAGACTAGTAAGTACTTTCTGGCTGTCCTACTACTGGCATACGGCCCACATCATACGTGAGCCCAAGGGTAGGTATAAACATGCAGCTATGTGTTTACAGGCTCAGTCACTATTTACACGATATATTAACCTCTAATAAAAATTTTTGGCTGCAATGATGCAAACCTTTTACATAAATTCTTAGGTTCAGCATGGCATGAAAGCCACAGGTTGGGGGGGAATGGGAAAAGGGAGGCGGGGGTGAGGGCGGGGCAGGGTGCCCAAACATGTTCCTAATCACCTTTCCAAATGGAGGGCCAACCCAGAAGGTGTGCCTGCAAGGAAACGCCTCCAGACAGAAAGATCAAAAGGCGAATGCGTCCGGGTCACCTCAGGGAGCCCCCCAGCACAGGCCTGGGTCTCTGATGGGCTCCCGGGTGTCCCTAATCCCCGCGGTGCTCTGCCGGCAGGTCCCGGCGAGTGAGTGGCGTGCAGGTGTGCAGCCTTCCCCACGGAGGAACCTGTCACCCCCGTGGGGACCGCCGTGTAAATAATACTGGCCTTAGGTTCGCACGTCCCAGTGCACCATGTCGCTCCATTTCTTCTCCCTTCAGGGGCCACCAAAGTCCCCAGACTTCCTTCCTAACAAAGGATCTCCGTGAATACCTTAAATATACACTCTATGTGGCCTTTGAAAGACATATAATTTTTGTTTAAAAATTTTTTTTCCTAATGTTTTATTTTTGAGAGAAAGAGAGACAGACAGCGTGGACAGCGGAGTGTCAGAGAGAGAAGGAGATACAGAATCTGAAGCAGGCTCCAGGCTCTGAGCTAGCTGTCAGCACAGAGCCTGATGCGGGGCTTGAACCCACGAACCGTGAGATCATGACCTGAGCCGAAGTCGGACGCTTAACCGACTGAGTCACCCAGGCGCCCCTGAAAGACACAGAGTTCTTAAAATTAGGTTTTCCTTCCAGTTACATTTTCTTCCTCACCTTGAGAATACATTTTCTTTTTCTTTAGCACATGCAAGCCTAACAGAAGGAATGTGTGAATACAGCCACACGGCCCAGAGAAGCTGGCCCAGTTTCAAACACGACACAGGTAAGGGACAGGTCAATTATATCTCAATAAAACTGAGAAAGAAAAAAAAAAAAAAGACAGATGAGCCTTAGCAACCAGGAACTGCACAGCACGTTAATAATGAAGAACTGATTAGACACATTACTCTTATTTTTCACTAATGCTGTCTGCTTTCCTCTTACTGAACTGTTTTCTACTTCTTACGCTGTCAGTAGCATTTTCTGGTCCCAAGGTTTCCTGCGTTCTCTGGCTAACCTCTACATACTTCCTTCTGTTAAAAAAAATCATAACTTCTCTGATTAGACAGTTTGCCCTTTCTCTGTAACTTCAGAAGCTACTATTCTGCTAGGTTGTGAATTACGTTCTGAATAAGAAAGCGTTAATGTCTAGTAAAAGGTTACGTGTTTTGAAGGCTCAACCACAGAAGGGAAAGGTAACGGTGATGCAGAGCCAGGGTTTGGGGGATACGTGGACAGAAGGCCCCTGAAAATCTCACGGATCCTGTTCCTAGCGTCTACGGATGTCTTCTAGAGTAAGCTGTTTTTCCGAAAGCCAGTGGGAACGGTACCCAGCTTTTCTAAAGAAATCTCCTAAAGGCCTACACAAGTGTCTAAATACCTCCTGAAAAATCCCGAACCATCATACTGGGAATGGAGGCTGGAGGACGAATGGGTGACATGCGCAGCCACAGGCGGCACAGTGACAGTGCTACCGGCCGGGAACACAGCGAACCACCCTTTACCACAAAGCAGCTGGCACGGTGGTGCTGGAGGCATCATTACAAAGACGGGGAGCACCTTGTGGATCTCACCCGTTGCGCCAAAGACAGGCGGGCGGCAGGCCTTTCTTGGCTCTGCGCGTGGGAAGGAGTTCAGAAACCTTGGGTCCCCGGCTGTGTTCCTTCATTTGCAAATACCACTCAGTCAAGGGCTTGCCTGCAGTTGAGGACCTGTGACCTGGAGATGCCTTCCTTCCCAGCCAGCCTGAGCCGACGGACTGATCGGAGCAGCTCAGGCCCCTGGCGCGGCCCCCACGTGATCCGGTACATTTCAGAGCTCGCTTCTGGTCACTCGGCTTCCTCTTGCGGGAAGTCTTCGCCACATTTGCTGCCATTGCTTTCGTCTTCGTTCGAATAATTCCCCGAATCCTGACTGGTTTGGGAATTGTATTTTTTGTGATCTTCACCAGCTTGATCAGGTTCTTCCACTGCAGTGAGAATGTTCGTATTTTCGATGATAAAACACCTTTCAGTTTGCTCTTCGGAAGTGAAAAGGAGGAGGTTCCGGAGGGGCGGCTCAGAGAAGTACTGATTTAAAAAAGGGGAGGAATAGAAACAGGTTGTTTAAAAGAGCAGTTTCCTACTTCTAACACAGCTTTGGTCTCTTACATCCAGTACAGAGAAAAGCTACCTCTTGACGTGCATATTAAAAAGTCAGCTAAGAGCCTACTGATCGCAGTCTAAGGTTTAGAAAGAAGATCGCCACCTGTGAGGTCACGTACATCTGAGCACTGTCAGGGGCAGGGGACCCGCGAGCACGGGAGAGGACGGAAAGGGGGCTATTCTGGGGTCGTGGGGAGTCTGGAAATTCTACAGCATAAGGTGCTCGCTCAGGTTTTCTTCAGTGATCCGCGTGTGTTCACAGAGTTAACATATGCAAACAGACTGCGGCCAATCAACAATTCGCCTTCACATCTCTTGAGCTGCAAAGCCGGAGCTCAAAAACGACACTCTCCACCCACCCAGGTGAACCTGCCATCCCTGGGCCAGGCCCTGCGCTTGGACCTTTATCGTCTAGTGCTTTCATTAAATCTGCTCCCCTCACGGGCGTGCCGGACAAGAACCCATGAGGTGTCGTGAAAGGAGGCTCATTTTCCTTATTTCCCTTGCTGTGAGGTCACCCACAGAATACACCTTCTGCAACTCGCAATAATGTGGGAGGCTTTTGGTCAATGCCAAGCCTTTCGAGGCTCAAACAAGGGCCACAGTGGCCAAACTGTCAGAATAAAAATATGAGAGGACGGACACATGTTATTAGTCCATGTTATGTGATACTGAATGGCTGTTTCTAAAGTCAATTTACTGAAAGCTGCAGGAAATAGCCCAGTCTGTATTATTCTCTGCATATCAAGAAAAATGTATGGAGAAATAAAATATGTATCTCCTGTTCATTTTAAGAAAAACCCACCTGGCGACAGAGAAGTAACATACCTCATGTATCGTGGAAGGAGGTTTACTTGATGGGAAGAACACATAACGGATGCACCGCAGCAGAAGCTTCAGAACGTAACTGACCACCGGGATGGACAATAATGCGACACAAATCCCAGCTATGAGCCACGTTTTGGAAGCATTTCCTAAAACATCAGTAAGGGATGTTTAGCTTCAACGTCAGTTTTGACGCACGAATACGTTAATAGCGCTGACAGTCTGTGCGGCTGAAACGTAGCCACGTGAAAGGAAATATAAAATGGGTGTGAAATGATACGCCCTTAGAAATATCTCGGGTTAACACTGAGCATCCACCAGCGGTAGGCAATGCATTTCCAGTTAAAGACAGTGGCCTGGTGAGCGAAGCAAGAGATGCTCAGTGAGGGAAGCCATGTTGACACGTGGCTCCCAGCGTGCCAAGGATGCTCTGGCATGTCTGTAACACACACCCGGCATAATTAAAAACATCCCATGATTAATAAGCTCCTATAAGTTGACCCCAGACACTGGAAAAGACAACATGGGACTTGACCATTCCCTCATAACAAAATTCACAATTGAGCTAATTAAGTGATTTCCACATGATTAACTTCATTAAGAATGATGCAAAAAAGTCAAAAATAGTCTTATTAAATGCTAAAGAGCACTTACGAAAGGCAATGAATTATGTGGGTGTTGGAAGAAATCTAACACATTCTTGAACACTGAATTGTGCATTAAAAGTATTTTTGAGGGGGGCCCGTGGCTCAGTTGATTGAGTGTTCGACTTTGCTGAGGTCGTGATCTTGTGATTCATGGGTTCAAGCCCTGCATCGGGCTCTGTGCTGACAACTCAGAGCCTGGAGTTGGCTTCAGATTCTGTGTCTCCCTCTTTCTCTGCCCTTACCCTGCTTGCACTCTCTCTCTTAAAAATAAAATAGAATATTAAAAAAGAAAAGAAAAATAGTTTCTAAAACTGAAAGACTTAACTTGAAGGTCTACTTTTGATTCACGTAGTTCATGAAGAAAATATTCTCTCTTTATACTTTTGTAGTCAGAAAGGAAATATTTTACAATTTTCAGTGAACTGAATTATTTTTTAAAGTCTAAGTCCATTTAAAATTTTTTCAATTTTATTTATTTATTTTGAGAGAGACAGAGAGTGAGATGGGGAGGGGCAGAGAAAGGGAGAGAGAATTCCAAGCAGGCTCTGCACTGTCAGCACGGAGCCTACTGTTGGGCTTGAACTCATGAACTATGGGATCATGACCTGAGCCAAAGTCAAGAGATGCTCAACCAACTGAACCACCTAGGTGCCTCAGTCTAGTTACATTAAAAAAAAAAAAAGATTTATTTATTTATTTGAAAGAGAGAAAGCAATCAGGAGAGGTGCAGGGAGAGGGAGAGAGAGAAAATCCCAAGCAGGATCCATGCTGTCGGCACAGAGCCCGATGCAGGGCTCGAACTCACAAACCTTGAGATCATGACCTGAGCTGAAATCAAGAGTCGAATGCTTAACTGACTGAGCCACCCAGGCACCCCAAGTCTAGTGACATTTTTTTAAAAAGATATAATGAGGGCACCTGGATGGCTCAGTTGGTTAAGCATCTGACTTTGGCTCAGGTCATGATCTTGTGGTTTGAGGGTTTGAGCCCCCGGTGGGCTCTGTGCTGACAGCTCGGAGCTTGGGGGGCGCCTGCTTCGGATTCTGTGTCTCCCTCTCTCTCTGCCCCTCCCCCACTCGCACTCTGTCTCCCTCCCTCTCTCAAAAATAAATAAGCGTTAAAAAAATCTTTTTAAAGATAGAATGAAAGATTCTGACCTGCTTTTGTTTTCTCGCACACGGGATCACTAAAAACGCTGCTTTTATTCCATCTTTCGTCTGCAGTAAGTGCTCTGGCTTTGGCGCAATATACAGTCAGCGGTTTCAAGTTAGGAAAAGTCAAGTCAGTTCTTTTCTCTAGAGTTTTTCTCTACAAAAAAAATGGAAGTATATCATGGATAAAATCTAGTCACCTTGTGAAATCAGATAGGGAATGTCACTTTCCGGAATTCTTTAAATATTCAGTCCTAAGACTGGTCTGTCCCAACCACTTTGTTGGTGGATGTTTAAGAAATATAAATTTACTTTGGACAACACACCCAAACCAAATCAAAGTTAAAAATGCTGCTTCCACAAGAAGAGTATGTAATATCCCTAAGCCAGCTCTAACGTCTGCGTACCTGGTGACTCGGCGTAATTGGCATTGTATTTCCTCTGCTTGGGAGTAGGGGTTCTGATCTCAAACCGCCTGTATTAAATTATCACTTATAGCTAGGTGGGCTTCGGCAAGTTATTTCAATTCTCCCGGCCCTATTTCCAGAGCTGTGTAATGAAGACCATCCTGCGCCTCCCCGTAGTGGTCAGGCATTGCACAATGATATTGTGAAACAACATCACAAAACAAGGACCACAAAGGAATGTGCTGTGTTAGCGAATAAAACAAAACATCCTGGGGCTGAAAACACATCGATCTTCCTCCCGCGCGTTCTGACCGGATGGGGAGCCCTCCTGGAGGCCGTGGGTCAGGTTTAAGCCTCCTCCACAAGTCCCTCATCCTCCGTGGGCCAGGAACTATGTGGTACTTGGCTTTCTTCTCAGCGAACGAGAGAAGTCTGAGAGCCAAGCCACACTGTGCTCACATCTCGCCCAGCCACTTCCCACTGTTTAAAGCCCAGCATCAGGGAACGAATAAGAGAGACTCCATCTCAAGGGTCTGCTGAATAATTTAATCAATCAGACCGTCTGGCAGGAGTGTTCTGTGGAAGAATGACTGAGACAATTCACGTAAATTACTTACCATGGTACATGTTGCAGAGTAAGCTTTCAATAAATAGGAGTTGCTATTATGACTGTAATTACGGCCCCACTGGCTAGACAGGACAAGGTGGCAACTGAAATTATTTAATCTCTACTATCTGTCGAGCCATGTGCTAGGTATTTTCATACAGTATCTCATTTTAAGATTTTTTTTTTAACTTTTAAGTAATCTCTACAGCCAACATGGGGCTCAAACCCACAACTCTGAGATCAAGTGTCACAAGTCCCACCGTCCCACCGACTGAGCCGGCCAGGTGCCCCTCAGATGCTATCTCATTTTAAACGTAAACATCCTTTCAAAAAAATGTAGTTACTATGACTACCACCGCACTAAAGAAGAACAAACAAAATCTCAGAGAGGTAAAGCACCTTGCGTAAGGTTACATAATTTGGTGGCTTGAGACACACATTTAGGTTTTCCTGGGGTAGGGACAACAGAGAACTGACTGTAATTCTCAGCGGATTAAATTATGCTTTGGTCACAGTGTGTTCAGACGGTTAAAAGGAAAGTGGCCATGTCACTGGAATTTTCTTAGATTTCCAACTGAACATGAAGTCAAGTTATAGGATTCACCCACTCAACTGCCTGGGATTTTTAAAGGTTGAGTCCTTGACTGTAATTCCTCAGGGAAAAGAGATCGAAGAATAACATGGATTATTGATATTGTGTATTGTCTCTGTCCATGGTTTTTGAATTTTGGTGTTTAAAACCCCTGTTTCTTAACCTTTTCTTTATGAGCCTCCAGCCTAGGAGCCTTTTCAGAGGACTGTTTTCTAATCCTTCCCTTGTCTCAAAATTGATTTTTTTTGGGCGGAGTTGGACACTGGAGACTTGGTTTCCTCTTGGAGGGCCACACCATTGTACTGATTCTTGGCCCCCTTGGAGGCACCCTGCCCCCAGTGGATATCTGGCAACATCTGAAGGTTTCTTTGGTTGTCCTGTCTTGGAAACTTATTACAGGCATCACAAAGCGCAAGACAGCTCTGACCACAAAGAAGGATCTAATCCGAAGGTCAACATCATTGAGCAGCCCTGGGTTAGATAAATACCCAGGAATCCTGTTAAAAACACAAATTCCTGAGTTCTGCCCCTGGAGAGTCTGCTTTGAGTCGTGAAAGGCTCAGGGATCTGAATGTTAAAAATAAACAAGCCCAGACGCAGGAGATCCACAGCGAGCACGCAAAACATGGAAAGAACTGACATGACTAGAGTGTCTAAATTTTGCTAAAAATTTTAACTTCATCTTTGTTTAGCCAAATCACAGTTACAGCCCTACATTATAAACTTACATCACATAGTTTTAGTTTTAGTTTTTTTTTTTTTACCTCAGCATTTGAAGTGTTTTCCCAAAACACGATTTCATAAATTACTGAGTAATGCTGGTTCACAGACTTGTTTTCGGACTCCTCTGGAGCGCTGATGTAGACCCGCAGGGAAACGTCATTAGTGGATTTCATGTTAATGACGGGAGGAGCGAGGACACCTAGGAAAAAAAGGTGCGGACACAATGCCCAACTTGTGTTAGGAAAACAACGTTAAGAATTTGCATCAAACCAGAGAAACACCTTCTGGAGGAAAAACGACTGCCTTACTTTGTAACTGAGGATCAAATCTTTTGTCTTTAGACCAAACAGATGTGGTGTTTCCATCAGATGCTTGAACACGGATGAGGTAAATTCCTTTTTGGAAAGTATTTTGAGGAATGACACACTGGGTAGTTTTGACATTTGCACAGTCTGATATTTGTCTCCATTTCCCTGAATCGCTCCCAGGAATCTTCCTAAAATAGGCACTTTTAAGAAAAAAAATTTTTTATTACAAACATAATAATTCAGTAAGTATTTATGAGGCACCTGTATGCTGGACAGTGTTAGAGGCTAAGGTTACAGAGGTTACCAGTCCCCACCCTCAGGAGATTTGCGATAGTTGCGAGACGTGCGTGCGACACAGAACCAGAGACCTTGCTCCAGAGTGTGACAAAGCACTGTGGCCTGGCGCTGGCCAGCTGTCTGCAAAATCAGCTGTTGCATTTTCAGCAATGCCATGAACCAGTTATTAAAAGTCATTATTAAAAAACCAAACTATGAGGCGCCTGGGTGGCTCTGTGGGTTGAGCCTCCGACTTCAGCTCAGGTCATGATCTCCCAGTTCGAGAGTTTGAGCCCCACATCGGGCTCAATGCTGTCAGCCTGTCAGCACAGAGCCTGCTTCAGATCCTCCGTCCCCCTCCCCTTGCCCGTCCCCTATTTGTGCTCTCCCAAAAAGTAAATTTTTTAAAAATATAATTTATTTTTAAGACAGAGAGAGACAGGGCATGAGTCAGGGAGGGGCTGAGAGAGAGAGAGAGAGAGAGGCACAGAATCCGAAAACAGGCTCCAGGCTCTGAGCTGTCGGCACAGTACCTGATGCAGGACTTGAACCCATGAACTGTGAGATTATGACCTGAGCCTAAGTCGGACGCTCAACCAACTGAGTCATCCAGGCGCCCTGACCAAAAAGTAAATATTAAAAAAAAAATCAAACTGCATAAGCTTACAAATAAAGAGACTGCATTAGAAATAAAAATACCCAAAACTCTTCTTTTCTTCTTTTTTTTTTTAATTTTTAGCTGGTGGGCCAGAAGCACGGGTGACAACCTGGCTTGAAACTCCTTTTGTCCTAACTATTTTACGATATTTTGTTATCTGTCTCTGGTAGCTGGGTGGTGGGCATGCTGGGTAACGGAGCCCCGCTGTGCATTCCTTACCGACGCCCTGTTCAGTGACATCACCTCTGGAAGCTTGAAAGTGAACACAGTAAAAAGAAAAAAGAAGTGACCACAGGGGGAGTACTGACATCATGAAAATGGGCAAACATTACAAATGAGGCTTTTTTTTCTTCTGGAAAGCCGGCTATGAAGTGCACGCCCACAGACCAATCGGTGACTGTTATAACAGGAAATGCACACTGCAGGGTGAGGAGAGCAAGTCTAAACAGAATATGGGCACCTGACTGAGCCTGGTGAGGTCGAGTAAATTGCTCAGAAACCAATGGCTCGAAGCATCTAGTTCAAGCTCGGAACTACAATAGCCTCCTAACTGGTCCTCCCGTCCTCGGTGTCTCTGTGGTTCACCGCACCATGTACGACGCAGTAACCTCCACCTCCTTGGATACAAACCTCACGTTACTGATCCCTCACTGTAAAATTCTGAATGGCACCCAGATGCCTGGAGGATAGTCTGAGGCTAAGCTTAATCCTACTCCATCCTACCTATTCGACTTTCTCTCTCATTGCTCGCCCATGCCCAAACGGCCAACTGTTCTCATGGCTGGTCTTCTCCCATGCGGCAGGCAAAATTCCAAGATGGCCCCCGAGATTCTCACCCTTGGTGCATAAATTCCCTCCCCTTGCGTGTGGGCAGGACCCACGAACTCTTGAGTAGGTTACATTATATGGCAAAGGTACCGGGATTTGCGAATGAAATTAAGGGCGCAAATCAGCGGACTCTTTGTTAATTGAATGAGACTAAGCTTGATGGGCCTGCCCTAATCCAACAAGCCCTCGAAGGGGGGGGAGGGGGTCTAGAGATCTGAGATTCTTTCTCCTGATGGCCTCCAAGAAGTGGGCCACCACAGGTCCTACAGCTTTGAGATGTGAATTCTGCCCACAGCCACATGAGCGTAGGAGAGGACCTCAGGGTCCTCTATGAGGGCTGTTTGAGCTGCAGCCGCAGTTGAGCCCTTGACTGCTGCCTTGGGAGCCCCTGAGCAGAGGGACCGTGTAAGCCAGGCGTGGTCCCCTGACCACGTCACCACGTCAGTGAGAGGTAACAGTATGTTTGTACTGCTAAATTTGTGGTAATTTGTTACAGAGCAATAGAAAACTGCACCTCCCCCTTACCTTGACCTAATTTTATCTATCTATCATATATTTTTAAAGTTTATTTATTTAGAGAGGAGTGAGGGGCAAAGAGAGAGAGGTAGAGAGAATCCCAAGCAGGCTGTGTACTGTCAGCACAGAGACCGACATGGGGCTTGAACTCACAAACCATGAGATCATGACCTGAACCAAAATCAAGAGTCAGATGCTTAACCAACTGAGCCACACAGGCGCACTGACCTGATTTTAAGTCTCTCCGCAGCCTGAGCTCCCCTTGTGGTGTGGCTTTGCCTAACGTGCCCTCTCTCGTCTAGTTTAAGATATGCGATTCACCAATCCCGGCCTTGTTCACATCTCCTCCCCTCCACTTGGCTTCTTTGCTCTCTCCAGCCCCACCCACCTTCACATTTTCGATTTCTGTACCCCTTTTAATTTGTACACCACTTCTCAGCCCCAAATCACACCTTGCTGGGCCACCTCAGCTCCCTGCTTTGGGTTTCAGGAACCACACGCGCCATATTCGGGCTTGGTACAGTGGGCCAAATACCCAAAAGAAACTTCGAGACCGGTCTCCATCCCTCTCTCGTCTGTGGCCCTATCATTTAGCATCCTTCTGGGAGCGACACGTACGTGACGTGCACAGTGTCCTGGTCAGTCTGAGGGTTCATGGGCATGCACTGAGGCACGGGAGCACATGTCTGCTCCATGACCAACACTGAAGGGCAGAGAGAGTCCAGGCAGAGCAGTACCCACTTCCCTTTGCCCTGTTTGCTTCTTGCTTCTCTCCTTCTGGCTCTTTCTTTCCTTGCCTCTGGCCCCTCTATCCCTCTGCTCTAAATAGAGCTCTCTTTCCCACCGCTTTCCTCCCCCACAACCCGCGTCTCCTTCCACTTGACTCGCCCCTTTATCCCCTACAACCTTCCGGTCCGCATGGATTGCGTGCAATTCCCTCTCCACCACTTCTGCAGCGCCTACACATCACCCATTGTTGGTGAGACCTGGGTTCTCCTTTCGTTTCCCACTGAAGTCATCACTAAAAAATCTGTCAGAACCCACGAAGCCATCAAGGAAACGGGAAGGCTGACTTGAGCAAGACAGAGTGGCTGGACTGAGATCATTTCGAGGACTCACGGAAAAAGTGAGTTCTGAAGAAAAGATCAGGGTCGCGGGTCAAGTACTGCAGAATGGGGAAATGACACATGCAGCGAGACACACGCTTGGGAGAAAGGCCAGTGGGCACTCCAGAGGGTCTGAGGATGGCCGTCTAACAACCAATGAAGAAAGTGAGGCCAAAGGAGGGTAAGGGATTAGCTCAGTGTCACCCAGTTACCGGCAGAGCGGGAACCGGAATTAAACATCCCGTTTCCGGGGCACCTGGGTGGCTCAGTCGGTTAGGCATCCAACTTGGGCTCAGGTCATGATCTCACGGTTCGTGGGTTCGAGCCCCGCATTGGGCTCTGTGCTGACAGCTAGCTCAGAGCCTGGAGCCTGCTTTGGATTCTGTCTCCACCTCTCTCTGCTTTCTCTCAAATATAAATAAACATTTAAAAAAAAAAATCCCGTTTCCAATATAGTGTGTCGCATCTCTGTCAGTCAGCACGTGTGTCCAGAACGGTGGGGGGCCGACGTGGAGCTAAAGGGACCATAATGAACTGTGCAAAACAAACGGTGCAAAAGTAAACTAAAGGGCTAGCACTTACTGGAGCCACTGAGCTTGGAAAGTCACGTTTTCATATGCATAATCCCACTTAAGAACATAGATGTCATTTTTCGCATCAATTCGAATGTTTTCTGGTGGAGGCAGCTTATTTTCAACTAGAAGACAAAGAATACACAGAAGAGCATACATTTTTACTTTAGGGAGATAACGTATGGTAAGAATTCTGAGAGGCACATGCAAGAAAGGCTTATATTTTATCATGAGGTGAGGGCTAAGTGAGTTCTGGTATACATCCCACAACGCAATACCATGCAGCCACTTAAAAGGTGATAGATCTATATGTGCTCACGCACAAAGAGATCCTCAGTATATCAGGCTAAACAAGGAAGTGGAAAGATAGATCTAGCAGGATCCCGTTTTTTTATTTTGAAAACCAAAACCAAGAAACTGTAGGCTTGCTCATATGCTTATACAAGCCCTGACCAAGGTAGAAAAGAATAAGTAGAAAATTCCAGCAATGCTTATCACTAATAAACGGAACAGGGGCAAGGGGGTAGGAGAGGAAAACTTTACTTTAAACCCTTCAGTGTTGTTTGATTTTAAAAACAAAGCATATTACATCTACGATCAAAATAACAAACCAATCTGAGCTCCTAACCCTGGACCTTATATGCTGGCAAGATGTCACTGATGAAATATGTCAGGATGCCTGCATATTTTAACATTGTGCTTATAAAGGTATACTTTTTGCAAGACTAACTGTTCCTTTAGCAGCCACTTTGTGGATTCTGAGCAAATAAAAATAGTTTTTGTCATTAGATAGTATTTAGACTTTTAGGCAGAATTTTCATTCCTCTTTACTTGAGATTAAAAAAAAAATCCCAGACGCTGTGACATTTTCCCCCTTATGTAACTGCTGTGATACTGTTTTTGTTTTAATATCTATTAAACCATCATGTAACCTTCAGCAACCCAAGGGGGAAAAAAGCCAAAATTAACAGACTGCCCACCTGAACACATAGTTATTGAATCTGAAGTATAAATTCCTCCTCACCTGTGGTCTTTATACAATGCACTGGACTATAGGCACCAATTTTTCTCGGCAAAAGCCTTGCTCTAACTTTTAAACAGTAGGTAGTTTCTGGTGAGAGTTGATAAATTTTATCTCTGGGGTAAACAGTTTTAGTCCTTACCTATAATAAAACAAATAGAATCCTGCTCTTAAAAAAGTATACAGTCAAAATTTAGAACAGATTCATGCTCTTTTGCCCTTCCATTAAACAAAGGTAAAAATAATGCTCACTTCTGCACTTGAAGAGTTTTTCCAGATAGCTAAGCTGTAGGTAAAACTCGAACTGTCCAGAGCCCACATGACGCTGTCTTTTGCCCCAGGTGGGGAGATGTTTATTTTTATTGCCTTATCTTCGGCTTCTAAATGTACTTTGGGAGGACCAATTTGAGCTGTAAAAAAACCAAAGCATTCATTATACAACTTCGTTAATACAAGACCAAACCATTCATCGGGCAAATAATTCTAAATGCTTCACGTGTGCCCGGCATAGTCAAACAGAGAAAGTCCCTCGTGGAGCCTACATTTTAGTGGGGCATGTGGCTAAACAAACAAACACACACACACACAAACAAACAAATGTATATGTGGTGTGCGCTATAAGGAAAAATGAAGTAACATAAAGGAATATGGGACGGGGGCAAGAGCTGCTTTAGGTAAGTTAGTCTGGAAAAGGCTCTCTTGAGACATTTGAGCGAAGCCATGAATAACGTGAGGGCGTCAGTCTTGTCAATTACCTAGGGAAAAGGTCTTCGGGGGTGAGGGAGCCTCAGGCACAGAGCTTGGAGGTGGGAATGTGCTGCTCCTTTTCAAGAGATGAGGAAGAGGCTTGAATGGCTGAATGGTTGAAGACGAGCTCAGAGGGGGCGCTAGGAGCCAGATGACAAAGGCAGAACTCCGTCGTTTGTGGAGTTCGTGTTGGGTTGAGATCGGAGGAGAGCCCTACCATGATTCACATTTTAGAAAGATCAGCCTAGTTAATGTCCGAGGAAGCAGGGAGGCCGGGTGAAGCTAGTGCAGAAGTTCAAGGGGCAGGTGGGAGTGGCTTGGTGAAGGCTGGCCCCACGAGGGGCAGTGACAAGGGATCCTGTTCGGGAGAGGCTCTGAAGGTTGATCATTCAGAATTCGTTAATAGGCTAGAGGCAGGATGCCCATGACGAAGGGTCTGGGCCTGAGCGAATAAACAGGTGCTGTCCTTAGCAGGGATGGAAAAGAGTGCGAGAGGTTTTGAGGATGGAAATCAAGAGCTTTGGCCAGATGAGCCTTAGGCATCTAAGCAGAGATGATGAATTTGAGGGTTGGTGATATCAGTCTAAAGGTAAGGGGGAAAGAGTGGGGCTGGAGGTGTAAGTGCCGGCCTTTTCCAAGAGTGTACAGACCGTCTTGAAAGCCAGAAGACCAACAGCGGATGGAGCGTAGAAAGAAGAGGGAGGAGGACCGAGCCCTGGAGCAGCCCAGCACTGAAAGGTCTGGGGAGCTGGGAGAAAGTGGCAAGGGGAGGCCTGACGCGCAGGAGGAGAGCTGGGAGGGAGGGAGCAGGGCCTGGAGATCCAGAAGAAGGCTGGGGACTCACTCACCAGTGTACGTGACGAGAGTGGGTTTGTGTAGCGGTGAGGGACGGAACTGAACGTACAAGGCCGCAGACTGAGGGGCAGGCAGACAAGTGCAGAGAGGGATACAGATCATTGTTGGGAGTTGTTTTTCTTTTTTAATATTTATTTTTGAGAGACAGAGAGAGACAGAGAGAGAGTAAGCAGGGGAGAGGCAGGGAGATAAAGGATCCTGAGCAGGCTCTGGGCCATCAGTGCAGAGTCAGATGCAGGACTCGAACCCATGAACCAGGAGATCAAGACCTGAGTTGAAGTCGGATTGCTTAACCAACTGAGCCACCCAAATGTCTCTTGGGAGTTTTGATACAGGGCCATGGTTGACACACCTTTTGGTCTTGGGATCCCTTCAGACTCAAAGAAATTGAGTGTCTGAAAGAGCTTTTATTTATATGGACTATGTCTTTCAATATTTAGTATATTAAACATTAAAACTGATAAAAATTTTAAATGAATTAATTAAAAGATAATAATGATCAGTGCATTGCACGGTAACACATATTTGTTATTTAAAAAAAAGCATTATACTCCCAAAACAAACATCACAAGGAGAGTGGAACTGTGTCACACTTTGTCCCCGTTTTGCTAATGTCTGGCTTCATGAACAAGACAGACGTATCTCACACTTGCTCCTGCGTCCAGTCAGCCCCCTTCTCCCACATCAGCCTCTGGAAAACTCTAGTTTTCAAGATAGAATGAAAATTAAAAAGGGCAGATACGCCTTAGAATTATGAAAACATGTGGACTTAAACCTCGAGGGTGTCATGCTAAGCGAAATAAGTCAGACGGAGAAGGCAGAGACCATATGTTTGCAGTATAGGTCTAACAGGAGAAACCTAATCGAGGACCATAGGGAGGGGAAGGGGGAAAGGGAGCTGGGGAGAGAGAGGGACACAGATCAAGGGAGACTACTGAATACTGAAAACGAACCGAGGGTGGGAGGGGGAGGGGGAGGAGGGAAGGGGGTGACGGTCATGGTGGGGGGCACTTGTGGGGAGAAGCACTGGCTGTTATATGGAAACCAATTTGACAATAAACTATTATAAAAATTTTTTAAAAATATTTATTTAGTTTTGAGAGAAAGAGCATGCACACGAGAGCCAGTGGGGGAGGGGCAGAGAGAGAGAGAGAGAGAGAGAGAGAGAGAGAGAGAATCTAAAGCAGGCTCTAGGCTCCTAGAGCACGCAGCCTGATGCAGGGCTCAAACCCACAAACTGTGAGATCATGTCGTGAGCTGAAGTCAGACACCTAACTGACTGAGCTACCCAGACGCCCCACTTTTTCTTTTTTGTTTTTAAATGACAGACTTCCCATCATGCAAATGAGCAGGCTTAGGAAGTGAGCTGCTGCGGTGATATTTAATGAAGAATGCACCATAATTCAGGTGGCAACTTCTTACCTTTTTCAAACGGGGTGAATGCGTCAACATTATGCCATGGAGAAGTGTCGTTTCCTTTTTCTGCTCTTATACGCAATTTAACTTCTTCGTAAATACTTAGCTTGAGTGAAGAGAAGTTGCATTTGGTACTAGTAATAGACTGACACCCAGGCAATTTTAACCAAGTATCATTTCTGGGTCTTTAAAATAAAAAAGCAAATGAATGAATAAGCAAATGTATAAATACAAAAGAGCGTCATACACAGTTTCTGCTTACTGACATTATAAGGCTAATCTAAGTAGTTATTTCTTCTATTTGACATCCTGTTAACATTTTACCCTGCAACTCTGTACTCTTTTTCAGTACAAATATACCAAGTTATTATCTATAAAGTGGAATAATTCTGAAAGTTAATTTTTATGAGAGAGAAAGAGAGCAAGCGAGTGCAAGCACAAGAGAGAATCCCAAGCAGGCCCCATGCTCCACAGGGAGCGCCGTGTGAGGCTCCATCCCACAACGGTGGGATCATGACCTGAACCGAAATCAAGAGCTGGGTGCTTAACTGAGTCACCCAGGTGCCCCGTGACATAGTTAATTTTTTACTGCAGGTCTGTAATTTTGTGATGGTTTGCATTAGGATTTCACAAAAGCAGAGAAAGAAAGAACATTTAAGGTAAAAGTGGACTTTGTGTTGTGTCGGCTTTGTTAAGAATAGTTATGTGACTTCTGGTCAACTACTTTGTGTTTCTGGATCTTTCCCTTATTGAAAATTTGGTAGCTGGGTTTGATGATTCCCTTCTAAACATGTCCTACGAATAGATTTACCCAACCCAACAAAGACCTCGGAATCAGAATGGTTAGGTCACTTCCACTGCCCTCATCAAAACCAAACCATCCCTTTGGCTCAGTGACTGCAGTAATTCTATTACGTGACTAGAAACAAAAGAACTTAAAATGTTAACGTAAATTAACCAGTTCTTTGAAGTGGATTTAGTCCATTAAAAAGTAGAACTGATCAATATTAGATTCTTCAGAAAACATGAAGAAATCACGTTGGCAAGGGGTGCCTAACAGGGAAAGGACGTTTGCCACATGCCACTTTGACCCACTGCAGAGGCTGACGGGAAGGCAGAGAAAACTCGTCAGGTTTTGAAATGTTTGCCTATGTGAAGCCCTGTCTACCTTAAACCAGGCAGAGGAACTCTCTGGTGAGAAGGCATTTTGTCAAGACTGATTCATGGTCCAGCACAAGGTGCTCTTTGGAGGGGAAGGGCACGAGGAGGGAGGGAAGATACTGTAGACTTCAGTTTAGAAACACTTTAAGGGGCACTTGGGTGCTCAGGGGGTTGCGCCGTCGACTCCTGGTTTCAGTTCAGGTCATGATCCCAGGGTCGTGGGATCGAGCCCTGTGTCAGGCTCCAAGCTCAGCTCATTCGAGTGTGCTCTCTCTCTCTCTCAAATAAATAAATAGAAATAAAAATACTTTATGACAACAGATTGCAGGGGTGATCTATCCACATAAGTTCTGTGAGGACCCCAACACAAGTCTATCTCATTTTTCAAAAAAGAACCATTTAAATAATTTACCAAAAATATACACTGGCATATGGAAAGCTTCATTCCTCGCCAGTGTCCCTTTTTACTTTACTTATCTGAACTGTGAGGTTAGAGCTGGCATTTAATGATACCATTCCTGAGAAACGTCTCCACATCAGGACTTATTTTTTATTTTTAGAGAGGAAAAGTAGGGGTGGGGCAGAGAGAGAGAGAGAGAAAATCCTAAGCAGGCTCCACACTCAGAATGGAGCCCAGTGCAGGGCCAGATCCCACAGCTCTGGGATCATGACCTGAGCTGAAATCAAGTTGGATGCTCAACTAACTGATCTAGCCAGGTGGCCCCAGAATCTATTTTAAAAAATATAATCTTAATATAAACAGAAAACCTTATAAATTTTTTATGTTTTGGGTTTTTTTTTTAAAATATTTGAGGAAGATAGAGACAGAGCGTGAGCAGGGGAGGGGCAGAGAGAGAGAGGGAGACACAGAATCTGAAGCAGGCTCCAGGCTCTGAGCTGTCAGCACAAAGCCTGATGCGGGGCTTGAACCCACGAGCAGTGAGATCGTGACCTGAGCTGAAGTCAGATGCTTAACTGACTGAGCCATCTGGGCGCCCCCAGCCATATAAAACTTTTAAAACCAAGTCTTGACATGGTTCTAATCCAGCTCACTCTTTACCTCTTTCCTGTTCCAGGAGATACGGTTACATACTTGATTCCAAGCTTTTGTACATAAGGGAGCTAATACAACAGTAGCTGCTTTTATGTTACTTAAAAAACAAAAACAAGAAACAAACAAAAAAACTTACCCAAACTCAACTTTATCATAAAAGTATTTAGATGAGAACAGAATACAATTTGAAAATGATTATATAGCCAATATAAAACTCATTTCATAAAATCAGTGTCATAGTATAAATTACACGCCATCTTTGTCTCTCCTATTCACGGGTGCTATTCTAAGCGTCCAGAAGAGGACTCGGCATAGAAGGCACTCAATGTTTACCGAATGAGAGAATCAACACTAAACGCTACATAAAGCATAACAGACTGTAGATATCGGTCGCAAACACTGATGTGTTAGCATGTGTTCTACAGACGCTGGAATCCTACCAGCTTACTTATGCGTCTGTGTGTCGTTTATCACCGGGGCACGTGTCCTATGTTCTGAGAAAACACTAAATTAAAAAGTACTTGTTTGCTGCTGCTATTAAACTACACTTCCATTGATCACTTATCCATGCCACTGTTCTGAGCATCTCCCAAACAACTGTTCTATATACTTTTTTTTTAACGTTAAAAAAAATTTTTTTTTTTGAGAGAGAGACACACACACAGAATGAGCAGGGGAGGGTCAGAGAGAAAGGGAAACACAGAATCTGAAGACAGGCTCTGAGCCAGCTGTCAGCACAGAGCCCGACGCGGGGCTCGAACCTACGAACCGCAAGATCATGACCTGGCGCCCCTGTTCTATATACTTCTAACAACCTTCAGAGTTAGACACCTTATTACAGGGTGGCCCATCTCAGTGTGCCTGGGGTGGTCCTGGTTATAGTTTGTCGTTCTCGCTTAACTAAAACTAATTACCCTTTTTAACTCCCAAAAGTTTCTCGGTTTGGATGTTAAATCATATATGGTCATACTAGTTTTTATTATCACAACTTAGCAGACAAGAAAACTGTGGCAGAATTGGTAGCACGGGACGGCTTTAAATCCAAGCAGCCTGGCCCGAGTTCACCCTACACTACACTATTGCCACACTGTTACCCTGACCTTGTAGTCTGGCATATTTTTACAAGGCAATTATTTCTAAAGCTCGTAGAACAGGGTAGAATGAGAATACAGTGAAATAATGCATTTGATACTAAAGTCAGAATGAAAGAAAGAAAAGACAGACTATTATGGGTTGGAGGATAAGCAACAGGACATGGGAAGAAACAGCTGTCTGTGGCTCTTCTTTATTAAAAGGGTAACTTCTTTAAGAGTATCTGAAACGACCTTTGTTATACCTGAAACAGTTGTTTCATGAGAAAGCTCTCAACTAAAGCAAAGAACAAAATGGGCAAAACTCAAAGTTCAAGTTAAAGAAAGTCTCTAGAGATAAAAATTCCTAAATAATTAATTCTGAGAAAAACCACCTATGGATGCATGAAAGTTCATGTGTGTGCAGGCACACACATGTATGTGTACACACGCACACACGTGTTAATTACTAAAGTTGTGGGACTGGATTAATCTCACGGTTCTCTTAACAATGAACTGGAGGGGGCGCCTGGGTGGCTCAGCCGGTTAAGCCTCAGACTTCAGCTTGGGTCAGGATCTCATGGTTCGTGAGTTCTAGCCCTGCGTCAGGTTCTCTACTGTCGGCACAGAGGCCCACTTCCGATCCTCTGCCCCCTCTCTCTGCTCATTCTCTCTCTCTCCCAAAATAAATAAACTTAAAATTAACAAACAAAACTCCAAAGAACAATCAACAAGAGAACGAGAGTGCCGGGGGCTGTGGTTGAAGAGGGAGCATCCTGGTTGGAGGTCCTGCACCCTCTTCACCACCCAGTTACCGGCCGCTCTTTCTCAGACAGGGAGCGCCCTGACAGTTCGCACCCAGGACACCCAAAGCAAAGTTCTGTGCTTCCTGAGCTGTGATCCTTCTGCAATCCTCTCTTCTGTAACGCCCCACCTGCCCAATCATCTTGGCGGCTCTTAAGTAGAAAGTTAGCACCAGGGAGGAGGCAGAAGCCCCAGAAACAGGGTCTGATGGAAATGCCAGGTCCTGTATCTAAAACTGAAACACCGTGTATAATGGAGACACAAAGCCTGACCGTCGGAGTACCGGTGGTCTATTCCAAGATGACGAGTGGACCTTTTCAGGCACTCTCATTTTCTCAAGACATGTTCTAGCTCCGACCCTAATTTACACACAAAGAAGGTGGAGCGTCTAGAAGAGAGAAATGAGGTCTATGGAAGCTGTCTGCCATCCTCATCCCCCAAACCTCTTTGGCTGCAACACCCAAAGATGACTTTGTAGAAGCGAAGGTATAAATATTACACAGACATAAAATTTCTGTCAAAGGTGGAAAAGCCAATGGTTTCCCAACTCTGAGAAGTAAATGACAGCCTTACAATCATTTCAGATTATTCAATGGTTCTCGCAAACCAATCAGGAAAGTCACATACACTTGATAATCTGCTGAAAAAGTCACATTGCCGACAGCCGGATCGCTCCCGTTCCAACTCAGGGTGAAGGTGTCATCAATGATGTGGACCTCTACATTTTGAGGAGATTTTAGATTTGTTTCCCCTATAAATAAAGGCAACAAGAAAGAAGACTGTTACACATACACTGTGGATATTCTTTAAAATGTGAGCCTTCCTTTCATAACACTGATTAAAGAACGAACGCATTCAAATATAACAAAGCATATACAAAAATCTAAAAAAAAAAAAAAAAAGCTAACGATTACTCTCAGCCCCGGGGTGACTACTAATTATATCTCTGCAGTTGAGATAGTTTGAAAAAGGCTGAGACTTTTTAATCTACAAAAAGCAAGCCTTGTATGTCAAATATAGCTCAGGAAAGCTGGAGAAAATAAGGAAAAATCAGCATTGTCTTTTAATTGAAAAAAAGTCTCCTTACCCCAAAAATATGAAACGCTAATTCACAGCGATACAAGCACCCCTGCACTTACTGCAGCTTTATCTACAATAGCCAAGTTATGGGCACAGCCCAAGTGTCCGTCAGTAGATAAATGGAAAAAGAAGACGTGTGTCTGTACTTGGAATATTATTTAGATGTAAAAGAGAATGAAATCTTGCCATTTGCAACAACATGGAGAGAGCCAGAGAATATAATGTCAGGCAAAGTAAGTCAGTCAGAGAAAGACAAACACCACATGATCTCATTAATATGTGCAATTTAAGGGAAAAAAGGAGCAAAGGGAAAAAGAGACAAACCACAAAACAGACTCTTAACTGCAGGGAACAAACTAACGGTTACCAGAGGGGAGGCAGGTAGAGGATGGGTGAACGGGGTGATGGGGGTTACAGAGTGCCCCCTTACGATGACAAAAATAAATACATGAAAATTTTTAAAAAAGACCTGGGGGCGCCTGGGTGGCTCAGTTGGTTGAGCGTCTGACTTTGGCTCAGGTCATGGTCTCGTGGTTTGTGAGTTCAAGCCACACACTGGGCTCGCTGCCCTCAGCACAGAGCCTGTTTCGGATCCTCAGTCCCTCTCTCTCTGTCCCTCCCCTACTTGTGCTCTCTCAAAACGAAACAAACATTAAAAAAAGAAGATCTTCTACCAGCAAAAAGATTACAACTTGCTGAAATCTCAGATAATGGTTGGCAACTTTTAGCACTAAAAGTATTCTTTAATTACGGTTTAAAAAAAAGGAAAAAATAGTCTGCATAAAAGTTTTCTTTGATCTTAGAAGTGACGAAAAGATACGGGGTTTCCACTGTATACAGCCTCAGTTTGGTTTCACATTCTGTGTTCATGCTTCATATATTCTGATAGAGAATGAGACAGGTGTGATTCAGTGTGATTCACAGAAACCAAATATTCACATAACAAAATTGAGACAGAGAGATGAATATTCATGATGTCAGCCAAGCCCTATAGGGACTTGCAAAGGCGGTCCTAACAAGCCTGAATCCTCCTGTTTATTTTTAAGGATTTCCATCTAGAGATCTACTTTATTTCTTATAGTTCTAAGACAAATCTTGCCTCCGTTGCATGTCCTGTCTTCTTGATTTTCTCTTTTGGCCCCTTCAATCTGAATTTTTCTGCCTCTCTGACTACCCAACTACTCCAAGCCCCAGCTCACGGGAGCTCAAATACTGCAGCCCATGCTAATCTTGCTTTCTTTACCTACTGCAGCAGGAATCCATTTGCTCAGTTTCACACTAGATACTCCACACAGCACCTGACTTCTAGCAGGACTGCAAACCTTGCTGAATGAGGATGTTTCGAAAAAAACAAACAAACCAAAAAACAAAACTCAATTGCTTCTTTTGGTTAAACACATCCTCTGCCATCAGATTACAAATTCCTTAAGGGCAGGGTCTGCTTTTCTCAGACTACTCAACCTAGAGCTGGGTTCATAGGAATTTCTTCAGCATCAGGAAGGACTGATCTTTCATAACGACAAGCTACAGTTTTTTAAAGACTGCCTTTTAAATGTATTCCTAGAGTATTTCTAGCCTTTACTTCTGCCTCAGGGCAAGCATTTATCTCCTTGCAGACTTTCTACCATAGGAGTCTATGTAGAACTTTCTTTATTCGGGCTGCTTCCTCTATTTTCCAGCTAGAGATATTATGGGATGCAGTCAAAAGGGGAGGCATCTGAGAAAACATCTTCTGAAAAAAATTTTTTTCATTTGGACAGCTCCTCATTGAGGATCCCCTTCCTCAATTTTCTTTCTTACATTCGTTTTCTCTGTGACTTCAGATGGAGACTACTTTTCCTTATTGCACTCCTCTAAACTTTATTCCCATCCCTTTGGTTGGAATTTTATCGATTCTGTGTAGCCAAAGGACAGTGATTGGGTTTATAGGAATCAACAAAAGATCTGAAGGCATTTGTAGTCTCCAGTTTAGACCAGTCTAATCCGGCAATTCTGGGCCTTAGGACATTGATGGGGTCGAGTCAGGGGTTTCCTCTGGGATGCAGTTCTTCTACAGTTAAAGGAAGGAGACTCAGCACTTAGGGGCATCTTGGCATTTGGGAGACCACCAAACAACGGATAAACGGAAAGGGACTTGGAAACAATTATTAAATAGCATTTTTGATTTCACAGATTTTGTCCTATGACTGTCAGCAATATCCTTTTGATAACAGTCTATTTCACCTTCGTATTGTGTAAGATCTATAAATGGGTACTTAATCCCAAACTTTAACTTACACAATTGGTTGCTTCCAACTTTTCACATGCCTGCTGACGATCAGAAATGCTTTACTATCTTTTTAAGTCCGACAAATCCAAACACATACACTACCAAATATAAATTTCCTCCCATATTTTGGATAATTTTCTTAGGCTAGGGTCCAGAATTGCATTTACTAGACTTAAAAAGTAGGAGTATTTTTATGAGTTTGAAAGAAAGCTCCATTAGGATCTCAAGTTGGGGTCAATATTTCACTTAATTTCAAACATTTTAGTATCCCTTTGAGAAAAACAAGTACGTTAGTTAATTGAAAGATTAACTGGGCTCAACAATATTGCTGGATAATCAAGAATTTAAATTGTTTAACCTTTAGGAAAACAAACCAGTCTTAAGCCCAGGGCTCTGAGGCCAGATTCTGAGTTGAATTTCCTATTCAGCCACTGGCTAGCTGTATGGCCTTAGGCAAGCTATTCACTGTCAGAGTTTGCTCATCTGTAAAATGAGTGCGTAACTTTCCACTGAACACTAAATGAGTTTATACCTTTAAAACAGGCAGAGTAGAGCCCGACACATGGTTAAGAGTACCATAAATGCTAGCTGTGTATAAAGTTTATTTTAGCAGCTCTCCCCTAATCTAGATTAAAATAAAGATCTTAATGTACTCCCTCTTGGAATGTTATCTTTACATGAAAATTCTGGGGAAATTCTTTTTATATTAAAGCACAACGAGCTAAATACAAAAGTTTTAAGACCCAAAGGATTCAAAAAATTACCCTGGGTTATACCAGGATCATAGTACCCATAAACTATATATACTATATTCGTGTAAGAGTCTGAGAAATAGGATACCATTGTATCACATCTGGGTACGGTTTTCTAAGCAGTTAGGTATTCTGACCTAAGATGCTACACCTTCTTTCCCTTTGGGAACCTCTCCTCTCTACACAAAGTCAATCATATAATAGTTGCCATTCCCCCGAGCATCTCAGTTTAAGTATTAATAAAGGCAGCAAACTGGCCTGGGTGGTCCCAGCCTCTGTGTCTTGGCTGCGTATTTTTCTTTTATTATCACTTTTTATTAGACCGTTTGAATCCTGAGGGCAGAGAAATTCTTGCCATCATTATCCTCGTCCTACGTGGGACTGAATAACTGTTTATTGAATTAAGACACTGATTCAAAACAGCAGCACTGCTCGCGGCTAAAGCCTTGGATATCATATAAGCGTCTAGCCGAGCTGCCAGATTTTTCGAAGAGACTCAGAGGCGACAGGAAGGCTCTCGCACACCCAGCACGGCGGGGGTGGAAGCCTGGGGAGGGGTGGCGGGGAGGTCGTCCCCTGCCGGGGGACGGGTACGCTGGCCCCAAGAAAGCAGCGTGGAAGGATTCTCGAATACTATTTCCTCTTGATTTTCGATTTGAGCGCTGTGACCACGGACGACCAGAGGTCTCCCAGACCGTCGGCCTCCCAGGGCCGAGGCTTCCAACGCCCCTACCGCCCAGCCTCCTGCCCCGCCCCGAGACCCCTCGTCTCTCACCTGCGGCTGCGGGCAAAGTCCACGGCGCCCCAGCAACCAGCACCAGGGTCGTTGCGCCCAGGAGGGAGAACATTCTCCGCTGGCGCCGCCGGCCGGGCCAGTCACATCCTCGATCTCCTCGGGCAGAACCCTACAATGCAAAGCTATCCTCTAAGCAAAGGCAGCCCCTCGCCCCGCCCCTCGCCCCGCCCACCGCGCACTCATCTCCGGTGCCCGCCGCGCTCGTCCCCCAACCCCGCGCTCGCCCCGCCCATCCACACTCGCCCCGCCCTCCACGCACGCCTGTTTAGTCCGGCGCGCTGCCGGACGCCGGTGGGGAGGGCGGTGAACGTCACGTTCGCTGCTGGAACGGCCGTGGGTACCCCGTTGTTCTCACTCCTCCTATTTCCCGTCAGTGACCGCCCCAGGCGGTCGCCCTCACCTTCCGGAAAGACCACGCCCAACTGGAGGCCTTGACCCTAACTAGAATGCGGCGCGCGCTTGCCATGGCCTTAGGGCCCAGGAGTTACCCAGCCTCTGTCCTCTAACTGCTGGGGGAGGCCTTGGAAACTTGGTGTCGGGGCGGTTTGGGCGTTCGGAAGGCGGGAGTGAGGAAGCTGCTGAGCGGGTCAGGCCGCTTCTGTGCCGAGCGCTGTGAACGAAGAGCAAGAGTGTCCGTACTTAAACCAAGATGCCTCCAGCACTAGTTTCGGGTGCGACCTGGCCGAGGGGCGCTAGAGACCCTTGGAGAGAGTCCTGACGGCCTCCCGGGTTCCAGGACAGCGGTCTCTAAGCATTTTTGACCGCTTTCCCTTAGCTGTAAACACTATGGGTCCACCATTCAAATGGTTATATAAATGCTTTAATAATAGATTATATACATTATTGAAATGAAGGCAAAACGAAAAATATAAAGGACACGAAATAAGCAGAGCTAGCTGTTAATTATAACTAAACAATATTATCAATTATGTGATAAAATGAATATTTGTAGAAAACAATGCACTTGGATTCTGCCTTAGAAACAACTTTGAAGTATAATTTACATACCACGAAATTCAGCCGTTTTAAGTGAAAAATGATTTTTAGTAAATCTAACCTGTTGTTAAGACTCGTTTTTGGTTTTAAACCAGAAGCTTATTACTTTGTGATTCAGGAAAGTTTTAGGTTTGATTCTGAGTTTGTCAGTTCTGCTTTTTGTTTTGTTTTAGATGCTTGTTTATTATTTTTGAGAGCAAGGAGGGGCAGAGACAGAGGAAGACCCAGAATCGGAAGCAGGCTCCAGGCTCTGAGCTGTCAGCACAGAGCCTGACAGAGCTCAGACTCACAGCCTGAGATCAGGACCAGAGCTGAAGTCGGTGGCTAACTGACTCCCGCGCCCCAGTTAGTTCTTTGTTTTAAGGATGTCCTGGATGGAAAAATACCCCACGAGAGTATGTGGGGCCAAAGGGAAAAAGGAAATTGCTAGTTGGCAGTTACAAAATCTTATTTTAAAAGACTTTCCAATGACTTTTCGACTTCAGGTATTTATTAAAACTTCTGTTTCCTGTTGTACAAAAGCTGCTCTTACAAACTGGTTGGAATAGTTTGCACTTTTATGTTTAAAACAATGGGCCCAAAACATTGCGTGTTCTGAAACAGTCCATCTGAAATATTTTAAAAGATGTTGGCAGTTCCCCCCTTCTCCACTTTTTTTTTTTTTTTAGGCGGGGGAGGGGGGCACAGAGGGAGAGAGGAGAGAATCTTAAGCAGGCTCCCAGTGACCCTGGGATCAAGACCTGAGCAGAAATCAAGAGTCAGAGGCTCAGCAGGCTAAAACCACCCAGATGCCCTCCCCCCACTTTTAAAAATGGGAAACTAAAGTTTTTTACAGATGCACACAGCATTTTTGGTGACAGAAATCACATCCATAAGAAAATATGCCAAATGTATTTTAAAATGTGAGTTACTCAGTGTGAAGCCCCCTGTTAGGCCGGGTTTGAGATTCTCTGTCTCACTCTCTCTCTGTCCCTCCCTCCCTTCACACTGTCTCTCAAAAAAATACACATAAAAAAATTACTGCAAGAGTTATATATAGTGTGTATATATATGTGTGTGTGTGTGTATATATAAGTTCTTTTGATTTTCATTTGCTCATAATAAAAGCAGTTTTAAAGGACTTAATGGTTCATGTTTTTTTTAATTGTTTTTACTGTTTTTATTTATTTTTGAGAGATAGAGTCACAGAGCAAGCGGGGGAGGGGCAGAGAGAGGGAGGCACAGAATCTGAAACAGTCTCCAGGTTCTGAGCTGTCAGCACAGAGCCCGATGCGGGGTGCGAACCCACCAACTGTGAGATCATGACCTGAGCTGAAGTCCGATGCTCAACCGACTGAGCCACCCAGGCGCCCCAATGGTTCATTTTTTCAATATTGGTACAGAACATGCTGGTGTTACCCAGTTGCCAGAGAGAAGGTCAGTAAATATCTTGTAAAAAAAAAAAAGACATAATTCATCTTTGAAGTTGACAGCACTTGTATGGCACAGAAGATTTCCAGCATCTTTCCCCATCTTAATACAATATATTGTAAGTAATATTCTAAGAGTTTCCACTTACTTGCTGTAATGGTTTGTCTATGGGTGAAACATGAATTAATTTCCCTTGTGCTGCTGGTTCTGTAACCTTAACCCAGACCTTGCCCTCCACCCACTTTATTCAAGTCAAAATGATTCGTCAGAGGTTACGCTGGGAGTTTTTCCATAAAATGTGTTTTTTTTAAACTTTTAATTGTGAAATAATTTCAAATTTACAAAAACAGTCACAAAAGTAATAAGAGAATTGCTCCCTACCCTTTGCTCAGATTCACCAAATTGTTAATATTTTGTTGCGTTTATATTCTCTCTCTCCAATTCAAATGGAATATTTCCCTGAACTTCTTTAAGCTTACTTGGATCTGTCACCTGCCCTTGGTCATTCACAACACTGTCCCCGCTTTTTAATGCAGGCCAATTATTTTATAGAATGCTACTCAATTTGGGCTTGTCTGATGCTTGTAATGATTAGATTTACATCTAATTCCTGGCTGGAATACTGCATAAATTGTGTGGGGTTCTCAGACATCCATCCCCTCTGAAGGCACGCTATGTTCCTTAGCCTCTCATTGGTAATGCTAATTTTAATGAGATGGTCTAGGTGTTACCCAATATCTCTACTGTAGAGTTACTATTTTTCCCCTTGCAGCTAATCTGAGGAGACACTCCGAAATCTTGCAAATACCCTGCTCTTCATCAAACTTTTACATCTAAAATTAGCATCCATTAATCATCAGTCCGCCTGCACCAGACTAATCTGGTGGTTGTGAAATGATAATTTTCCACCCGTGTTTCTCCAAATATAAGTATTGGTCGACATATTGTAAGAAAGGGCGTTCTCTTCTTTCCATTTATTATTGGTATGGACTCCTAGATTCTTGTTGTATTCAGTTGGCTATAGTTTATGACGATTGCAAATTTTTTTAATGAACAGATTTTATTTTTTAGAGTACATTTACAGCTAGATGGAACAGAAGTCAGACGCTCAACGGACTGAGCCACCCAGGCGCCCCTGAAGTTTAACTTTTGTTTCTTAAAATCTTCAGCCACGTTTTCTGGACACCTTCTAATAGCATTTGCTGACGGAGGGCTAGGCATCATAGTGGCCAGCAGGGTAGATATTTCGCTATGAAACACAGCTTTTTGGTTTTTGTCTGTTGCATGAGAACATAGAAGGCAGCTCCTAAACACTGTCACCACTTATGAAATTTTGCAAAGACTTGGAATAACTAAGTAACAGATGACTTAAACACGCTCTTGAAACACTTGCAGAGGTTTGCTTTTCTGGCCTTCCTAAGGCGATGGTTTCACACTGTCAATTAGCCAATATAATTTAGGGCAAGATGAGTGGTTAAGAACAATTAGCTTTAAAGACATTTTTCCAACAGTCTTTGTGATGATTTTTTTTTTTTTTTACTAACTTCTGATCAGGGTGTCGTTGTTTTTACAACATAATGTGGCTCATTATGTTGTAAAAAAAAAGGAAAAGAAGAAAGTTCATACCAGCAAAGGAAAGGGAAGTTCTGATGTTATTCGCTGTGTTAATAGTAATATCTTTAATTCTCAGTTTATTTGCAGGAATCCATTCCTGAACATTAGGTAGTTAAAACTAGGTAGTTAAAGCTAGCAAATGTAATCTGTACACACACTTAATCAGGCCAATTAAACAGCTAGACATAGTCACAAACTTCAAAGGAGAACAGGGCCGGAGCACCTCGGTGGCTCAGCTGGTTAAGTCTCTGATTCTTGGTTTCAGCTCGGGTCCATGATCTCGTGGTGCATGAGCCGGAGCCCTGTGTCAGGCTCTGCGCTGACAGCATGGAGCCTCCTTGGGATTCTGTGTCTCCCTCTCTCTGCCCCTTCCCCACTTGCTCTCTTTCTCTCTCAAAATAAATAAATAAGCTTAAAAAAACAAGTGGACGGGGGAAAACATCACTGCATATTTCCACTTTATGATACTCCTAGTCTGCTTTCAGGTATGTCACACATCACTGAAGGTGACTTCTGATCTTCTGACGTTTGGTCCAGGTGATGGTATGAGTGCTAGACCACATATTAAATAGTAGTAAAGCTTAATTTGTTTCTTATTTAACAAGGCAAATAGAATTTCATCAGTCCCCGGTAGGCCCTTTATTCCAACAGAAACCCTGGAATGAGTGTACCTCAGTTTAGAAACTGCCACTCTAGAACCTTCCAGAAGAATGCATTTACTTTAGGCAGAGAGATTGGTAGAGGAACCTAGCTGAGCAGTGACTAGCTGAGCAACAGGGGAGCAAACTTCCAGAGCATCCAAATACTAGCTCCAGGATGGGCAGGGAGGAATCAGCAGCCCTGTTCTGGAATCTTCAGAATTGCCTTTCTCTTGAATGCTTTATCATCCTGTCCCAGCAGGCAGACAATTACATACAAAAAAATAACAATTAAACAAATGGTAGGGACACTCAACTGGTTTGGTGGTGAGGGGTATAGCTTTAAGCAGGTGACCTGGGGTAAGAAGTATTTAAGTGGAGACTGAGTGTATACATAGGAGACAGTGAGAAAAAGAAGAGGGAAGTGTTCCAAGCAAAGGGATCGCCATATTTGAAGGCTTGTGTTCAGTGTGGCTTGAGGTAAGAGTGCTGCCTGCATACTCTGCCCACATGGAGAAAAAGATACCTATTTGTATGTGAGACCATGGAGGGCATCCCTGCCCTTCCCAGCTGGTGACTAAGTATCCCTGAAACAGAACACTGGAACTGGGCGCCTGGGTGGCTCAGTTGGTTGAGAATCTGACTTTGGCTCAGGTCGTGATTTCACAGTTTGTGGGTTTGAGCCCCGCATCAGGCTCTGTGCTGATAGTTCAGGGCCTGGAGCCTGCTTTGAGTTCTGTGTCTCCCTTTCTCTCTGCCCCTCTCTGTCTTTCAAAACATAAATAATAAAAGAAAAAAATTTTTAAAGATGAAAAAAAAGGAACACCGGAACTATTGGTTAAGAGTACGAGTCCTGAAGCTCACCTGACCTGGGTTGGTATCCCCACTCCAACACTCTGGAATCTTGTGCAAGTTATTTACTCTTGTTTTCTTAGGGGGACCATAAGACAGTGTATGTCCTAGTGCTGCCGTGAGGATTCAGTTAATTAATGCATGTAGAGTTTCGTCCAGTATCTGGCACATGGTGTTCAAGAAATATTACTGTCTCCCCCCTACCCCCCTGACCATTGTGATTATTGTTTTTTCTACTTCCAAAAGGCTCAGGGGAAAACTCTAGTTCTGCCAGAGAAAACTAGAAGGATCCCACGGCCCCAGTGATCAAAGCTTCGCTCCTCAACCTCAACTGGGGTGAAATTTAAAACCTCCTGTGCTCGCTGTAAATCTTTGCCCCACCAGTTCTCATGCTCGACGGATCAGACTGCAGCCTCCCACCACCGAAATCTCAAACTCACTTGGATCTGCAGCCCTTCTTTCCTTTCCTTCTGTGGTTGGGAACACATTCTTCCTTCAATCAAGCAATAATCGATCCATCTGGTTCTGTAAGCAGCTCCTTACTCTGTATGGCTTTCCATTGATTATCCTTCCCTTCCGCCATGACTTCATCTTCTCTTTGGTTCCTTCTCATCAACAATGAAACATTCTCAAGTCAAAAAGGCATAGCCCTTAGTCCCTCCAGAAGCTGTCTGCCATTCATAGCTACATTCATCCATACCTATCTGTATTTTCTCACTTCCCATGTATTCCTCAGCCCACGGAGTCTGGCTTTCTGTCCCCACCATTGTGCTTGGTCTGTTCTCACCAAGACCACCAGCTAATTTCTCGTATTAAAATCCATTAGAGTCTATGGCTTTTGTCACGCTTGACTTCTCGATAGCATTTAGTGCATTTCATTTCCTGTTCCCTTCCTCTTGGAATCTCATGATTTCACAGTCATTTGCCTTTCCTTCTATCTCTCTGGCAAGAAGGCTTGGCAACGTATTGGAAGTATTCCCTGATGCAGTTTGGAGTGTTGGTGCAGTTTGGAGCTGACGGCTAAGAAAAAATTCTTGAGCCATCTTCGATGCAGAAAAGGTGGTTTTATTAAAGCACAGGGACAGAACCGGTGGGCAGAAAGAGCTGCACTTGGGTTGTGAGGAGTGACTGATTATATAAGATTTTCTATCCTCTGGAGAAGGAGGGGGATGTTAGGGCTTCAGGAAATTGTGTCTGTGGGTCTCTGGAAATTTGGCTGTCGATAAAATTGCTTTTTTTCCCTTCTATACCATTAAGAAAGATGTAAACTGAAAGACTCCTGTCCTGCATAACTGCAGTCTCTATCAGTTTTGTTTTTCCCTTTTTTTTTGTTCTTGGGCAACCAGGAGTGCCCGAGCAGTATCACACAGATGGGGGTGGGAGATTGGGGGGAGCGTGGGGGGGGTTGTTAGCTTGTGCTTTGCCCTCAGGTTGCCTTTGTTTCCCACTTCATTGCCAATTATTTTGCTCCCCGTGTAGGGAGTCCAGTTCTAAGCCGAAGTCCTGTGTGTGATCTATCAGTCCCGACCACGAGCAATTACAAAGCTTGGCCTGGTGAGTGTCACGAGGGAAACTGCCCTCCCCACGCTGGACTTGGTGCACAGCTGCTGGTTCTTTCCTGGGGCCCATCTGAAACTGGCCCCCAGTACACGGAGAGACTGAAGAGAGAGGCAGACCACTCCAGAGTGGTTAAGTGACAGTTTTAATTAGCAAGGGGACTTTATAAGCGAGGCTTGCCTTGGGCGCCAGCAAGATGAATGGAACCCTACACCCCCCCCCCCCCCCCCCCCCCCCGCCATGACATCAACTTTATCTTAAAAGTTGATAAAGAGGCCCTAACTGGGTTCAGTCACATACACCATGCAGGGATTCTCCAGAGCGTATGGGGATCTCAAGGCTGTTTCCTTGGAGCAGTGTGGGTGAGGCAAGCCAAACCCACATTCCGAGGACAGGGGAGGGGGTGAGGAGCCTCCGAGAAGCCTGGGCCAGCTCACAGGTCAGTGGGCGGTCATGCCTTTTTGGTGGCACTCCCCGATGACCGAAGGGCGCCGCAGTTTGATAGAGGGAGTTGTAGACAAACACTCAGGCTGTGCCTGGACAGCCAGGCTCAGGTACATATTTGTAATTCGAAAACCTGCAGGTGAATCCGCTACCTTTCCACTCTCTCCAGTCCCTTTTGCTGGGGGCGGGGGGGGGGGGGGCTGTCAGTGAGAGAGCTCTCCCCCCGTGGGTGCTTCATCTACTCCATTTCCCTGAGCCCTTAGGAAGGGACAGGGAGCATCCACAAACTGGTGCGCCTCTAATGGTTGGCCTGGGGCATTACATGAATACGGGCTTGCTTTCTATTTGCACTTGAACTCTTGTCCTAGCTGCCTCCCTGGAGGCTTGATTACTTGACATCCTTCAGCGACCTTCCCATTTGGAAACCCTGAGTCTCTCTTCCGCTGAAGGAAACGGAGTTGCGAGCTTTTTGGATCTGCGGGTTTATAGTTTTTTAAATCAAGTTTAGAAAATTATTTACCATTATTTCTTCAAACATTTTTTTCTTTCCCGCCCTCTCTTTCTTCTCTTTCCAAATACACATATATTAGGTTGCTTGAAATTCTGGTATAGCTCGCTGTATCCTTTTCATTTCTTTTCAGTTTTTTTTTTCTTCTCTGGCTTTCATTTTGGGTAGTTTCTGTTACTATGGGATCAAGTGCACTGATCTTTTCTTCTGCAGGGTCTAATCTCTCTTAACTCTAATTCAGTATATATCTGTCTCTGACACTGTGTTTTTCATTGTTGGAAGTTTGATTTGGGTTTTTAAAAATAAATATAACTTTCATGTGTCTCTTTAACATGCTAATGCTTTCCTCTACCTTCCTGAACATATGAAATATGATTTTAGTAACTGTTTTAATATCTGAGTTGCTAATTCTATTTACTGTTTGTGATGACAAAATATTCTCAATGCTTTGGGTTCCTCCTTTCGGTGCCGAAGGCTGGAAATTATCTTCAGGAAGGCAGATTGGGAAATTACAGAGCTTATCTTGTTTGTTTTTCTTCTCCCAGTCCTGCTGTCTTGAGCTTCCTATTATTGTCTAGTCACTATGTAAAATATATTTTGTCTTTTTGTGTATTGATAATTTAAGTCAGGAAACTAAATCTGGCTTGCATTATTCCATGATAGCCAGAAACAGAAACAGAAGTTCCATTGTTGCACTAATTTATTTTAAGTTTATTTATTTATTTTGAGAGAGAGAGAGAGAGAGAGAGAGAGAGAGAGAGGCAGAGCATGGGCGCAGGGGAGGGGCAGAGAGCCAGAATCCCAAGCAGGCTTTGCACTGTCAGTGCAGAGCCCGAGCGGGCCTCGAACCCCCAAACTATGAGGTCATGGCCTGAGCCAGATGCTTAACTCAGCCACCCCAGCATCCTAAGTGGTACTATTTTTTAGATACTTTCTCCTCTCCATTTTTTTCTGCTTTTTCCTTAGTAGTAGAAAGTTGTACTTCCTTGATTCAGCCTTGATGTCTCTTAATCTGTTCTCTCTAGTTTTTATCTCTTTGTAGTTTTGTTCTTGGTTCTGAAGGATTTACTTGACCTGTAATGAAAATTTTATTTCTATAATTATGTGTTTACTTTTCTTACTTTCTTTTTTTAAAGTTTTTTAATGTCTTTATTTTATTTGGGGAAAGAGAGACAGAGTGTGAATGGGGGAGGGGCAGAGAGAGAGGGAGACAGAATCTGAAGCAGGCTCCAGGCTCTGAGCTGTTAGCACAGAGCCCGACGCGGGGCTGGAACTCATGAACCCTGAGATCATGACCTGAGCCAAAGTTGGATGCTTAACCTACTGAGCCGCCCAGGTGCCCTTGTGCTTAATTTTCAAAAGTAGTTTTTTATTTTTATTGTTCCTTTTTTTTAAAAATAGCATCCTGTGTTTATTTTATGGTTGCTCTAACATGTCAAGTCTTTTAGAATTTGGGTTTTTGTGACATTCTCTTCTTTCCAAATTCTATTTCTTCAAGAGTCAATTTGTTCTGTTTGCTTATTTTTTGTCTTTCTCCCTCATGCTGCTAGTTTTCTCATTGTCTGGTAATCTTTAGGTGTCCATTTATATTCAAAAAGGCCAAAGCCTGGGGCGCCTGGGTGGCTCAGTCGGTTAAGTGTCTGACTTCAGCTTAGGTCATAATCTCACCGCTCCTGAGTTGGAGCCCCACATCGGGCTCTGTGCTGACAGCTCAGAGCCTGGAGCCTGCTTTGAGTTCTGTGTCTCCCTCTCTCTCTGCCCTTCCCCTGCTCCTGCTCCGTCTCTCTCAAAAATAAATAAACATTAAAAAAAATTTTTTTAAGGCCAAAAACTATTTTTTTCCTTTCAAAAGACACACAGGAATGATCCTTGGACACCATAACTGATGTCTTAGTAGGATAAATTGTGTGTTAGAGGCAATAAAAGGTTACAAACCCCAATAGGAGACTCTTCTCAGTACAACTGCTGAGACCACAGAAGTGTGAGCTGGAGGCATAAAGGAAGCAGCAGTCAGACGTGTGTACCCATCTGTTTCTTATCTGATTTTGAACATTTGGAAAGTTTATTTGCTGCTTCAGTATTGAACCAAGATAAAACTGCATCCTGAGCAGCGACTGAGTCCTCATTTCCCAATTTTAGATCTGGACCCGAGTTTATGGTTCGACCTTGCATATACTAATGTTTTGGGAAGGATCAATCCATGATACCTGGGATCCCCTTTACTTGTCTGTGTCCATCAGGCAGAATTTTCTAGAGGCAGGCACCTGCGCCTTTCTTGGATGTGGACCAGAAGTTCTTGGGAATGATATGTGGGGGTATCAATACCCCAGTTCCCTCACTCCTTGGCCAGTATATTTCTGAGGAATGTGCTCTACACCATTTCCTTAAGCTTCACCACAGGATTAAGATTTACTCACCCACCTTGATGGCTGGCTTATTGGAAATTTTCCCTTCTATGTATCACTTCTCTTCCATTCTGGTGCTGTCCTGCACCTCCCAGAAAACTACATGATCTCAATTGTCATCTGAGGATCTACTTGGTTGGGAGTGTTGGGGGGGGTGGCGGTGAACTAATTAAGGTCAATCGTAATATGGGCCAACGGTTGACACCTTCCCACACCTCTTTACACCGAGAGCCCTACTCTTCTCTCTCTAAAAGCTCATCAGTAGAGACTGATAAAGAGGAACAAGTCCCCACGCCTGTGCTCCTTATAATGTGTTCTATCCTGCTTACGGCGGGAAGAATTCAGACACCCAGAATGTGGCAGAGCAGCCTCTTACTTAGACTGTTAAACCACAACAAACACAAAGCTTCAAGACTGGTTGAAGTGTAGGCGCCAGCTGTCCTGAAGAATCTCTTCTGCTGCTGATCGGGTTTCATATCTGTTTATCTCCACTACCATTAGGTACTTTTCTCCTTCTGCAAAAATAGAAAGCCGCAGTAACGAAAAAATCTGCAACTAGTATACACAATGAACAAAGTAGGTATATTTCAGGCAGTGATTCTCAAAGTTTGGTGTGTGTCAAGATCACCTGAGGGCTTATTAAAACACAGATTAAACGGCAGGGCCTCCCCCAAAAGTTCGATCCAGTAGGTCTAGGTCTGCTTTTCTAGTTAAGTTTCCAGGCGATTGCTCTTGTCCAGGGAACACACTTTGAGAACAATTAATTGTTGTTCGTCCCCTAGCTTAGATGATTATATTTTACAGTCTATTCCTTTCATGGAATCGTCTAATACGATCTATATAGTTTTCCATATCATTGTATTAAAGCCAATAGATTGTCATGGTCACTTATTAGTGATGATAGGATCTTTAGAGTTTTCTATATAGTTATCTTTGGGCTAGCATATTCTACATTAGCTGCTCTTTTAGCCTTGTACAGTATTAACCTATTTCATTTAATTTTGAATTTTCATTTCATTTTTGTTTGGAACAGGTTTTAGATCCACTCAGGGCTGCAGCAGTGGCTTGTGAAAGCTTCCTGTCTCCTGTCAGGCTCTTAGCCCTGGGGGCACCTTGGTGGTTTGGTCAGGTAAGCATCCAACTCGTGATTTCGGCTCAGGTCATGAGCTCATGGTTGTGTCAGGCTCTGCACGGAGCACAGAGTCTGCTTGAGATTCTGTCTCCCTCTCCCTCTGACTCTCCTCTGCTCACATTTTCTCTCTCTCTCTCAAAACTAAATAAACATTTATTTTAAAAAAAAAGAGGAAAAAAAAAAGAGAGAGACTCTGGCCCTGCTTTGGGAGGGAAGAAGGGGGGATGGTAAGGAGTGCAGGGAGGAAGGAGAGAAGGAAAGGGGTAGAGAGGGCACAGAGTCCCTGTATTCCTGGGCAAATGCAAGCCCTCCTTTCCAGTAGGGTGGAACGGAGGGCCCAAGGAGAGGAGAAGCGATGGCTCTCACGTCCCTGGTCACCAAGCAGGAGCCAGTGCTGGAAGCTGGCTCGAAGTGAACAAAGGGAATCTTGGGAATCCAAACAAAAGCCCAAAACCAAGGCTTTTATTCTAAAAAAAAGTCCTCTTTGCTGTCCGAAGGGAGCCACCTTGCAGAAAATAAAGTGTTTTCTTACAGAAAAACAATCTGTCCCTCTCGCCCTCCTTTGTCTGCATTCACAGCAAAACAAACAGACAGCTGCTCCCCCAGTGGGGCCGTGGCCCCACGCATCCTGGCCCCAAGCACCTGTCAGCCAAAGTCCCGTCCCCCCCCCCGCCTTTCTTCTGATTCTTCGCCAGCTGGGACGTGCCCTCAGACAAGTCCTCTCCCTTCAGTTGGAAACTCCTGGATTGCACATTCGTGTGTATTTGATGGTTACCTCCAATTCAGCCATTGCACACCCAAAAAGCTTCCGCGCATGGGCCGGCTCTGGGGTCCGCACGTTGGCCTCCTTGCACACCATGTGGTGGGACAGCAAGGTCACCACCCTCTCCTGTGAAGGCAGTGAACAAGTCCAGCTTCCTCCTCTGTGGCCCCACGGAGCGGGGGACCTGCTCCGGGGCCCCGGGGCCCAGGGTCACCGTGAAAGTTGCTTTGTTTCTGGCTCTGGCAAAGTCCGTTTCCCTGTGTCTCCTGAACCACTTTCACCTCCTCCTGCAGTGGTTGAAAAGGAGACAGACTTCACCCCTCAACCTCTTGCTGACCTGATTCAGGGGGACTCTGTCCCTGCCAGATGGGCTTCAAACCAAGGCCACCATCATCACTTTTTTTTGCCAGAGGACGCGTGGCTGTCCTTCCAGGCGTTCTGGATGTCCTTCCTGAAGACCAGCCACAGAGAAGACAAAACGGTACTTACACATGTCTGTACACCCCCAAAGCTCCTCCATCAGGTTCTGTGTCAGTTGTAGGCCTTTCTTGGCGGTTTTGGTTAAGGAAACTTTCTTGTCGTGCTTGGATTTGGGCATCGCGCTGCAGGTAGAGGCAGCGGAAATCGGTCTATCTCATTTAATTTAATTTTTAAAAACAAGAAAAAGATGTTTTTTAAAAAAAACAATCCCACAGCATTTATTGTCATTTGGTAATAACATAAAGGTCCTCAAAACAATAGGAACAAATGTTTTAGAACTACACTCCCAACAAAAGACCTCTAAAAAACAAACTGCTTGGCCTTCTCAAGAATTTCTCAGGGCACTTGGGTGCTCAGTCGGTTAAGCATCTGTCTTTGGCTCAGGTCATGATCTCATGGTTCATGGGTTCGAGCCCCACGTTGGGCTCTGTGCTGACAGCTAGCTCAGAGCCTGGAGCCTGCTTCAGATTCTGTATTTCCCTCACTCTTTGACCCTCCCCTGCTCACACTGTCTCTCTCTGTCTCTCAAAAATAAATAAAACACATTAAAAAATTAAAAAAAAGAATTTCTCACTTCATTGATCATTTCTAGTTGGAGACACTTTGGAGCAGGGTAATATCACCTCCTTTGAGCATGATCCGACCCAGTTGTTTTCTTGACTTTGTTTTAGAATGAATTTCTTCTGCCTCATCTAATACGAGGTTCATGTACTCTTCAAACCAGTGACACAGCCCTCTATCTGCTTGTTCACTTGCTCATAAAGCCACACCTGAATCCGAGGTTTATTTCGCAAGTACCTGAAGATGAGGTTGACGGGCTGCACCGTCACTTTCCGCACTTTCTGGCCCCGGCCCCGGTGGAAGCTGACAAAGACCACACGCTTGCTCAGAAAGTGACTTCCGGTCAAAAAGATGTTGTTTTTAAGTAATCTCTACAGCCAGTGTGGGGCTCAAACTTGCAACCCCCAAGATCAAGAGTTGTGTGCTCTACCTACAGACCCAAGAAGGTGCCCCCTCATGTAATTTAATTTAATAATTTAATTTTTGTTTAATGAATTTAAATGCCAGTGAGCAATCTCATTCTTTTCAGATGTAACACTTGGTTAGCATCTCCAAATACATTGCAAATATACAATGGAGATTCGTTTCCAGTCTTTTCAGGATACTTTTTACACATGTAAAATGACAGGCTTTGAAGTAAAAGCTCTGATCTCTTCCTTAATTCTGATGCAATTGTGTTGTATTTCCAGAATAAAGAAGGAGGCCCCCCGCGGAGTTTCTGAGACGTTCTGCGGACGCTGATGCCCGGCAAGGATGGAGAGAGGAAAAGGGACCGATGTTAGCTGAGTGGCCAGCAGCTGATAACCAGGAGGATCACCAGCAGAGCCTAATCACAAAGTGGAGGCCTGGGGGGTCGAGGTTCTGGGCAGGTCAGAGAGGAGAAGGAAAGCGGAGCAAGGCAGCTCGGAGGGGAAGGGGCTAGAGGGAAAAAGGGCAAGGGAAAGCAAAAAGCACAGCCTGAGTTGGAAGAGACAAAGCACAAGTCGCCTCTGGTAAACCTTAATCATGAAATATGCTGCAGTTTATGTAATAAGAGACACTGTGGCATTCAGTTGCTGTGTCGGAGAGCAAGGTAGAGAAAAAGAAGTTTAGAGCGTATTTTACATGAAACATTGTTAGGCGGGTGGGGTACGTTCATTACAGAGGCTTTTCCATGGGCCTCTGTGACAAAGGAGAAGTCCTTAGGTTCACTCGTGGAAGGAGGAGGAGAAGGGGAAGGAGAAGAAGGAGAAGGAGGAGGGAAATGAGAAGTGGAAGGAGAGATGAAGGAGAAGGAAGAGGAGGAGGAGGAGGGAGGGGAAAGAGGAAGAGAAAAACAAGATTGGTGGAGAAATGTAATTTATCTAACGACAAATACAGGAGAAGATATGCTTGTTCTTAGAAACCGAGCTTGCTCAATACCTTGTAGGGTGAACACACTTGTGGTATTTTCCGGCTTCTCCAGTTGAGGCAGCCCATGCCACAGCCGCACCACTGTCTTTCAATTCACTGTTACCTTCGGGTCCTTTTGCTAGTCAGAAAGCACTAGATTCTAGTCTTAGATTTATCTTCCAAGCCTGTTCAAAAGACCATTGCCTGCAATTACCCGTATGTCCATTGCTGGATGAGTGGATGGACAAAATGCAATATATATATATATAGAGAGAGAGTGCTGAAATATGCTACGGTGTAAATAAACCTCTCAAACTTCCAGCTGAGTCAAAGAAGTCAGACATAAAAGGTCACATATTATATGATTCCATTCATACGAACCACCCAGAGTAAGTAAATCCATAGAGACGGAAAGTAGATAGGTGGTCTTCAGGGATGGGGTGGGGCTGGGTATGGGAGTGACTACTGAATTTCCTTTTGTGGGGATGAAAATGGTGGTACTTGAAACGGGGGGCTGGTTGCGCAACATCATGAAGGTACTAACGCCACCAAATTGTATACTTCAAGGGTCGATTTTATGTTATGTGAATTTCACCCCCCTTAAATAGAGAGAGAGACTATTGCCGGTGGCACATAGATTCAAATATATTGTGACGTTTTGTTCTTCCATGGCAGGCACTCAACTTCCCTTTCCCAGAGCGCGTGGGGATGAGTTTCTCAGATGCTTCTTTCAGCAGCTCTAAGTTCACAGAAGAGGACGGAAGCCTGACTCATGTAAGAGTGATCTCCTACGGCGGTCTCTGCCTTGCTGTCCTGCCCGCCACTTCCTTGCAGTGTATTCAATAAACTTCTGTCTCCTTTTTTTTTTCTACCTTGGGTCAGTTCTTGCACCACCTGCCCCGTTGGCTTCCATTCAGTTGGGTCACCCCACATTTGGTTGCTCCCATCTGATCAGGAGACCCCACATCGATGGCCCCCCCTCCCCCCACCCCGCAACATTTGGTGGACCGCACATGGAGAGCCTTTGCCAGCCGGAGCTCTCACTGGATTCTCTGGGAATTTCTCAGGACTTTCTCTCCTGGACTGTCTTCGGTAATTGTTGGTGAACTGGCAATGTCCTGCAGAGGTGACTTCTCAGTGAGGATCCGAAGTGCCAGGGGGATCCAGAGGGACGGCGCTTACCAGGATGGATGAAGGACTTCCCCTTTTGCTCTTGGAGGGATCCTTCCCTCCCTCTCCTTTCTTTCTTTCTCTTTTTTATTTAATCTTTTTTATTTTTGAGAGAGAGAGACAGAGCGTGAGCCTGGGAGGGGCAGAGAGAGAGAAAGAGAGGAGACACAGAATCCAAAGCAGGCTCCAGGCTCTGAGCTGTCATGTCAGCACAGAGTCTGACCTGGGGCTTGAACTTGCAAACCGTGAGATCATGACCTGCGCTGAAGTCAGCCGCTTAACAGACTGAGCCTCCCAGGCACCCCTCCTTTCTCTTTTTGAGCTCTTCAGCAGCCTAAGCCTAGTGCTTCCCAGACAACTGAAGACCTCTAGCCAGCACAGCTCCCTGGTGTGGTCTGAAGGTCTGGGAATGAATAAGTCGACTGTCCACATCTGTGGGGGTGAAGGACCCCATTGCCCCACTTTCTCATTCCATCCCCTGAGGTCCATTCTGCAGGTGCAGGCAGGAGGGGGCAGCTGGCAGAGGTGGGTCTACCCAGGAGAATCCTCACACGTTCAGGCTCTGATGGGACGCTTTCCTGACACTGGCTGACTCTCAGCTGCCTTATATCTTAAAAAAAAAAAAAAAAAAATACAAGGTAGACTCCTGTGATGAAGGCAGAAGCAGAGGGACATGGGCAGAGACAGAAAGGAAAGAGGCGTGTAGAATCTCAGTCACAAATTCTGCATTTTAGAATCAATGAAAGAGAATCAATGGGAAAGTGCTTACATTTGCACACCAGGAAGAAACAGACGCTGTAAGAGTCCTAGCTACGGGTACAGATATAATTTAGTCACGAGTTGAACAATTTAGGAGGGATTATATGTGTGCTGTTTCCTAAGCAGGTACATGTAGTGCCCAAGACTCTGCAGATGGGAAATCCTAGACGTAATTCACCCACCAGGAAAAGGGCCTCCGAAGACTTTATCTCTGGATCTGAATTTGCCACTGACTTACTGGATGACCCTGGGCATTTCTTCATTCACGTATTCAACAAGTAGATCTTGAACACCTATTAAGTGCTAATAAGGACTCTTCTAAGGGCAGGGGATCCAGCAGTGACCAAGACACCCAAAGTTTCTGCTTACATGGAGCCTGGAGTCTTGCTTGTCTTCATCGGTTGAGACAGACTTTTTTTCTCTTTTTCAAGGAAGTGGCTTGGCTTGAATTAGCGAGCTCAGAATTTGAGACAACTCAAAGAAGTCTGTGCCTCAGGGAAGGGTGGTGTCAGGTTCCCGTATAATGAATTGGCTCCTCCTGTTCTTGCTCCTTCCCATTTTAAACACTAAAAAGAGGTTAGACCTGGTCAGCCTTTCAGCGCAAGGTTAGTTTCCTGTGGCTACCTTAGGGAATCACAGCAAATGGGGGTGCCTGCGTGGCTCAGTCGGGTGAGTGTCTGACTCTTAATCTCAGCTCCGGTCACGATCACACGGTTCGTTGGATCGAGCTCCAGGTACTTATAGCATGGAGCCTGCTTGGGATTCTCTCTCTCTCTCTCTCTCTCTCCCTCTCTCTTTGTCTCTCTCCCTCTCTCTCTCTTTCTCAATATAAATAAAAACACTAAAAAAAAAAAAAAGAAACTACAGCAAACTGAGTGGTTTAAAATGACAGGAATTTACTTTCTCATGGTTCTAGAGACTAGAAATCTGACATCAAGATGCGGCAGGCTTGTGCTCCTTCTAAAGGTTCTGGGCAGGGTTATTCCTTCCCTCTTCCGAGTTTCTGATGATGGCCCACAGTTCTTGGCATGTCTTGGCTTATAGAACATTGCCCCAATCTCTGCTTCTGTAGTCAAGTGACCTTCTTCCCATGTGTCTCTTCTTAGAAGGACATCAGGCAAAATAAATAAATAAATAAATAAATAAATAAATAAATAAATAAATAGTAAAATAAAATGGGGCGACTGAGTGGCTCAGTCAGTTTAGCATCGGACTTCAGCTCAGGTCATGATCTCACAGTTTGTGGGTTCGAGCTCTGCATCTGTGGCTCTGTGCTGACAGCTCAGAGCCTGGAGCCTGCTTTGGATTCCGTGTCTCCCTCTCTCTCTGCCCCTCCCTCATTCATGCCCTGTCTTTGCTGTCTCTCAAAAAGAAATAAAAGTTAAAAAAAGTTAAAAAAAAAAAGGATATCAGGTAATGTACTATAGTCTACCCTAATCTAGTATGACCTAATTACATCTGCCAAGACACTATTTTCACATATGACCACATTTTTAGGTTTAGGGTGGACATGAATTTTGGAGGGGCTTTACTCAACCTACACAATTGCCCATAATTTTGATACATTCATCTTCACTAGCTATAAATCACTTCTCGTTATGGTTCTGAGGTCCTCTGGAATCTAGAGCCATGGAAATATTATTGTATTGTAATTCTAGGGTTCGTTCTCTCTCCTGCCCATTATTATTTTTTAATTGAAGTATAGTTGACATAAATATTATATTAGTTTCAAGTGTTCCGTAGTTCTATACACTATGCTCACCATGATCAGTGTAGTTACTATTGTGAACCTATGTGGGAAGCAGCAGCGAGGAGCCAGTAAGGAGAGTGTGATCGAGCAAAGCTCTCGTGCCCTTACAACCCTTGTGGCTGATCCAGCTCCTCAGAGGATAATTCACGTGAGTTAAGATGTTATTGCACCAATGTCCTTCACGCTTCTTGAGTTAAGATGTTATTGTACAAATGTCCTTCACGCTTTGGCACTCTTATAATAACAATAAGAAGAAATGTAAAGTTCCCAGGAAAATGTTGTAACAATAACTGAGACCAGGAGAACTTTTGTCTAGAAAAAACCCTTCTCTTAGCTGTGGCTGTTTGTATAAAACTACTTGCACGTGAGAAATAAAGTGGCAATATGGGCATCACTCCTGTTGTCCCTCCCGTTCCCATCCTTTGACTCTCTCTCCTTTTCCTCATTCCCTTACCCTCGTGTCCCTGCTTCTGTGCGCCCGCGTGCGCACTACAAACCTACGATGTTCTCACAATGTTACTGACTATATTCTCGGTGCTGTAGTCTTCATCCCCAGGACTTACATATTTCATGACTGGAAGCCTGTACCTCGTAATCTCCTTTACCTGTTTGGCCATTCGCCCTCCCCTCCCCTCTGGCAATCATCAATTTGTTCTCTGTATGTATGATTTTGTTTCTGCTTTTTGTTTGTTCATTTGTTTTGCTTTTTGGATTCCACATATAAATGGAGTCTACGGCCATACCACCCTGAACGCGCCCGATCTCGTCTGATCTCGGAAGCTAAGCAGGGTCGGGCCTGGTTAGTACTTGGATGGGAGACCACATATAAATGGAATCATTTTCCATTTGTCTTTCTCTATCTGAATTACTTCACTTAACAGCATACCCTCTAGGTCTGTCCATGCTGTCCCAAATGGCAAGATCTCACTCTTTTTTACAGGTGAGTAACATTCTATTGTATAGATAGGTGCCTCTTTTTCTTTATACATTCATTTATTAACGGACACTTAGGTTGCTTCCATAACTTGGTTGTTGTAAATAATACTACAATAAACATAGAGATACATATATCTTTTCAAATTAGTATTTTTATATTTTTAAAAAATTCTGAGAAAGAGAGAGAGAGTGTGTGTGCATGCATGAGCTGAAGTGGGGGGCAGAGGGAGAGAGAGAGAAAGAGAATCTCAAGCAGGCTCCATGTGGATCCTGACTCAGAGCTCAATTCCACAACCCCGAGATCACAACCTGAGCCCAAACCAAGAGTTGAATACTCAACTGATTGAGCCACTCAGGCTCAGTGTTTTCATTTTCTTTGGGTAAATGCCCAGTAGTGGAATTACTGGAATTACCAGATCATATGGTAATTCTATTTTTAATATTCTGAAGAACCTCCACACTGTTCCCACAGTGGCTGCACCAGTTTGCATTTCCACCAACAGTGTACGAGGGCTCCTTTTTCTCCACATCCTCACCAACACTTGTTACTTCTTGTCTTTTTGATACTAGCCATTCTGACAGGTGTGAGGGAGTATTTCATTGTGGTTTTGATTTGCATTTCTCTCCTGATTAGCGATGTTGAACATCTTCTCATGTGTCTGTTGGCCATTTGTTTGTCTTTGTTGGAAAAATGCCTATTCAGGTCCTCTGCCCATTTTTAATCAATTATTTGTTTCATTGGTGTTGAGTTGTATAAATTATTTACATATTTGGGATATTAGCCCTCTAGGATTAATTCTCAATTAGGACTAAACTATGGGATTAAGTGAGCCTGTCTGTGAGCAAATACCCAGTGACAGCGAGTCTTGAGATGAGCCTGTAATTCTGCCTCCTCTGAGCATTTAAAATAGCGTTATAGATGCCCGACGAGTGACGGCGCCATACCTACGGCTCCTGAGACATCCCTGTGTCCAGCTCAGACTGCAATCAAGCTCAGCCCTGATCGATCACCTTCGTGCTAGAATGGGACCATCACCTGCTGAGGTCGCTTGTTACCTCTAAGACCAAAGGGATGGAGGGACAGTCTTCCTTCCAGGAGCTGAAGTCCGCCTCCTCAAGCCCAGCCACACGGCTCTGCCTTCTCGTTAATCCTCCACAAGACAGCCAAGGAAAGGTTGGCCCCCATCATACCTCTGCTTCCTTGAAAAAATTTCCTATTCTGCCACCCTTTCTATTTTTTTTAACGCTTATTCAGTTTTTGAGAGACAGGGAGATACAGAGCATGAGCAGAGGGGTGGCAGAGAGAGGGAGACACAGAATCTGAAGCAGGCTCCACGACGTGGGGCTCGAACCCACGAACTGTGAGATCATGACCTGAGCTGAAGTCGGACGCTTAACCGACTGAGCCACCCAGATGCCCCCCTGCTACTTTTCCCACAGTGTGTGGCAGGTTTTCACGGTGGTACCAGGACCAAAATATAATTTTCCATATACAATCTGACAAAAGCCCTGTACACTTAGTGTTTCTTCTCTTTTTTTTTTTTTTCCAAATTTTTATTTTGAAATAATTTGAAACTGATAGAGAAAAAGAACTTCTTTATATCCTTAACCCGGGTGCACTGGTTGGTGTTTCTCTAGAAAAGAGGATGGGCCAATGTCAACGCTGTGGAGGGCTCAGCAGGTAGTCCCGTCGCCCGCACACTGGGATTCGGAGAATGCAAGAACAGACTACCTAGCTTTCTAGGAGACAAGTCATACACGGTTACCACAGGATACGTTTGACATAAAATACATTTTCTAGCTCATTTTCAGTTCTTGCTTTCTTTGTGGCACTCAGCCACGAGAAACCAATTCAAGGGCACCTGGGTGACTCAGCTGGTTAAGTGTCTTGCTCTTGATTTTCACTCAGGGCATGATCTTGCAGTTCGTGAGTTTGAGCCCCGCATCGGGCTCTGTGCTGACAGCTTGGAGCCTAGAGCCTTTTTTGGATTCTGTGTCTTCCTCTCTCTCTGCCCCTTCCTTGCTCTCTCTCTCTCAAAAATAAATAAACATTAAAAAAAAAAAAAAAGAAACCTCAGTTCAATGAATACCCCGGGTGAGGATGCCTTGTTGGTTTTAGTCCACTGCTGATTGTCAACGTCTTGTCGAATGTCTCACTTGACATGCTCATTGCTCACTTCAGCTTTGTCTTTTTTAAAAAAAAATTTTATGTCTTTATTTTATTTTTGAGAGAGAGAGAGAGAGTGCGAGCAGGGGAGGGGCAGAGAGAGAGGGAGACACAGAATCTGAAGCAGGCTCCAGGCTCTGAGCTGTCAGCACAGAGCCCGACACAGGGCTCGAACCCACGAACCGTGAGGTCATGACCTGAGCCGAAGTCGGATGCTTAACCGCCTCAGCCACCCAGGCGCCCTCAGCTTTGTCTTATCTGCAAATTTGAAAGGAATGACTTCCAGAACATTTGTCGATTCTTTATGCTGTATGAAGTCATTAACTATTTCCTTTGTTAATCACAACCCCTTCTAATTACATTACCGCCCAGGCTCTTTCCTTTCATTTTCCACATGGTTCTCACTAACATGTCCTTACATGACCTGCTGACATCCAGATCTGCAGTATCAGTTGTCGTCAATCTAGGTTCCTTGACGGGACCTGTATTTATGGGTCTTCTTTCAAACAAGGACCTTATCATAAAATGTTTAAAAATGATCTGTGCCTTATCCCCCCTCTGGGAAAATGCCCTGCTTGTGTTAGCACACCATACACTCTGAAGAATCCTGCAATAATAATACGTTTTCAAACTCAGTTTTTTAACCCAGTGCCTCCCCAATTCCTCAATAATCAGTCCCCTTGATTGGTAACCTTGTTTTGGTTACCATTTTATTTATTTATTTTTAATTTTTTAATGTTTTATTTATTTTTGATATAGAGACAGAGCATGAGAGGGGGAGAGGCAGAGAGAGAAGGAGATGCAGAACCAGAAGCAGGCTCCAGGCTCTGAGCTAGCTGTCAGCACAGAGCCTGACACGGGGCTCGAACCCACGAACTTGAGATCTGACCTGAGCCGAAGTCGGAGGCTCAACCGACTGAGCCACCCAGGCGCCCCTGGATACCATTTTAAGGAGCACTTCTCAGTGTTCTGAGAAGCCCTGTGAAGGAGAAGCTGTGGGATGTCACCAATTCACTGGACAAGTCACCCCAACCGTGGAAAGAAATGAGGTTGCGTTGAGAGTGTTCAAAACCATCCATTCGATGATTCATCCTAGATACTAACTTTTTTTTTCCTGGTGAATGAGACTTAATCCTAATGGTTTATGGTTTTCTGACTTTTGCTTTTTCCCCTTTTTCTGAAAATGTGGTCACTCTTTGTCTGCGTCCCCTGTGTTGGCAACTTCTCATTCACTATAATCTCCCCAATCAGAGATGGGGAAATTTTCCCCAAAGAGATGGGTTGCGTTGCAAGTTCTGCTAGCCTGTGAGGCCGTGTCCAAGCCCAGACTTGCTGTCTTTACCCTGGAGGGCTCTCTGAGTACCTTTTCTTGGTATCTTACATTTCTCGGTTCACTGCTTTGTATACAGTAGGCTCTTAATATATGACCTTCCTTCCAGGCTTGTGCAAGACCTTCAGGAATCTGAGCTTGCTGAGCATTCCTGACAGTAAGAAGCTGTGTGGCTACGCCCAGGCCAGCAGTTACTCTTTCCTACCGTCTGCCTTAGTTCGCTTCAGTTGCCACAACCCCGTCCCACAGACTGGGCGGCTCTGACAGCAGACATTTATTTCTCACAGTTCTGGAGGCTGGAAGTCTGGGATAAAGGAGTTGACAGAATTGGTCGCTCCCGAGGCTTCTCTCCTAGGCTAGCAGATGACCGTCTTCTTGCTGTGTCTTCACAGTCCTTTCTTTGTATGTGCACATCCGTGTGCGTCTCTCTGCGTCCTGATCTCTTCTCATAAGGACACCAGGCGCAGTTCATGGGCGCCCTGCCCTAATGACCTCATTTTAACTCAGTCACCTCTTTAAAGGGTCCATCTCCAAACACTGTCACATTCTGAGATACTGGAGGTTAGAGCTTCAACATAGGAATATTTGGGTGGACACAATCCAGCTTATAACACTGGCTTTTTTTTCTTTCTTTCTCATTTTATTCCTTTCTGGAGTCACTTGTACTTGAATCAGACTTCTGTGCCTTGGGAACACCCATCCTGCTTGAGTCAGTCGAATCCCTGATCTTGAACTGATCTCTCTTTCTCTCCAAACAGCCGGCTGCTTTCCTAAAGCCTTGAGTACACGCCCAAAGCTGTGTGCGGGCCTTCCCTGCTGTGAACGCTGACAGAACAGTGATGTGGGGCGAGTCCTGGGGGTCCCGATGTCTCAGCCGCCTCACCTTAATATACGGGAGTGAAACGGTGCCACGGCACACAGGGGGTGAGGGGTTGGGAGGACTTAGAGCAGACATAAAAGGGAGCCCTTAACATACATTAGCAATTATATAATTATTATTGTCATTTTTTAAAGTTTATTAATTTTTTTTTTTGAAATTTACATCCAAGTTAGTTCGCATCTAGTGCAATAATGATTTCAGGAGTAGAATTCAGTGATTCCTCCCCTATGTATAGCACCCAGTGCTCGTCCAACAAGTGCCCTCCTTAATGCCCGTCACCTGTTGAGCCCATCCCCCCATTCAACACCCCGCCAGCAACCCTCAGTTTGTTCTCTGTATGTAAGAGTCTCGTATGGCTTTTCCCCCTTCCTGTTTTTAATCTTATTTTTGCTTCCCTTCCCTTCTGTTCATCTGCATTATTATTAACGTGCATTGTCATTGTTACGTTCTACTTAAAGCTAAGGCCCTGATACATATTTTGAGGGGCGCCTGGGTGGCTCAGTCGGTTAAGCGACCGGCTTCACCTCAGGTCATGATCTCACAGTTCGTGGGTTCGAGCCCTGCATCGGGCTCTGTGCTGAAAGCTAGCTCAGAGCCTGGAAACTGTCTTCAGATCCTGTGTCTCCCTCTCTCTCTGACCCTCCTCTGCTCACTCTGTTTCTCTCTCTTTCAAAAATAAATAAAACACTAAAAAAAAAAAAAAGAAGAAGAAGAAAGAAAGAAAAACCCTTTAAAAAATGATAAAGGTCAGATGCTATTGGCCGCACTTCCCACGTTTAATCCGTAATGATCTCCAACATGGGCATCCTTTTCATCACCTTCCATGTTACAGAGTAGACAGCTCAAGAGGCTCGATGTTAAATGGCTTGCCAAGGTCGCTCAGCCAGTCATGACAAAGTCAGAATTGGAGCACAAGCCAGGCTGCTTCCACAGTCAAGGTAATTTCCCTGCAGGTATGAGTTTCCTGTGATTGTTGTCACAAATGAGAAAATCCACGCAAGGAAACCTCATTTAGAATGGAGTCAGGCGGCAGGCAGGGGGCGCTCTCGCGCCCAGCCCTAATCCTCCATTGTCGACTCAGCAGGACAGGAGGCACCTTGCTAGTTGATACTACTTACCATCCCAGCAGGAGGGGAGAGGCCTTCCCCTCCCACCAGCAACAGTCCACCAATGGATGTCTTCTTTGGAGAAGTGTCTATTCATGTCTTTTGCCCATTTCTTCACTGGACTATTTGTTTTCTGGGTGTTGAGTTTGATAAATTCTTTACGGATTTTGGATACTAACCCTTTATCAGATATGTCATTTGCAAATATCTTCTCCCAGGCCTTTAGTTTTGTTGATTGTTTCCTCCTGCTGTACAGAGCTTTTTACCTTGACGAGTAGTTCCCAATAGTTCATTGTTACTTTTGTTTCCCTTGCCTCTGGTGACGTGTCTAGTAAGAAGTTGCTCTGGCCAAGGTCAAAGAGGTTGCTGCTTGGTTTCTCCTCTGGCATTTTGATGGTTTCCTATCTCACAATTAGGTCTTTCATCCATTTGGAATTTATTTTTGCCCATGGGATAAGAAAGTGGTCCAGTTTCATTCTTGCATGTTACTTTCCAGTTTTCCAAGAACCATTTGTTGAAGAGACTTTTTTCCATTTAATATTCTTTCCTGTCATGTTGAAGACTAGTTGACCATATAGTTGTGGGTCTCTTTCCGGGTTTTCTACTCTGTTCTATTGACCTGTGTGTCTGTTTTTGTGCTAGCATCATACTGTCTTGATAATACAGTTTTATAATACAGCTTGAAATCCAGAATTGTGATGCCTCCAGTTTTGTTTTCTTTTTCAGGATTGCTTTGGCTGTTTGGGGTCTTTTGTGATTCCATACAAATTTTAGGCTTGCTTGTTTCAACTCTGTTGAAAATGCTGATGGTATTTTGATACAGATTGATTTTTAAAAAAATTTTAATGTGTATTTTTGAGAAAGAGAGAGGGTGAGAGAGAGAGCACGAGCAGGGGAGGGGTAAAGAGAGAGGTAGACACAGAATCCAAAGTAGGCTCCAGGCTCTGAACTATCAGCATGGAGCCCAATTTGGGGCTCAAATTCACGAACCACGAGACCATGACCTAAGCCAAAGTTGGACACTTAATGATTGAGCCCCCCGGGCGCCCAGGTAGGGATTGTACTAAATGCTTTGATTGCTTTGAGTAGTGTAGACATTTTAATAATGTTTGTTCTTCTAATCGATGAGCATGAAATGCTTTTCCATTTCTTTGTGTCTTCTTCAACTTATTTGATCAGTGTTTTATAGTTTTCAGAGTACAGATCTTTTACCTCTTTGGTTAGATTTATTCCTAGATATCTAATTGTTTTTGGTATAATTGCAAATGGGATCAATGTCTTGATTTCTTTTTCTTTCTTATTTTTCCTTTTTTCTTTTTTTCTCTCTCTTTCTTTCTTTCCTTCTCTTTTTCTGAGAGAAAGGGAGAGAGAGAGAGACAGCACACAGAGGAGGGGCAGAGAGAGGGAGATAGAGAGAATCCCAGGCAGGCTCTGCATTGCCAGATGTAGATTCTCAAACCCACAAAGCGTGAGATCCTGACGTGAACCGAAACCGAGTCGGATCCTTAACCAACTGAGCCAATCAGGCACCCCTTGATTTCTTTTTCTGTTGCTTGATTATCAGTGTATAGAAATGCAACAGATTTCTGCACATTGGATTTATATCCTGTGACTTTGCTGAATTCACATATTAGTTCTAGCAATTTTTCGGTGGAGTCTTTAGAGTTTTCTGCATTGAGGATAAAGTCATCTGGCAATTTTATTTATGTATTTATTTTTAATTTTTTAATGTTGATTCATTTTTGAGAAAGAGAGAGAGAGAGACAGTGCATGAGTGGGGGAGGAGCAGAGAGAGAGGGAGACCCAGAATCTGAAGCAGACTCCAGGCTCTGAACTCTCAGTCCAGAGCCCGACACAGGGCTTGATCCCACGAACCATGAGATGATGACCTGAGCTGAAGTTGGACACTCAGCCGACTGAGCCACCCAGATGCCCCTCATCTGGCAGTTTTATTTTTAAGGTTAATACAAAGTTCTGCAAACCGTGTTAAACAATAGAAATGTAAAACAATAGAATGTTCTTCCATCACAGTTCCAGAGGTCAAAAGTCCAAAATCAGTACCGCTGAGCCAAAATCAAGGTGTCAGCAAGGCTGCACTCCCTCCAGAGGCTCTGGGAAGGAGTCTGGTCCTTCCAGCACCTGGTGGTGCCAGACACTTGTGGCCACATCAAGCAATTCAATCTCTGCCTCTGTGGTCACATGGCCTCCTCCTTTTGGGTCTCTGCGATCTCTCTCTGCATCTCTTATAAGGACACTTGTAAAGGCATTTAGGGCCCTCTACAGTAATCCAGAATAAGGTCTTTATCTCAAGATCCTGAACTTAATCCCATCTGCGAAGACTCTTTTTCCAAATAAAGTCACGGTTCTCAGGTTCCAGGGATTGGGACCTGGATATCTTCTGGAGGGAGGGATCTTTTAGCCTACCACAGTGTCATTCCCATCCTACTGCCTGATTAATTCCATGATGGAATTAATGTTTGATGCTCTTGTGGGCCAAGGGGAGAAGCATAGCCTCCATCATGGCCGAGTCATGCAAAAGCCAAGCAGTACAGAAATCATAGACGGTAGGAAGGTCAGTTGGAAGTGTTTTAAACTAAATTAAGGTTGCCGCCAAGGCACAGTGGAGAGGGAGAGACCCTACAAATGGAAATTCTGACTCTATGGTAACATGCGAAGATGAAAGAGATGTGTTATAAATAAATACTTACCCAGTGTGGTTTTTTGAGCCTCGACTCAAATTTCTAAAGATTCTAAGTGGGCACACAGCCAAAGGCAATTGTTTCCAAGTGCCCAGAACCTTCTAACAAGAATGTTACAGAGACTGTAGCAGCCAGAATGAGCTGAGGGTGTTCTGTGAGCTCTTGAGAAGCAGGAAGAACAAAGAGGGGCAGGCCCTTTCCTCTGGGTAGAAGGTGTTTCGTAAGTGGAGACCCAGGAGGAAGCAAAACTATTCACCTGCCAGTTTTGCTCGTGGCTTGTCATCACAGAAACCATCAGGACCCATGGGACTATGTGCGGCAAAGCAAATCAAAGCCAGAGATGTGTGGGTGGAGTAGATGGTCTGTTGGAATGAGCCCCTGCTCCAAGGCTGGATGAGTCTGCAGAGCCAGCCCCTGTGGTAGCTGAGAAATGCCAGGGCCGGTGGGGGAGGGGTGCTGGAGAAGGCCCACAGGAAACCCAGGAAACTGCACATCAGGCTCCTTACATCATTCAATTCTCTGGTGTGATGCAAAAGGCTGAGAACCCACTTACCACGGGTTCTGAGTTTAGGGAGACCTTCTGGGGCTGGAGACTTTAAGTTGGAAAAGCACTCATGGGATTTATAAAATACTGGTATCCTGGGCTAGACTCACAGCCAGCCAGTCTTGTCTACCAGGACTTAACCTCTGCCCTTTTCAAGGAGAATCAAGAGTGTGTATGTCTTGAGCCCACTGAATTCAACTTTGGGAAACTCCTTCCTACTCTTCCCCCCTCCTTTGTTTCTGGAAGCCAGCCTGGATCCTCTTGTATACCCCTCCACCCATCACTTTTCCTCTTTGATGCCAATCAGGCCAATGAAGACAGAGAGCCCATGAACGGAAGCCCTGGCATCTCTGGACCAGCCAAAGGGCGGGCAGTGTAACTTACAGAAGGGAAGAGAATAATCAGGGAGAAATGAAAGAAGCGGCAACAGGGTGCTAGCTTGCTCTGCCTGGAGCAAATGCAGACAAATCTTTACCAAGAAATGTTTCTCCATCTCACAGTGATGTCAAGGTCATTAGTATATGCAGGAAGCTAGGCCTCAAAGAACAGAGAACTTTATTTACATCTGCAGAAGTCTCATCAGACATCTGTTAGCACCTGTTAGAAAAAAAACCACAGGCTCCAGATGGTGTCACTTAGATCAAGTTCCCAAATCGGGTCTTCGTACCTAATCTAATGCAGTTTCAACCTCCCCCAGAAATGCAGTCTTAATTGGTCAGGAATTTTTCCATTGGTGCCAAAGAGTCTGCCGCAGACAGTCTCTGTCGGCCGAAGGAAGATGAGGTAATCTGCATGATGAGACCTCTTACTTCTTCGCAGAAGTGAAACCCTTGCCTGGAAAAATCCTCTTCTTCTAAGGTGTTTCTTGCTCCTCCTCCAAAAATTTTCCATTGTGCACACCTCCTCGAGCTTCCTCTACTTGCTAGATGCGATGCTGCCTGATTTATGAATCATTTATTTGTTTATTTGTTTATGTAGGTTTCACACTCAGGGGAGAGTCCAATGTAGAGCCTGAGGCCAGGACCTGAGCTGAGATCAAGGATAGGACACTTAGGGGCGCCTGGGTGGCTCAGTCAGCTAAGCATCCAGCTTCAGCTCAGGTCATGATCTCACAGTTCGTGGGTTCGAGCCCCACACTGGGATCTGTGCTGACAGCTAGCTCAGAACCTGGAGCTTGCTTCGGATTCTGTGTCTCCCTCTCTCTCTGATCCTCCCCTGCTCACACTGCCTCTCTCTGTCTCTCGAAAATAAATAAAAACCATAAAAAAAAAAAGTTAGGACACTTAAATGACTGAGCTACCCAGCACCGCCCATGAATCATGTAATAAAGCCTATTTAAAATCTACTCAGTTGAATTTTTGTTATTGGACACAGCTTTGTGGCTCCAAGTGGTGGGAAGACAAAGATGAGGCCAGAATACGGTCCTGCCACTCTAATAATGAACAGTGGGGGCAGATGCATGGAAACGTAGCCGAACTAACGGGAGTTTGCTCCTTGGTGAGTTCCAGGTAGAGACTAACCAGGTGGAGCTGTCCTGCAAAGGACATTTTGTCAGCAGCACATAAGAATATCGTGGGGAATGACTTCCAAAGCAGTGTCTCCCTGAGTAAGGGTGAGTGAGATTCTTGTATTTAGGGTTAGGATGAATCTTCCAAAAGTGGGATTTTGGCATCATATGTAAAAGTGGATATGAGGTTGCACAAGCGTGCTTAGAAAACATGCCTATACTTGCATCCTGTGTTATGTTAACAAAGCTTGTGCTCCTTTTTTGGATGGAGATTTTTTCCCCCCTATTCTATTCTATTCTATTCTACAGCGCACATGAGAGAGGGAGAGGAGGCAGCGGGAGGGAGAGAGAGAATCCCAAGCAGGCTCTATGCTCAGTATGGAGCCTGACACGGGGCTTGATCCGATGACCCTGAGCTGAAATCAAGAGGTGGACGCTTAACTGACTGAGCCACCCAGGTGCTCTCTGTGTGGACATTGTAACATTATAATGAGGTATTGGTAACTGAGACACTCCATGGTCCATCTGGGCAGGTGTGAGCCAGTGGTCAAGTTCAAAAGGGTCTAGGTCTAAGTCTAGGCTCAAAAAGGAGCTCTTCTTGTCCTCCCCTAAAAGATGGGGCTAATACACCTGTGAAGAAGAAGAGGGGTCTGAGGGGGTCTTGCTGGTGACAAGTTTAACCTCATTAACCTCACGGGGCACGGTTTCAGAAAAGACTGCTATAAAACTCAAAGCTGCCTTGGAAACCAGTTTGCCAGTTCATCAACCAGCGAAACATAAAATGATCACACGACCTAGCAGTTCTGCTCCCAGGTGTCTACTGAACTGACCCGAAAACACGCATCCACGAAAACACCTGCAAATGCTCAGAGCAGCTTTCTTCATGGGGATCAAAAAAATGGAAATGACCCAAGTGCTTATCGACTGGTGAATGGATAAGCAAAGTGAGGTCTGTCTATACAATGGAATGACAACCAAGCAGTAAAGAGCAATAAAAACAAAGTAAGTGTGGCGACACACTTTAGAGCTTGGATGATTCTTGGAAACCTTATGCTAAGTGAAAAGAAGCCAGTGACAAAGGATCCCATAGTGTATATGAAATGCCCAGAAGAAGCAAATCCATTGACCCGTAAAGTAGATTAGAGGTAGACAAGGGCCCAGAGGGAAGCGGGCAGTCGAGAAGGGTTGCTAATGGGCAGGGGACCTCTCTTTGGGGAGATGTAATGTTCTGCAGTGGGTAGTGGTGTTGGCTGCCCGACTTTGTGAACATGCTGAAAACATTTGCACTGTACGCTTAATGGGTGCATCGTACAGTACTGAATTATAGCTCAGGAAGGTGTTCTTGTTCTTGTTTAAAGTGCTGAATTTGCAGTACCTACAGGATGCTGAGGCAGGACCAGAGGGGAGCCACCAACTCCGTTGAGGGTTCACAGAGAACTTCCTGTGTTCTTTGCATTGTTATTAGTATTGGGTGTCTGTGTGGCTTCCTGGAGGCCCTTCCGATTGTGATCGGCCATCAACACTTCCTCCAGTTTCCAGTAGGAACCATCCAAATATAAGCATTCTTCGGTTTTATTTGGCAAATGCAATCTGTTGTCATTTTTTATAAAGACGGCGTTTTCTAACCATGAGTTCTACACAGAATTTCTGGAAGGCTAGAAATAGAAGGGGAAAGCAGTGATTTTTGTTTAACTTTTCTTCCACAGTATTTGATCCACTGTGTTTTTGGTGAGAGGGAAGGTATGATACATTGAATGGTGTTTCCAATGACCGAGGCTCCAGCAAACGCCTCGTGACGATGGAAGACCAGGGTCCTATCTTGGGAGGCACTCTTGGAGCTGGGGACACAGCAGCACCTTAATTCTCTCCTCTGCCTCTAAGGATGATCAGAGCATTAAACGTGAGCTGAGAACAGTTGACTGAACCCTGACTCTAGAATACTCCTTGACACTGGGCTTATCTAAATGGCCAAAGAGCTAAATTTTAAAAGCTCATTCTGAAAAATACTCCATTATTGGTCCTTATGCTTAAGGATGGATTTTAACATTAAAACAGAGTTTGCCATGGGGCGCCTAGGTGATTCAGTCAGTTAAGCGTCATACTTTGTCTCAGGCCATGATCTTGTAGTTTATGGGTTCAAGCCCCACTTCGGGCTCTGTGCTGACAGCTAAGAGCCTGGAGCCTGTTTCAGATTCTGTGTCTCCCTCTCTCTCTGCCCCTTCCCTACTCACTCTCTGTCTCTCAAAAATAAATAAACATTGAAAAAAAAAAAACCAACCAACCAACCAACCAACCAACCAGAGTCTGCCACTGAGGGTGTGATTCCTAATGATTCCACTGCTTCTGACTAAAACACAGGCAACACGTTAGCAATGAGAAACAGATGAAAAATGGTGAATGAAAAAAAAGTGGGGAATGGAACTGAGATGCTATAAAATTCCCAGTGACTTTGGATATGCAGCTGGATGTGAAAAACAACTCAGTTTAAAAGTAGTCATGATCACCTTACAGAATCTAACCCTTTTCTTGCACCTGGAAAATTTTCACTGCTTTTGTTGCGCTCTTTCACATGTTTCATGGTGTTAACTTCTTCAACATGAGCAGAGTCAACTCTGTTTAATCTGCCCGTGTTTGTGACTATTTCATCTGCATGTGTCATTGTCACATATTCATGAAGGCCTCAGTTTACCAGTTTTGATTCACCATTAATTCCATAAATATTGCTTAGCACGAGGCTCTGTGATGGGTGCTGGCCCCGAGACAGGGGTAACAGCGCCGGAACTGCTTCTCAGATGACCCGTGGCTGCTATAGGTCAACTTATGAAATGTAATAGGTCAACTTATAAGATATCAGGAAGCTTACTGTGTATAAGTTCGGCTTAATTACTAACTGGCTCATCTCTCTTCTGTAACAACGCCCGCCTGCTAGATAAATAACTTAGGTTGCAAAACTCTCCCCCACCCCTTTTACTAAGACCTGGTCAAAGGCAAGGTCAACAGGTGAAAGTCATCTAGTCACTGTCTCTCGAGGTATCTTAGGTGTCTAACTATGATTGGTCATTTTAAAAGACTAAGAACTTTAAAATGATAGGTTCTTGCCAAAACTAACGTCTGTGTACTACAATGTAATTGGCTACCATGGAATGCTGTGAATGTAATTGATTAACTAAACAATGATGTCTTCTGTCCATATAATCTCACTGCGCCTTTGTTCGGGGCCATTCTCTCCTCCTTAACACCAGGGAGATCAGGTTTGGCCTAGCCATAAATAAAATCATGCCTCGCTTCTATTCTATTCATCTTTCAACATCACCCTGCAACAGTGGCCAGCCATCAGAAACCGGAAATGGTGGTGGAGGGAGGGGCTAGGGGTGGGGGTGGAGAGATGCTCACAACCGGGATGACTCTGGACCTCCCCACAAAAGCTGGGTGTTAAAAGTAAGAGTAACCCCTTTGAAGGCTAGAGACCAGGAAGACAAAGAAACTACAGGCCATCAGGCACCCACAACATACTGTTAAATAACCAAAACACCAAGTAAATTTGAAGATCTAACCGGCTTTAATAAGTCACTCATGACCGTTGCAGCATCCCATCTAGCAAGCAGGTGGGTCACTCTGAGGATTTAATAGGAGAGTGGGGGCAAGAAAATTAGTAGCAGGAGCAAAGGACTGTTCTGGGCAAGGCTTTCCCTCAGCGGGCAAAGCAAGGGTTCTCATCCAGCAGATAATCGTCCTTTGGGGGATGGAGAGGGCCCGGTGGCAGACAACATGGCACTTGATGGAAGAATTCCTGACTGACCCGTTAAGGCTACATTTCTGGGGGAGGTTGAAACGGCAATTAGATTATGTATCAAGCCCCAGCTTGGGCACTTGGCTGAAGGGACGCCACTTTGGGCTATGGTTTTTCTCTTGAACAGTAGCATAAATGCTCTAAGGGAGCAACGCTTCTCCATCTTGGTTGCACAGTGGAGTATCCAGAGGGGAGTTTTATAAAATAGTGATGCCCGACTCCTGCCCCAGAGAGCAGGAATTAATTGGTCAGGGCAAGGCCTGGGTATTGAGGTTTCTTTAGAAATGTAGTCTTAACTGGTCAGTCAGGAATTCTTCCATCAAGTGCCAAGGAGTCTGCCACCCAGCCCTTTCCATCCCCCAAAGGAAGTTGAGGTCATTTGCTTGATAAGAACCCTTGCTTTCCCCCCTAAGGGAGCTTTCACTCCCTAGGTGGCCAAGATGGGGAGCCACAGAGAGGGGAAACAATGCCTGAGGCTAAGGGCATCGGGGTAGCAGCCCCATGCGGAAGTGTGGTGAGTTCCTTTCCCACAAGGCAGGGCTCCCAGAAAGAGCTGGCAAGGGGAGGGATGGGAAGTGGGCTGGGCTGGCTTCCATCAGGAGGCCTTTCAAACAAAAACAGGGCACATATTTCTGCCACAGTGCCTTAGTGGTGGCCCACAAGATGATCTGCTGAGTCCGCTTCTGGTCTCAGAATTTTTGGACATTTTCCTCATAAGTGGGGTTCTTCCCTCCTTCTGGGCTGCGAAATTTGCAGCCTCTTGCAGCCTGTTGGCCACATCTGCCTCAGGACAGCCAAGCTCCAGACCCTCCCCAGGGGAAGAGACCCCACCGCGATGTGCCCGCAGGGCTCGGGCCACAGCCCTTTCCGCACATCCGGGAGGAACTCTGGGCCACATAGTTTCAGGGGGTCCTGCTGAGTGTTCAACCCAAAGAATAGTTGAGATAATAAACCACAAAGCCTGGCCTGCAATAAGCACTTCATACAGGATGGCTTTGTCAATATGATTTCTTATTTTAAAAAAAGTTTCATGTACGTTTGAAAGGAAGACGCCCTAAACAGTTCCATCATGGAGAAAAAGAGATTTGAACAGTTCTGGGAAGAAAAACCTCTAGGGACCTGAGCCTACAAAAAGCAAGAATGCAAATAAAAAGGAATCAAACAGGGGCGCCTGGGTGGCTCAGTTGGTTCAGCATCCAACTCTTGATTTCAGCTCAGGTTCCTGATCTCATGGTTTGTGAGTTCGAGCCCCACCCTGGGCTCCATGCTGACAGTATGGAGTCTGCTTGGGATTCTCTCTCTCCCTCTCTTCCTGCCCCTCCCCTGCTCACTATCTCGGTCAAAATAAGTAAATAAAACATTTTTAAAAAGGGGGGGAATCAACTGGACAGTTAGCTAGGACTGGACTTTGTTGCCCAGGGTCCACACCTGTGTCTGCTGGTGTGGTGTGACTGTGGTGTGGATGTGGTGTGCATGTGGTATGGAGGCCATTAGCCCCGCTGTTTTCCGGGGGCTCCGCAAGGAAGCCTGGAAGGCTCTTCAGGGACCCTGCTCAGCCCGTCCCACTCACCCCCAGTGTGGACCCCCCATATTCCACGGTGTGGTCTTTCCCATTTCTCCCAGGTTTGGGGGCCACCTCTCCATATAGGCAGGCAGCACCGCCTCCAAGAAGGCCCCTGTCAAGCTCTGGTGGAAATGTTACCTATCAGACGGGAAAATACTGGCACAGAGTCACTGATTAAGATCGAAGCAGCAAAACAAATGTGAAAATGCCTCCACAGATTTAGTATTATTTGTTCTGAGACAAAGACCCATCACCAGCTCATCTTGAGAAAATTCTGTGTACTTGGGACAGATGTGGTAATTGAATACTTGTTTGAATGATGGTTATTTGTAAGTATTTGTATATTTATTACAACTTCCCCCAACTACTTATTGTAAAAACTTAAAAAAAATTTTTTTAATGTTTTATTTATTTTTGATACAGAGAGAAACAGAGCATGAGTGGGGGAGGGACAGAGAGAGAAGGAGACACAGAACCGGAAGCAGGCTCCAGGCTCTGAGCTGTCAGCATAGAGCCTGATGTGGTGCTCGAACCCACAAACGTGAGATCTGACCTGAGCCAAAGTCGGAGGCTTAACCGACTGAGCCACCCAGGCGCCCCTTGTGAAAACTTAAACCAATAGGAAAGTTGAATGTCTAGACACCTTGCATCCTATTAACACATTTATTTCCTCTTTGTCTCTCTCACCACACACACACACACACACACACACACACACACTTTTAAAAAATGTTTATTTATTTATTTGAAGAGAGAGTGTGTGTGTGTGCATGAGCAGGAGAGGGTCAGAGAGAGAGGGAGAGAGACAATCCCAAGCAGGCTCCTCACTAGCCTGACACGGGACTTGAACTCACAAACCAGAGATCATGACCTGAGCTGAAATCAAGAGTTGGATGCTTAACTGACTAAACCATCCAGGCGCGCCCCCCTCCCCCCAACTTTTAAATTTCAATGATTATATTCTGCATTTCTAGAGGTCTATTTGCATGAAGCCCTCCCCACCCCCCAAACCTATTTGGTCATTTCTCAGTTTGTAGCAGATTAGTTATTGCTCCCAATTTGCTCCCTTCCCTGTAAGAGGACCATACGCCTGCTTGTTGCTATACGACTCGCGGTTCCTCCCTGGGGAGGAGTACTTCCCCAGTCTGTTGACCTTGGCTTTGGCCATGTCTTTGACCAAAGGGATGTGGACGGCAGTGACATGCTCCATGTCCAACCAGAAGCTCTAAGAACTATCGTAGGATTGACATTTATTTAGCCACTTAGCATGTCTGTCTGCCTAGATCCCAGAATGAAGTCACTGGAATTAGAACAGACTCACAGTTGACCTCTGGCCACACATAAAGTGAGTGAGAAACAAATCTTTGCTCTTAAAAGTCACTGAGATTTGGGATTCATGTGTTACCACAACAAAGCTGAACGATCCAGCCTCTTGTGCATCCCTGATATTATCAGTGCCCTCTTAATCGTTTTTAACTATCTTGGAATATTCTCTGCTGTATATTCTGTTTCTATGACGTTCTGAAGCCTTTGTGGGTCTGGCTTAGCCGCTTGCTGTTCCTGCTGGTTCTTGCTCATGACGCTTTCCTTTTGGGTTTCGTGACTTCTAACAGTGAGCCCCGAACGTTTACTTGACCACCCACATAGTGCGATGCAGGGCTGTAAACCTTCTTTTGGAGATGGTAATTTTTCAGGAAAGATATATTTTGCCCCTTCACTCAGAAAACACAACCAAGACAAAAAGGTTCCCTGTAATTCCTCACAGGGGTGTGTGGTAGGCTAAATAATACCCCCCAAAGATGCCAGGTCCTAATCCCTGACACCTGTGAATGTGACTTTATTTGGAAATAGGGTCTTTGCAGAGATGCTTAAATGAAGGACCTTGAGATGGGGAAATTGTCCTGGATTATCTTCGTGGGGCTCATAAGAGAGAGGCAGTGGGAGGCACGTGGGTGGCTTAGTCGGTTAAGTGTCCACTCTTGATTTGAGCTCAGGTCATGATCTCATATTTCTGGGAGTTCGAGGCCCACTTCAGGCTCTGCGCTGCTGGTGAGGAGCCTGCTTGGCATTCTCTCTGCCCCTCCCCTAGTGTCTCTCTCTCTCCCCCAAAATAAATACATAAACTTAAAAAAAGAGAGGGGGAAGAAGACACACACAGAAGGGGAGAAGATCATGTGAACACAGAGGCAGAGACTGGAGTAAGGCTGCTATGAACCAAGGGCCACCGGCATTTGCAAGAGGAAGGAATGGATTGTCCCCCAAAACTCCGAAGAGTTTTCAGCACCTTGAGTTCAGCCTCGTGATACTTGATTTTGGGCTTTTGGCCTCCAGAACTGTGAGAGAATGTTTCCATTAAGTCACCGAGTTGTCAGTACTTTGTCACTGCAACCCCAGGAAGCAAATATGGCGGTGGGATGGGATTCATTCATTCCTAGTCCCCCTTACAAAGAGGAGCTGGCTCTCTGGGGTTTCAGATTTAGGGGCAGGGTAAACCCCACCCTGGGTAACCCCTGATCTTTGTCTTCTGTCCCCTGAGCCTTTGTGACGGGCTGATACCTATAGGGTTTGTGAAATGCCCTCAATGGGAAAAGGTGGCACCAGGCCAGCTTCTGTGGGTTTTGGTCTCTGAATAGTCCTTCCTTCCTTGTTAGGAAAACATTTGAAACACTTTTAAAAAACATTACATCCGGGGGCGCCTGGGTGTCTCAGCCGGTTAACTGTCTGACTCTTGATTTCGGCTCAGTTCATGATCTCACAGTTCATGAGTTCAAGCCCTGAGTTGGGCTCTGTGCTGGCAGCTCAAAGCCTGCTTGGGATTCTCTTTCTCCCTCTCTCTCTGCCTTCCCAGGCTCTCTCTCTCTCTCTAAAATAAATAAATAACCTTTAAAGGAATTAAAAAGTAAATAAAATATATTAAAAAATACCCATTACATCCAGCATTTCAGTTGATTTCATCTGAGGGTCAGGGACATTGCTTAACCAGCCATGTTGCAGGAAATGGGCATTCTTTATCACCAGGGTTGCCAAAGGATAGATGAGTCCCCATTTCCTGTTACAGAGACATGAGCCGATTGCATCATTAAAGAGGTCGTCAAAGGGCACCTGGGTGGCTCAGTCAGTTGAGCGTCTGAATTCGGCTCAGGTCGTGATCTCATGGTACGTGGGTTCGAGCCCCGCGTCGGGCTCTGTGCTGACAGCTCAGAGCCTGGAGCCTGCTTCTGATTCTGTGTCTCCCTCTTTCTCTGCCTCTTCCCTGCTCATGATTTGTCTCTCAAAAATAAATAAGTGTTAAAGAAAAAATAAAGAGGTGGTCAAGAGCTAATTGGAGTGCTCAGGAGGAGGGCTATGGGGAGGGCTTTTCAGTACCAACCAAATACCCATCAGCAGTGGGGTTGGTGGCTGTGTGCCGGGTGAGGGGGCCGACAACAGTGTATTTCTCAGAGTACTTAGAGTCCTCAGTCACAGAGATGACTCAGGTTCTACCCCCACCTCACAAAATACCCCGGAGGGGGGTTCCCCCAGCAGCGTGGGGCAGAGGCTCCGTTGTCAGCTCCTGGCCCAGGAGGACCCATGCTTTCCCCTCCCTTTGTCTTCCCTCCCGGTGTCTCACTCCCAATCCAGGCAGGAGGCTGGTTAGCCCCACCCCCACAACACCAGCTAGCCAATCTTGGGCTTCAAGTCCTCCCCTTGAAGCCCTTCAGGACCTCCCACCTCTAGAAGGAAGGTGTTACTGTCAACTCCTCCACTGGGAAACCAGGCTGAGAGGTACCTCACTCTCCCCTTCGTCCTCCTGAGCTTGCTCCGTGGATTTTGAGGACTGGGAAATCCGCATCTACTCCATTTCACTCTCGGAAGCCCGCTCAGGGTTTTAGATGCAAACATTAGAAACCTATTCTGGCTGATATAAGAAGAAAAGGAGTTTCTCAGTATGATGCAGAGGAGCTCAGAGTCTCCGGAAGGCTTGGGGGAAACAGACCTAGTGGGGACCCAGGCAGGACTGATGTCTAGAGCAGACCCAGTCTGATGGGCATGTCGCTGCCGCTGGTGTGAGCTCCCCTGGCCGCCAGCTACTTCTCCCAGGACCCCCACCTCTTGCTGCCGCCCATCTTCTAAGTCAAAGTTGGGCTGGAGCCCGGCTTGCGTCCCTGTAGCCCACGGTGAGGGGACGAGGAAGTAAGTGTGGGGCATTTGGAGCTCCAAGGAAGGGAGGGGGGGTTCACATTGGCAAGGTGAGGGAGTCAGGTGGGTGTAAGAGCGCAAGTGTCCGTGGCAAGGGAGGGGGGCAGTGGGGCATCTCGTTTCTCTCCTGAGCCAGATGCCTCCACACGTGCAGAACTCGGCAGCACCCCCCACCCCCATGTGTCTGGAGGAAGAACTCAACTGGGGAAAAGAATCGATGTCTCCCCTGGCATGAGACTAGCCCCCCACCAGAGGAAGATCTCTGGGGGCCCTGAGAATGAAGAACATGGAGGTCGCTCCTTCAGAATGCCATCGAGAACCATGAAAAAAGTACTGAAATGTAAAATGAGTGCAAGGAAGATTACTCTGATCCTCCTCCGCCTCCCCCCTCCCACTCCTGGCCATAATATCTCCTTTTAAAAATTATTTGAAGAAGTGTTTTTCCTATCTTTGTGGCCTTCGACGCATCTGTTTATTGGGCAATCTGGTGCAAAGGAACGGACATTTGTTGCTGACCTAAGTTTGCGGAGTTAAAGTCATACCCATAACTGGTTATGTTGCTGGTAAGAACAGCTACCATTTCCTGAGTGCCTACTATGTGCAGGCACTGGGGGCATGAGTGCCTACTATGTGCGGGCATCGGGAGCAGCACTTTTTATGGAGGATGACTAATCCTTAGGTCTTTTCTTTTCTTAAAATTATTTATTCTTGAGAGAGAGAGAAAAAAAAGGGGAGGGGCAAAGAGAGAGAGGGAGCAGAGGATCTGAAGCCGGCTTTGCACCCTGACAGCAGACAGCCTGATGCGGGGCTCAAACTCACGAACCGTGAGATCATGACCTGAGCCGAGGTTGGATGCTCAACCGACTGAGCTGCTCAAGCACACCCCTTAGGTCTTTTCATTTCCACTTACAGAAGAGGAAACTGAGGGGCCACAGGTTGGAGGGGGCCTGAGGCAGAATTTAAAGCTTCCAGATTGACAGCTCCCAGATGCCTGGTGTGGCGCCCAAGGGACAGCAGGAAGGGACTAAGGAACGTCTGTCGAATGAATGGACAGCAAAAACGGCAGATGAGAGCCTCATTCAAAATCTGACAGCTGCCCAGATGTAGCACTGTTGATGCATACAGATTAAATAGAGAATAAAACTTTAATGGAGCACCAGCACTATATACAACGTCTACAGTAGAAAAATAAATCCAGGCCAAGTATCCCTGAGAATCCAAGTTTGCTGACCACTTTTGAGTTGAGGCTGTCTTTTTGATCAGTCTATTGGCGGTCTGATTGGATTTTATTTTACTTCAGTTTTTATTCCTCATTTTCAATATTTTTGTTTCTTCTAATTAAAACATATTCCTCATATGAGTGAGCATACGAGGCTGGAAATTATACATCCAGTGGTCAACATTTTTTCTTTTCTAGAGTCACTGAGGCCTGGATAAAGCAGCAAATTCCCAACGTGGAGTTATTTTTTTGCCAAGTGAGTCTTTAAAATGTAGGTCTTTGGCTGTTATATGTGGTCTTGGAATCTTCGAGATCCAGATTTGGGGTTTGCCCAGGTGGTTTCCCGCTCTGCTTACCCTCAGACGCCGACGAGAGGACCAGAGGGGTGCTGTACTCAGCCGGGTGCACTGCCTCCTCGGGGACCAGCCCGCAGGGTCCCTGCCCAGACAGGGTCCCCAGGGGACAGCCATCGCCAGGACTCTGCGTGTTGCTTTCGGAGACTTGCGTAATGACACTCAGTTTGTCAAAGACTTCATTCTCATCAGACGGCGGGAAGGAGAAAATCAGAAGCGTGTTGTGATGAGGGTGTCCCAAAAACTGCAGGTGGGGGGGGAAAGAAAGCTAGTTAATGATCAGATTTTCCCATTTATTTTTCTGGGCTTACCCAGATTTTATACAGAACTCCTGGCCGGAGATGGCGTGTTTCAGGGATGTGAAAATCACAGAGTGAGAGTTCTTTAAAAAACTTAAAAATAGAATTACTATATGATGTAGCAATTTCACTTCTGAATACATACCCAGGAGAACTGAAAGCAGGGTCTCAAAGAAGTATCTGTAGACCCATGTTCACAGCAGAATTTTTCACGAGAGCCCAGGGTAGAAGCAACCCAAGTGCCCGTCAACAGGGGAATGGATAAGAGGCGGTCTGTCCCTACACTGGAAAATTATTCAGCCTTAAAAAGGAATGAAGTTCTGACACAGGCTACGTGGATGAACCTGGAGGACATTATGCTCAGTGGAAGAAGCCAGGTGCAAAAGAACAAATGTGATGTGGTTCCGCTTATGTGAGGTTTCTAGAGTAGTCGAAGTCATGGACAGAAAGCAGAATGGGCATGCCAGAGGCTGGGGAGTTCTTGTTAATGGGGGTAGAAATTCTGTTTGGGATCATGAAAAAGTTCTGGTGATGGACGGTGGTGCTGGCTGCCCAACAACGTGGCCCAGCGTGAATGTACTTAATGCCTCTGAAATGTGCACTTAGAAATGGTCAAGATGGCAAACTGAGCTGGGGAGGGTGAGGGAGAGAGGGAGAGAGAGAATCCCAAGAAGGCTCTGCACTGTCAGAGCAGAACCTGATGCAGGGCTTGATCTCACAGACCGTGAGATTGTGACCTGAGCCAAAAACCAAGGGTTGACCGCTTAACCAACTGAGCCACCCAGGTGCCCCTCATGGTTCCTCTTTTAAACTGGGAAGGAGGGGCACCTGGGTGACTCAGTCAGTTAAGCATCCAGCTTTGGCTCAGGTCATGATCTCACGGTCCGTGGGTTTGAGCCCCGTGTTGGGCTGTAGGCTGACAGCTAGCTCAGAGCCTGGAGCCTGCTTCAGATTCTGTGTGTGTCTCTCCCTCTGACCCTCCCTTGCTCCCGTTGTCTCTCAAAAATAAATAAAAAACATAAAAAAAAATTAAACTGGGAGGGAGATTTTTAGACCAATCACATGCTGTGGCACCAACACAGCCTGAGTGTCATCTTCCCTAGGATGAAGGATGTTGCAGGCACAGGACGAATGTGTCTTCGAATAATGAACAGAATCTCCTGTCTCCAGGCTGAGTTAGGGGCTCTCTTTGGTGCCTGCCAGTACCGAGGTGCCCATAGTTTCAGCCCTCAGCCCTGTGCTGCCCGGCAGCCACGAGTCACATGTGGCTTCTGACCACCTGAAACGTGGCGGTCAAATCAACATTTGCGGTGAGACGGTCATATTTCGAAGACTCCGAATGAGAAAAGAATGTGCATATTTCCAAAATTAAAAAGAATATCGATTATATGTTGAAATGATAGCTTGTAAATACTGGGTTACATAAATATATCGTCAATGTTAATTTCACCTGCCCTTTTTTACTTAAAAAATAAAAACCCCAACAACGTGGCTACTAGTCAATTTCAAATACACATGACTTGTGCTATGTTTCTATCTAGCACATTTGTAAATTTTTCAAATTTAAAAAAAGTTTTTTTACATTTATTTGTTTTTGAGCAATAGAGAGAGACAGGGCATGAACAGGGGAGGGTCAGAGAGAGAGGGAGACACAGAATCCGAAGCAGGCTCCAGGCTCTGAGTTAGCTGTCTGCACAGAGCCCGATGCGGGGCTCGAACCCACAAACCGTGAGATCATGACCTGAGCTGAAGTCGGACGCTCAACCGACTGAGCCACCCAGACTTCTCTATCTAGCACATTTAATGCACATGGCCTTGTTTATTTGTCTCTCTTAGGGGACGGGGCTAGTTACAAGCAGGAACCCTAGTCTAACCACCTGCGTCTTTTGCACTCTTTGAACCATGAAAGATGCCCAGGTGTTTCCTAGAATATCTGCCGACTTCATGTTGCCATTTTTCCTCCTGGTAGGTCCACCGATGCTCTTAGATCTTCAGGATGAGGTGGAGACGGTCTCAAAGGTCTGCAGGTTCCCTCTCCCGTCCGCTGTTTACTTGTGGCCTCACTTCTGACAGTCTGCTCCCTTCTTAATGTGATAGCCACACACCCTCAACCCTCAGATGGGACTTGGTTCAATGCCACAGGATGTCCACCTCCCACCTGATGGAAGGGAGGGGAGGGCCAAGAGGAATGACAGCGCGATCTCAACTGCGCAAAGGAAGACACTGCGGGGAGGAGTAACTTCCCCAAACTCTCAGATCCAGCGGGTTCGTAAGGATGGACGAGGACCACCCTGGATTCTCTTGGGAAAGGGGACACAGAAGACCAGCGGGAGATGTGCTGGGTCTCAGCAGAGCAAGTGTCAGGCTGGTGTCCAGGCGGGACACGTCCAGTAACTCAATAGATGGGTGTTGGAGAAGCCTCCCTATTGCTCCAACTCCAAGGCCCGTCCCTGCTGAGTCTCCCTCAGCCCAGAACTGTTCTCTGGGCCATGGTCAGCGAACGTTTACATCACGTGCCAGGCTGGAGCATCTCACGATGCAATGAACCCGATTGTCACAGTTTCCTGTGTCCTCTCCCTTCTGGCCCCTTCCCCAGCTCCCTGGCCTGCATTTCCCAGCCATTCCAGGACGTGCCTCCACAGGTGGGGAACGACTTCTAGTCTTGGAGCAGGGGCTCCTTCCAACAGCTGTGGCTTTGATCTGCCCTGCGGCACGTGGTCCCAGTGTCCTTTCCTGTCTGACCAGCCTCTGTGATGACAAGCCAGAAGAAGCAAAAACAGCAGGTGAATAGTTCTGCTTCCTCCTGGGTCTCCAAATACCTTCTGCCCAGAACAAAGGGCCTGCCTCTCTTTGTTCTCCCTGCTTATCAGGAGCTCACAGAGGCCTCTTGGCTCTTTCTGGCCACTGCAGTCTTGGTTAGCACTCTTGATGGAAGGTTCTAACTGCTCAGAAACTCCTGCCTGTGGTCATGTGTCTCACTTTCCCTCCACCACAGATGCCATGCTGCTCAGGCCAGCCCTCGCGGTGTTTGTTCCGAAGCATCTGGGAACACGGGGCTGGCCCGGCTCACAGCAGAGTCCAGAAACCGCCCTATATAGAAGGGCGGGGGACACGAGGGACTGTGTCCTTCCCAGGGGCAGTTGCTAACAACTGGGGGGTGTGGGGACAAGGCCCGACACCAGCTATCACGACAGTATGGTAACGGGACCAGAAGAGAAAGACGTGGCAAGGCCTTGGTAAGACACATGCATCTCTGGGCTTGAGAAACTCGCCGTGTGAACATTTAGGGACCCACCACCTCAGCGAAGTTTTAGGGGGCCCCTGGAGTAGGACCCACTGGACACCCTCTCTAAAATGAAGGCAAATCCTAAAAGGAGGATCACCATGCAGAAGATGGCAGTTCTGGGCCCAGGCCAGGCTACCTGAAGCAGAGAGTTATACCCTAGTGGTAAAACAGCTCCGGGACGTTACCGGGACCCGGGAGAGTCATAGCCTGTGGCCAGAAGTCAGGTCAGAGGATGTGTGTGCATGGGACCCAGCCTCCCACACCGTCCACCCCTGCCCTGCCAGTGTGTCTGCCTCTGTCTACACCGTGACCACGTGGGGGGCCAGCTGGAAGAGGAGGAAAAGGCCCAACGTGGTCCGCAGGGGGGCTGGCGTGGCACGTGGGCACAAACCCAAAGTGGCCTGTGGTAGCACCAGAGCCCCAAAGTGGGGGGCCCTGCATGGCCATGGAGAGGGGCAAGCCCTCCATCGGGAAGGGCATCAGGCCAGGGGTCCAGTCATTTCCTCGTGGTGAAAGAAAAGTGGCCCAGGACTGGGCTCCCCGTGGACTCAGAGGCAGAGGTTAATGGCTAGGCTGGTGGTTGGGGACCTAGAAGGGAGGGTCAGGGTGAGGAAGTCTGGGGGAGAGGCGAGTGTAAGGACCCAGGGGAGTGGACCCAAGGGTCTCTGTGTCATATATGGACTCCGAGACCACCATGGGACCCCATGCCAATGGAGCCAATGCTCTCTCAGTCCTCAGCAGTGCTGACTCGGGCCCTGTCGGACAAGGACGGCAAGTTGTTCCTCAAATGATGAGTATCAACATCAGCCAAGTGCTTTGCCGCCCCTTCTGGTGTCCCTACCACAGAATATGACCTGATTGGAGATGGGGTCTTTCCAGAGGTAATCAAGTTAGAAAGACCCCCTTAGGGTGGGCCTCTAATCCATACGACAGGAGTCCTTATAAGAAGAGGAAACATGGACAGAGGCACACACGTGAAGGACACCACACACCACGGGGACGACGCAGGCAGAGGCTGGGACGACGATGCACCCACAAGCGCAGGGGTGGTGACGACGGCCGGCAGCCACCGGAAGCCAGAGCGGAGCCGGGGACAGACTCCCTCGCAGCCTCAGAGGAACCTGCCGCTCACACCTCTGGCCTCCACAACTGAGAGACAATAAATTTCCGTTGTTTAAGCCGCACGGTTTGTGGGACTTTGTGACGGAAGCCCCGGCAAGTTGGTACGGCCCCCACCTAGTATCACGTTAAACCGGGGCCCACGACAGCAGGAGAGGCTACAGCGGCCACATGTCTAAGGGACACACTGGTGACACCACACAGCGCACCAGCCAGCCTGGAGGGCCAGCGACTGGCCGGCGGGAGATGCAGGTGACGAGCCAGCGGGGCAGCGGCACCCTGCGAGAGTGGGCGTCGTCCCTGGGCAACCGGGGTGCGGCCGGAAGCGAGGGCCCTCGTGTGACGCTGCGACTTCAACAGACAGAGTACACGGGCTCAGGAACCAAGGGGGAGACACCGGCGTGGCCGCACGTACCCTCGCTCCCAGGGGCCCACCTCGGGTGTGCAGTCAATTTGAGGCTCTGTGGGCAGGGTCAGCAAACTACGGTGAAGCTCAGGAATTAACAGTGGTTTTTGGGGGCGCCTGGGTGGCTCAGTCGGGTAAGTGTCGAACTGATTTCAGCTCGGGTCTTGATCTCACGGTTTGCGACTTCGAGCCCCACATGGGACTCTGGGCTGACAGCACGAAGCCTGCTTGGGATTCTCTCTCTCTCTGCCCTTTCCTTGCTTGTATGTGTGCACACGCTCCCTCTCTCTCTCTCTCTCTCTCTCAAAAATAAATAAATAAACATTAAAAAAACGGTTTAAAAGTTTTAAATGACCACATGTAAGTGGTTGTACACGCACCTGCATAATACCTTGACTTTGCCTCCAAGGCCTCAGGTATTTGCTTATCTGGTCCTTTAAGAGCGTTTGCTGACCTCTGGTCTAGAGGGTTCCCAAAGGGGAAGCTTTTCTACCAGGGGCCACTGGAGGAGAGTCCTGGTGAACTTTACGTTCTGGCTGCCACCTCTCCATGTCAGGAGCCCAGCTGGCACGGGAACGAGTCACCCCAAGTCCCGGGGTGTCCCCTAGCCAGTTCTTTTTCTTTTTTTTTTTTTTTTAGCGTTTATTTATTTTTGAGAGAGAGACGGACAGACTGTGAGCAGAGGAGGGGCAAGGAGAGAGGGAGACACAATCTGAAGCAGGTTCCAGGCTCTGAGCTGTCAGCATAGAGCCTGATGTGGGTCTCGAACCCACAAACCGTGAGCCGAAGTTGGATGCTTGGCTGACTGATCCACCCGGGCGCCCCATCCCCCTGCGCAGTTCTAATGACAAGGGAGTCACTGGGTGTCTCAGGGTATCTCCTGTGCCATACTGATGGCAGGTGGACAAGGACAGGCCTCTAGTGCCCATGACTAGAGACTAGAGACTCGAAATTCTCAGGGCTGAGGGCCTAGGGCACCCAGTGAGATAAGCGGCAGTTACAGGAGGTGAGCGGGGAGAGGGGCCCTCAGGGGGGCCAGCAGAGCCACGAAACCGTGTCACCTGTGCTCCTGAGACTGGCCCCGCAGTGGGACTGGGGCTGGCTCTGTTAACCTTCCGCGTGTAACCTTCCCCAGGAAGAGAACGACCTAAGCCCTGGAGGCGCTGCCCCGGTGGGTCCCTGTGGTACACGTGGTGGCCTGTAGTGGACGCTGAGATGTGTCCCCGGATCTCCTCTGGAGGAGGCCCTCACTGCCCTGGCCACCGGACACTGCTGGCAGCTGTCTCACAGCTGTGTGCCGCTGACAACTTGGGGCTTCAGGCAGGGAAGGTTGGAGAAGCATCGGTGTCCAGCTTGGAGGGAGGGCTTTGCCTCCTCCCTGTGGGCTGTTCTGTGACCACAGACTTCCCCGAAGTGCTGTCATTCTCCGGGACAGCCCGCCGCGTGGGATCAGATGGCCCTGACTTCACAGGAGGTCGCCTTCCGGGCCACTTGGGTGGCTCAGTCAGTTATGCATCCCACTCCTGATTTCTGCTCAGGTTATGATCTCACGGTTCGTGAGTTCGAGCCCCACATCGGGCCGTGTATTGACGCCATGCAGCCAGCTAGGATTCTCTGTGTCCCTCTCCCTGACCCTCCCCTGCTTGCTATCTCTCTATCTCAAAAATAAACATAAGAAAAAAAAAAAGGAGGTCCCCTTCCAATCAGCCCCCTCTAGGCCTACCTCCTTCAGGTGCTGAGGCAGACAGGCCCCAGGGGAGAAGGTGCGCTTGGTCTTCTTGTACAAGCACCACAGCAGGGCGCTGCAGCCGAGCAGCAGGAAGGCCACACACACCGAGGCGGCCAGGACGACGGCCACGGTCCAGGACGGGGCGGTCTCTGTGGGGATGGGACAGCGGGCCGCATTACCTGCTGCTCAGGGACACATGGGGCGCGTGACCGCAACGTCACCCCACCATCCCAATCCAGTGTCAACCCCTGAAAACAGAGCCGTCCGCTGAGGAGGCGGTGCCACCAGAAACCTGCTCGTGAATCCAGGCGTTCCCAGCAAATGTCACCCCTTCCTATCGGACATGCACGGTAAGAAACAGCAAGAGTCCTGAGTGGTGGGCGTCCCTGTTTTGGAGACATCTCTTCTGCCTTGACACAGAAACTGGGACTCCCTGGGGTGTGCTTTGTACTGAGAACGGCAAAAGGTCTTGGCGTGACGCCTCCATCCAAGTCTCTGTGCCCAGAGATGCACCCAAATTCCAGCGGATTCAGCTGAGGCCAGGCCGCTAGGCTGGCCCAGCACCTGCCTTGGGTTTCTGTCTAGGGTAGCTCGAGGCTGCCAATGCCTGGCCTTCCTTTCTTCCAGTGTTCACTCTACAAAGCTTATGACTGAATCCTTCCTCTACCCCTCCGGGATGCGTAGGTATCTCCTAAAACCCAGGGGTGTCTTGCTCAAGGACCTGCAAGCCATTCCTCTGAACTGTAGCCATCACGAAGGCGGGCCCCTGTCCCCCAGCCTCCGAAGGAAGGTAGGCGCTGGCCTGTTAATGCCAGTTAGCGATAGACACCGATGGCCTAACTGCATTGACACGGACCCTCTCATCTGTGTTTTGTACTTTTTCTCTTCCCCTCCCTCGTTTTCCTTTAAAATTTTTTTAATGTTTATTTCTTTTTTGAGAGAGAGAGGCAGAGTGTGAGCAGGGGAGGGGCAGAGAGAGGGGGAGACGCAGAACCCGAAGCAGGCTCCAGGCTCTGAGCTGTCATCATAGAGCTCGAGGGGGGCTCGAACCCATGAACTGTGAGATCATGACCTGTGCTGAAGTCCGACTGAACCACCCAGGAGCCTCCCCTCTTGTTCTTCCTTTAAAACGACCAAGCAGCTCTGGGCACCTGAGTGGCTCAGTCAGTTGAGTGTCTGACTCTTGATTTAGACTCAGGTCATGATCTCATGGTTTATGAGTTCGAACCCCACATTGGGTTCTGTGCTAACATCACGGAGCCTGCTTGGGACTCTCTCTCTCTGCCTCTCCTCGATCACTCTCAAAGACAAATAAACAAAAAAGATCAACAACAACAACAACAACAAACAAAAAACCCCACCCCAGCCCAGGCAGCTCTTTCCCTTCCGCAGTCCTCACTGAATACCAGCTTCATCTCTGACCTGGGTATTTGTGGTCCTGGCTCCCTTCATTCATCACCAAGCGTCTCCTGTCATCTGGGACCACCTAGGCCCTCAGGGCCCGAAGCCTGGGAATTGGCACCACCCTCTGATCAAACCCAAAGCGTCTTGTGCTGAGAGGGGAAAGCAAGTGAACCCTGCTCTTTAAGAGCAAGTCATTTTATTTATTTTAATGTTTTTAGTTTTTTTGGCTTATTTATTCTTGGGCGAAAGAGAGAGTGACAGAGCACAAGCAGAGGAAGGGAAGAAGGAGCAGGAAACACAGAATCCGAAGCAGGTTCCAGGTTCCGAGCTGTCAGCACAGAGCCCGATGTGGGGCTCAAACTCATGAGCTGTGAGATCACAATCTGAGCTGAAGTCAGAGGCTTAACTGACTGAGCCACCCAGATGCCCCAAGAGCAAGTCATTTTAAAGGGAGCCATTTTATTTGTTGAGAATATGTCAACTCCTGCTTGCAGGGGGCGGTCCCAAGCACGTGGGGGCCTCACCAGCTGCCACCCCCCCTCGCTCCCCCAGCACTTAGCAGCACGTGGCCCACAGGCCACATCAGTTATCTGTTCCTGTGTGGTGTCTGCAGGGGGCGCAGGGGCGGGCAAGCCTGCCTTCCTCCCTCCTCCCCCTGTTTTCACATACTACAGTGGCCACACCCCTTTCCGGCCCAAGGGGAACTCCTCCCAGAATCCCCCTGTGAATTCTCGCTTCATTTGCTAGGATGGCGGGGTGGCGCTGTCCGGCCCACAGTTGCAGCACTCACACAGGTCCTTTCTCAGTGGCTGTAGGGTTGCGAGGTCCCCGGGGAGGGACCTCAGCCAGCAACAGGAGGCCCACCTGGAACCTTAGGGAAGCCCCAGACTGCCCCTCGTCCACCTGTCTTTCCATCTGACCTTCTGGCAGCTCTCTGTGCAGCCCAGGGCAGGATCGCTCACTGAATGCGGACTAAACACTGCGGGCCTCGCCCCAGACCCTGCGCTGTCGATGACACCGTGCTGAGTGCCCCCGAGGGCAGCGCCTGGGCTCCTCGAGATCCAGCCGGGATATGCCAGCATCTTATTTAAGGACCTTCCATGGGCACACCTGGTTGGTGGTGACAAAATTCGAAGGATGCTGTTGTGACTCACCCTGAGCAAGAAGAAGTACATGGGTCACTGCTTTACACAGGCTTGGAATTACAGGAGGATCTGAGTCAAAGCCCTCTGCTCTCTGACCATGGGGTCTGGCAGGGCGACTCCCTTTCTGTGTTACCTGCAGGGAAGTCACGCCTGCACTTGCCTCCGGAATTCACCTGCAGGCAGTAAATTACAGGAAGATAACCGACTCCATCCCTGGCCATTCACTGGCTGAGCAACCGTGGGCAAGTTACCTCACCTCTCTGAACCTTGATTTTCCAGTTTATAGAAGGGGCAGAGCCCAAAGCTCTCATTGAAAATCTGCTGTAAGGTTTAAAACAGAAAACTGTGTTTCGAGGCGCCTGGGTGGTTCAGTAGGTTAAGCGTCTGACTTGGACCCAGGTCATGATCTCACAGTTCATGAGTTCAAGTCTCACATCGGGCTCATGGCTGTTAGCAGCAGAACCTTCTGTGGATCCTCTGTCCCCCTCTCTTTGCCCCACCCACCCCTGCTTGGACTCTTTCTCTTTCTGTCTCAAAAATGAACATTAAAAAAAAGAGATAACTGTGTTTAAATAAACCTAAGATGATGCTTGGCAAAAGTAGGTTTTCGGTGGGTTATACTTTTATAAAATGCTTGGACTTTGTCAGTTTGTGGGTAATCATTTGTAGTCATAAAATATTTGAAATATGTCTCTTGGTCAAACTGTAGGCCTCACACTGTGTCTCATGACATAAACCTTTAGGAACACTTGACAATGTGATTTTAATAATGTCAATAACGTGACTGTGATATCTCCCGTACTAAGGCCTCACTTTGTGCCAGGCACTGTTCGGGTCCCACAAGCCCTGCGTGTGGTGGCACCACAGGGCTCTCCCTCTTTTCCAGATGAGACAGCTGAGGCTCAGGGCAGTCTGGGACTTGTCCCATGACGGCCCATGTCATGTTAATGGGGGAAAGGCAGGACACTGGGTGATCTCGAAATGTACTCAAGGTTTTGGGAAAGCACGTGATAGGTGTTCAGAGCAAAGGGATGATCCCCAGGCCAGGGTTTCTAGTGATTCAAGCAGGATGGGGGCTCCCAAGGTATAGAATTCTGATTCAAGTAAAAATGATTCAAGAGAAAAATAAAATGAGAAACAGAATCAAGAAGGTCTGTAGAAATAACGCATGGCCTAGAAAATAACTTGTAGCACACAGACAGGAGAGTTTTTATTAGTTAAAGGCTCTGCGGAGAGGCTCAGCCAGCTCAGACCATGGAAGCAGGGACATAGGCAGGTGGACTTGGGCATTGACCTTGGGCCTACAGATGCGAGGCACTGAACTGGGGGCTAGAGAAAAAGAGAGTGGCAGAGAATGCCCTCCAGGGAGACAGCAAGACTTTCATGCTCTCTGTGGCTCTGTAGCCCTGAAAAAACTTGCTAACACAACTGCAGAAGATTTTTGGATGACAATGCAAAGATCATGTACTTGGAAGGCATGAAAGAATCTTGGCTTCAGGCTCGGGGTGCCTGGGTGGCTCAGTCGGTTGAGCTGCCGATTCTTTATTTTCAGGTCATGATCTCGCAGTTCATGAGTTTGAGCCCCACATTGGGCTCAGGGCTCACAGCTCGGAGCCTGCTTCAGTTCCTCTGTCTCCCTCTTTCTGCCCCTCCCCCACTTGTGTGCATGCTCTCTCTCAAAAATAAACAAAGGTTAAAAAAAATTTTTTTTAAAGAATTCTGAATCCAGGCAAACAGCTTGTGCATTTACAAAACAAAGAAAACAACAAGTATAAGATTCAAGAAACTGTAGGCCGGCAGGCTTGATGCCAATCTACAGAAAAAAATAACACGCATTCAAGAATGGAAAATTAAGTGGTTAATTACCAACGACTTAAAAAGGGTAAGGAGGATAACCAAGAGCAACGTTAGGGCACCAAGAAGCAATTAGCTCAAAATGGTCTTTCCTTTTTTGGGCAGGGTGATCTGTTGGAGAAGTTCAAGATGGGCTGCTTTTTCCCGGGCTCTGTTCCTCGGAATGCTAATCCTCAAAAAAAGGTGGTGAAAGGTCAAATATACGAAAAGTCTTAATATACAGGGTGACTTTTCGGAGAGGGCAAGGCAGCGCCCCACTGCTTCTAAGCACGCCCGATTACAGGGCTGTCTTTTCGAGAAACATCCGCTAACGGTCCTGGAACAGCTGAGGCAGCGCTGCCTTTGGCCCGGGGGGGTCTGTTCCAGCTGGTTATTTGCCAGTTTCTCACGGTGACCTTGTGGACCAAAAAACCCCAAACCAGCTTACAGAACAGCCCACTCTATCCCAATGGCTCAGTGACCAGCAAGCAAAGAGTTAAGCGGATTCAAGGAAGGTGTATCCCGGGGTACACCGACAGTCTGGGCAACACATGCTAAAGATCCCAAAGTTCTGGGGCACCTGGGTGGCTCCATCGGTTAAGCGTCCAGCTTCGGCTCAGGTCGTGATCTCACAGTTCATGGGTTTGAGCCCTGCGTCGGGCTCTATGTTGACAGCTAGCTCAGAGGCTGGAGCCTGTTTCAGATTCTGTGTCTCCCTCTCTCTCTCTGACCCTCCCCTGCTTGTGCTCTCTTTGTCTCTAAAAAATAAAAAAAACAGAAAAAAAAAAAAGAAAGATTCGGAAGTTCTTTCTGGCAAATTAGATGCGATGAGGCAAAATTGGGCGAGAAATAGGCTCAGTGACAAAAAGCAACACCCAGGAACCGGATGAGCAGAGGTGATGAATCAATGAGACTGCTGCATTGCAGTTTTGTCCACGGCACTGTGACACGGAAGGTGGAAAGTTCTATTCTCTCTGGAGGGAGTGCTTTCTGACTCTCCTTTGGATTTCTGTAGCCCCCAGACCAGCGCCTTGCTTCCAGGAGGGGCTCAGTAAATGGAAACGGCCTGGTGAGGACCTGCCTGCATTCATCCTTCTGTGGTCTGAGCAGGCTGAGCCTCTCAATGATGTCTTTAAATAATAAAAAGGCCTGCCATTTGGGTGCAGACACGCACGATCCCGTGTGCAATGTGTCTGTATGTAAATGATCACAAAGCCCAGGCCAATGAGACTCTCTCCTCTCCCTCTTTTCCTCTTTTCCTCTCTCTCTCTCTCTTTGTTTTAAGAAACAGGGAGCTTCGGGGCGCCTGGGTGGCTCAGTCAGTTAAGCATCTGACTTTGGCTCAGGTCATGATCTCGAGGTTCATGGGTTTGAGCCTCACGTCGGGCTCTGTGCTGCCATCTAGCTCAGAGCCTGGGCTGTCTTTGAATTCTGTGTCTCCCTCTCTCTCTGACCCTCCCTTGCTCATGCTGTCTCTCTCAAAAATAAATAAAACATTAAAAAAAAAAATAAAAAGAAAGAAACAGGGAGTGTGGAGGCACCGTGAGGGGCTATGTTGACATCCTGGTAGCCAAGACGAGCAGCCCTTGCCGGAGACAGTGATAAAGGTCTCCAAATTCTCCCTCGTGTGTCTGAAGGGACTGGACACATGCAGCCTGGGAAGGGAGGGCTTCTTGGGGGTCTGGCTTGACTTTGCTGGGTGGTCCTGGGGGGCTGATGAGACTTGCAACAGGCGAATGTGAGAGCACAGAATGGACACGGTGCTGGTGGGCGCCAGGGGGCAGAGCCCAGTGTCCATGCCTTCCTCTGGTCTAAGAGACAGCGAGCTGCCTCAGAAGGTGGCGGTCCTTCTGGCAGGAAGCTGATCGGTCAGGCTGACCTGGGCTGCAGTTTGAGCTGGATGCGTTCTGGTCTAAGAACACTTATACTAACACTCACACTACACCAGCACTAACAACGCTAACGCTCGGGGGGTGCGTCTGTAAGGCTATTTCAGAGGCTCAGAGGAGGCAGATTTACAGACGGTGATTCTCCAGACTCACCGTCATTGGTCGTTGACTCGCAGACAGGCTCACTCCATTCCCCAGTTTTGTTCCGATCCGGAAGAAACCCCTGAACTTGAACACAGTAAGTTGTCCAGGGCTCAAGATCTCTGAGGACCTCGAAGTCATACTGACGAGTAGTCAGCCACTAGGAATGAGGACAAAAATAAAAAAAACATGCCTTCGCAGTGAAGGGACACCAGCTTTAGTTCCTCCCCTATTCACCACTTAGAATCTTTACTTTGGGCTCAAAACAGGAAGATGAAGGAAGCAGGTGTTCCTCCAAGTTCATGTCAGGGGACCCCAAGACCATTTTAAGGCAAAGGGCAAGGATGGACTGCGGTCCTGATGAGCCCCTTCATTTCCTGAGCTCTCTAGTTTAAATGCCATCCAGACCATCCTACTCCTTTTTAAAGAAGAATTAAGTTGTATGGGTTGAATATGTGTAACCACTACATTCCTATGCTGAAGTGCTAAGCTTTAGTACCTTGGAAAGTGACTTAGTTGGAGACAGGATCTTTCCAGAGGTACGAAAGTTAAAAGCGCTCATTAGGATGGGCCCTACTCCAATAGGATCAGCGTCCTTATATGAGAGGAAATTTGCACACAGACATGCATGTGCCACGTAAGGATGGAGGCAGAGGTTGGGTTGTGACTTCTACAAGCTAAGGAACTGAAGATAGCCAGCAATCCGGAAACTAGGAGAGCGGCGCGAACAGATTCTTCCTCAATGCCCTCAGTCTACCACTACCGACACCTTGACCTCTGATGTCTGGCCTCCAGAACCTTGAGACAACACCTTCCTGGTCACTCAGGGGGACTCTGGTACAGCGGTCCCAGAACTGATGACACCAGTCATTTATTGTAAGACTCCACGTGGTTTTCCTTCTAGGTCCAGAGCAGGTTTCTGACCCTCGCTGCCCAACGCTCTCCTTAGAATCGCTTCTTTACTTGAGCCCCTGGGATGCTCTCGTCTAGTGGTGGCCTTCCTCCCCTGCAGGGCACACATCACAGCCTGTTTCTGGTGGGACACCCCTGACTCAGCTTAGTTTGAATATAAGATATCATAATTGATAATATTCCTGAATGTGGGAAACTAAGATGGTTTCCAGCAAAACAGAGGAAATAGAGCACCTACCACCCACGTTTCCATCACGGTTATCATTTCTGGATAGAAGGGTCCTACTTAAAATGCGTTACACGGAGAGAACCCCAACAGGAAGTGAGCAGAGACTCATCTTTCACTTTAGTAATTGGTTATTTTTCTTTTAGGGGTGGGTTTGTTGAAAACTTGTCTCTATTCCTTTATTGTACGAGAAAGCTAAGCTCATGGAGGACGAGAACTGGATTAGTCCACCACCGACATGAAGAGTATGGTGTAGCTTCTAATAATTAAACATTTTTAAAACTCTGGTTTAAAAAAAATTTTTTTTTAGGTTTTTATTTATTTTTGAGAGACAGAGAGAGACAGCGCGAGCAGGGGAGGGTCAGAGAAAGAGGGAGGCACAGAATCTGAAGCAGACTCCAGGCTTTGAGCTGTCAGCACAGAGCCCGACATGGAGCTCGAACCCACGAACCGTGAGATCATGACCTGAGCCGAAGCCGGACACTTAACCGACTGAGCCACTCAGGTGCCCCTAAAAACCCTGGTTTTCATTTCTAGAAATCCAATACCCCTAAAACCTTACAGTGCTATTTTTTCAAAGACTAAACTCAGGGCTGACTCACAGTGGCAGGCAGGGAAGGACAGACAGGGAGGGCCCTGCTCAAATCCGCTCTGACTGCCTTTTCCAGGTGCCTTTCAGAGCTGGGCAACTTCTCATTTTTATCTGCCCACTCTCTCCCGTCAGGAGGAAATAGAATTTCCTGAAGCCTTTCGTGCGATTAGCTTGGGGGTCTAAGATGGCAGCCCTTTAACACTGCCTTCTAAAAGGGAACCAGACTGTCTTATTCCTTGCAGGCTGCCGTGACAGAACAGGTGGCTTATAAACAAGAAATATTTGTTGCTCGCAGTTCTTGAGGCTGAAGAGTCCCAGATCGAGGCCCAGGCAGATCTGGGGTCTGGGGAGGGCCGCTTCCTCATCCACGGCCAGCCACCTGCACGCTGAGTCTTAGCACATCAGAGAGAGGGGGGAGCTTTCTATAAGGGCATGAGTCCCATGCCTCCTCAAGGCCACCTCTTAATGCCTTCACTTTGGGGATTAGGTGTTAACACAGGAGTCTGGGGGCGTGGGGAGGGGGGACACAAACGCTGAGTCTACAGCCTGTATAAACCAGTAATGTTGACACAGCAGACACCAGTTTGGGAGGAACTTGGGAGCAGGCAGCCTCTCCAGCACTCGGCATGTCACGCCAAAAGCTTCCATACAACAGGCAGAAGTGACAGGACAAACGTGCAACCAGATGCCTATCCTGCGGGCACATCCTGGATAAGAAGCTAAAGATAAAAGGAGTGTTGCATTTCACGCTTGGTGCAGGAGGCACGACAGCTACGGAAACTGATCCTTAATAAAGATATGCTAAATCTTGTCTTATCTTTGCCTCCGAGAGCCTAACAGAGACACCTGCACTTGATAAGCGGCTATAAAACTCATTATTCTGGAGGGGCTTGCGTGGTTCAGTGAAGCACCCAACTCTTGGTTTCTGCTTGAGACATGATCTCTCTACATTGGGCTCTGTGCTGATAGCATGGAGCCTGCTTGGGATTCTCTCTCTCTTTCTCTCTTTCTCAAAAATAAGTAAATAACCTTAAAAAAACCTTTATTATTCTTTATTGCTTTCTAGGAATACATTCTTAGAATCTTGATTCTAAGCAAAATCATCTATTCTGTGAAGGCGGCTAATCTCCTGCATCATTTAATGGAGCACTTTTTTAGAGAAAAATTAACTTGAGATACTAGAAGAACTGAGCAGTATGCACCTATGAATTTAATTACACAATTCCTAAAACAATACATGTATGTGACCCTTTCCTCCCAAACACTTGAGTTAAGTGATAAAAGCAACATTTAATATAAGGAGAGAACATATATGTAACCTAACTTATATGACACACACATAAGTCAGTTTAGGAACACAAATGGCATTCAGCTTGGAAGCGCTAAGCATAAGGATAAAACCTGACCAAGGATGAAGGAAAATAGCCTTCATATGCCTACAGAAGGGGCAGGGAACCCCATGTGTGGACCACATGGATTGTTCAGGTAACAGGACAAGCTTATTTTTCATTATGTCATTAAACTCCTCCAAATCCTGGGAAGGAGGTTATTAGTCCCACTGTATTAATGACGTGGGTTATCATGCCCATTCTGCAGCCATGAGGCTGCTGAGGCACAGAATGTGACTGGAGTCACGATGGCAGGAGCAACATCCAACGTGGTCAAACTCTTAGCTCATTTCTTTAATGTTCATTTTAATTTTGAGAGAAAGAGAGTGCACAAGCTGGGGTGGGGCAGAGAGAGAGGAGGAGACACAGAATCCAAAGCAGGCTCCAGGCTCTGAGCTGTCAGCACAGAGGCCAACACGGGGCTCGAACCCACAAACTGCGAGATCATGACCTGAGCTGAAGTTGGACTCTTAACCAACTGAACCACCCAAGCGCCCCATCCTAGCTCATGGTTTTATTTATTTATTTATTTATTTTTTTTTTTAGCTCATGGTTTTAAAGGAACCATCCCCTGGAGAGGAGGGGAGTGATGGGGTCAGATGGGTAAAACGTGATACTCTTCATCTAGCATCCAGGGGTGCGGCTGCCATGACCATGAACTTGACTGTTCTATGGCGTGCTCAGGGGTTCATACCACAGGACAGCAGTTATGCAGCATGTCACCTGATTTAGCGGACTCCAACATCACCCAGGCGACTGCTGAGTCAGCTCTAACTATCTTTTCCTGTAACTTCCCTTCAGGGAGAGAAGGCTTGCTCTCACTGTGCTAGTACCCTGAAAGCGTTACACATTTTCCTTGGGGCCTGGGAAGCATGAGCCAGATTCTAGGCATCCTTCAGACTGGGAAGCTCCTGGCACTCAGAGGACCCGGCCTTAAATCCTCTGGACCATAAGGTGCTTCCACTTTGCAAAGACCCTTACTGGATGGACTCCTAGACCCCTTTCTCCATATCACAGCCTCAGACTAACACTAGGCAAAGAGGGGAAGCCTACATCTGAAATGCATATGATTTGCTGAGCTTACCTTTTCATCAGAGCCATTTTTCCAATATTGCACATTATAAGCCCACGAGTTATAAATATTCCTCATGGTCCATGTTTCAGGTTCATTCTCAATTTTGGGGGCTAAGAAACGCATATGTAAAGAATTAGCAAGTGCTTCTACTTGCATTCCAGGTGGTCCAATCATGGCTAGGTAAGAGAACAAAGCAAAATGACAGTCCAAAATCATATTTAAAAATGTAAACATTTATTTTTCATAACTGCGCAGACCAATGCTCTACTGAAGGACTTTGCTCTTGGATGTAAGATAACTATGACATTGACTGGTATGCCCAAGGTGGGTAGTTGGATTTTGTTTCTTAAAAAAATCTGATAGCCTTTTGTTTTATTAAATCGTTTAGTCCATTTATATTTATTGTGATTTCTGATATATTTGTAATTATTCCAACTATAGTAATTTGTTTTCTGTAAAGATGCTTTTTTGTTGTTTGTTCCTCTCCTCTTTTTTTCTTTCTGTTGGGTTGAATTTTATTTCCTTTGCGGGGCTAAAGGCTATTATGTTTAGTGCCTAACATACATAATTGATCATATACGTTTTCCAACAAAGTCTGAAGCTGTTCTTGCCTAAATGCTCTTTTACGGAATATCCATGTGGCTGGTCCCTTCACTTCATTTGGGTCTTGGTTCAAATGTCACTGTCGCAGAGAGACTATCTTTTACCACCCTATGTAACCAGCAGCTCCCAATACATTCTGCACCAGTGCCTTGCTTTATTTTCTTGAGAGCCACATTCAAATCTGTTACAAAATACATATCTATTTATTATCTGTCTTCCCTCATTAGAGTGTATGCTCCATGAGGGCAGGTGATTTGTCTTGTTAACTCTTACAACTTCTGTACTACGAATGTGTCTGACACCTAGTAGGTGCCCACTAACAACTGTACAATGAATAATAAATGTCTCTGGGTGATGTGCTATTTGAGTCATATCCTGTATTTTTCTCTGGCTGCTATAACTTCTTTTGAGACTGTTAGTGGGCCTGCTTCCAGCATTCTATTCTTGTTTTTAATCTGCTGGTAGCTGAAAACCGGATGAGAACGTTTAGTAGATATTTTTTTCAAAGCAAAATGTGTAAATAGATTCGACGTGACATCTTGCAGCACTTTCCTGTCATGTAAACTTCAAGAGGCAAATACCCAGAGCAGGACAGTTGTTGCTAAGAGCATGGACATGGCAGCCTGGCTCTCGATCCCTGCTGGGCCATGCCTTACTTGCAAGATCTTTGGGCAAGCTGTTCAACCATTGTGTATCAGTTTCTGCAGGGAATTTCCACAGATGGGTCCCCAAATAGGAACTGGAACCAGTCAGGACCCAGTCAGTCACTTAGCAATTATAGGAGCAGAAATCTATACAATGTTTTGGAAACTTGACTACTGTTAAGCTGCTTGTTATTTTTTTTTAACTTTATTTATTTATTTTGAGAGACAGGGAGACAGAGAGAATGAGCAGAGGAAAGAGAGAATGAGGGAAGAGAGAGAGAATCCCAAGCAGGCTCCATGCTGTCAACACGAGCCCAATTTGGGGCTCAATCTCATAGACTTCAAGATCATGACCTGAGCCGAAATCAAGAAGTGGACACTTAACCGAGCCACCCAGGCGCCCCAAGCTGCCTGTTTTCTCCATGTTTATCTTTCACAACTTTTATAAAGACCGTTAGAAGAGATAATATAACTTTGATAATTTCTGACTCCAGAAATAAGAGTTCTGTGGTCCATGCCTGGGACAGAACTGGGAAAGGGCGGAAGGGTATCCTAGCTGCATTCCCCACCAGGGAGGACAAAGTTGTGGGAGTCCCGGGGTCCAGCGCAGGGAGCAGAATAAAGACCCTGCCCCGCGTGGAGATGATCCTTCCGATACTTCTTTCTCTCCAGCAACTCCTTGGAAGACTGCACTTGAGTCTTGTTAGTCAGAGCGCTTGCCACCTTATCTGCTTACTCTCTCTATCGCTATAAGGTGGTTTAATTAGGTTTCAATTTCTGATGTTCTAATCATATTCATCTTGTGACCTCTGGTGAGTCCCACGGCCCCCACATCTAACCCAGGAACATTCTTTTTGATGCTTACCAGCCAGCCTGACTCAATGTACCTGACATTCATCAAACCCGTTGCTCTGTCCTTCATTCTGGGCAAGCCAGCTGTCTACATCCAGCCAGCCTGTCTCCACACGTGCCCTGAATAACCTGGATTCTTCTACCCGTCACGTCACGTTTCCTTGCATCCCAACTCCTAGCGGACTTCCTCCAGAAAATGTACTCCATCAATCCTTCCAGTTCTTCTCAGTCACAACACTGGCCTCAACTACTTCTTTACCCACAAGCCTGAACGTTCTTAGATTTATACTTAATTATCGTATTGGCTTTGTGATTATTCCTTCCTGTCTCTCTCACAAACTTCTTAACGACCGTGGCCCCTCTAATATTCCCAAAGCTCCCTGTGCAAGGCCACCCACTTTGCGGGAGCTCAAAGAGCTCTTGCTGATGGGCTGCCCCATGGGGAAAAAAAACCAACGCATGATGACGGAATTATAACGAAATGGAAAAAAAGTGACTTACTGTCATCCACAGGACAGAAGGTGATGTTCACCCAGTCTGAGTGCTCATCTGCAAACTCAGCCCTGACCCTCAAGGTGTGATCACCATACTTGGAAAGACTTGAGAAATCGCATTCCGTCAAGGCAGTACTTATACACATGTCTTGGAATTTTTTGTAACTGTAAAATCAGAAAAAGAAAATCACGAAAAGTTCTCACTCTGGTCTGAGGCTGTCTGGTAGTTTATTAATCCCTGCTACCAAAGGATAATGGAGGATAACATGAGAAAAATAAACCAAATTCTAAATCATCAGTTTTGATGCATCATTTATATGAGTATTTCCCAAATTGTACTCCATGGGACTTGTGTGATCCTTGAGATATCATAAGTTGTTTCAAAAATAATCTGTCTTGTGGTCAAACGATTTGGGGCAGAAACTAGGTTAAAGATAAAGAGGTGTTTGTCTTCGTAACACAACTTCTCAGTGACCTTCATATCTTACCGAGCACGTATCTCTCCAAAATAGGGATGAGTATTCAATACATTTGACCAAGAAAGCTTCTCTATTATGTGGGACAGTTTGTGAACACTGATATACACAGAGTGGCCAAAATAAGTATATTACGGTAATTTCAAACAATGTCCTATAAATGACTATTGCTGCAATCACTCTGGAAAAACTAAAACAATTCATTTTTATGCAGACGTGTCTTAAGCAATTTGTTTAAAACAGAGTTCGAGCCCCAACACCCATCACGGAAGGGAGGGTGGCAGAAACGTGAAGTCGAAGAAGGAAAACAATGTCTGGGAAAAGCGAACAGGTGTCATAACTTAACCTCACAACGACCTGAGGAGGTCGGATCAGCTTCACCTGACCCCAGGAAACCCAGGCTCCTGGCTTGCAAACAGTGAAGTTTTTGTCTGACTGGCTCCTCAGTGATCCTCCCTCTGTCTTGGTCCCAAAGCCAATCTGGCTGTCCTTAGAGGTGACAATGATGGTGGATGATGATAAAAAGTATTAACAGCCCACTTGTCAAACCGAAGCAGGCTCCAGGCTCCGAGCTGTTAGCGCAGAGCCCGATGCAGGGCTTGTTCTCACAAACTGCGAGATCATGCCCTGAGCCAAACTCAGGACAATTAACCGACTGAGCCACCCAGGTGCCCCACTCCTAGTTACAGATGAGGCACAGGTATGGAGGACCTAAGAAACTCACCCCAGGGAACTTAGATCTGTTTGACTTCAGAACTCATGGCCTTAGGTGCCACACCACACCTCGCCACATTCTTGGCGATGCCTAGAACAATTTCTTGCTAAAAGTGTGTAGAGATAATCATACTATTCTACAATCTGCTTTTTTCACTTAATATACCACAAACCTTTTGCCAATCAACTCTTCAACGGTCACCTGACATCCCACCATTTGGAAACTCCAGGGGGTCACTGCATTAAGGGGGCTTTCTCACATGTGGCTACTTCCTTCACTTAAACTAATGCATTGGGACGCCTGGACGGCTCAGTCAGTTAAGCATCTGATGCTTTATTTCAGCTCAGGTCATGATCTCATGATCTATGAGTTGGAGCCCTACATCAGGCTCTGTGTTGACTGCTTGGAGCCTCCTTAGGATTCTCCTTCTCTCCCTCTCTCTCTGCCTTTCCTTTCTTCATTCTATCTCTCCCTCTCTCAAAATAAATACATAAGCTTTAAAAAAATTTTTTTAAATAAACTAATGCATCAACTGGCTGGAACACAGGATACTTCAAAAGTTGTTCTGTAACAATTTGCTCCTTCACAGGTCATTTTATTGCATTTAAAAATACTTTTCTGGGGCACCTCTGTGGCTCAGTTGATTAAGCATCCAATTTCGGCTCAGGTCACTATTTCACGATTCAGGAGTTTGAGCTCCGTGTCAGGCTCTGTGCTGATGGTTCACAGCCTGGAGCCGTCTTTGGATTCTGTGTCTCCCTCTCCCTCTTTGCCCCTCCCCTGCTGCACTCTGTCTCTCTCTCCCTCAAAATAAATAAACATTAAAAAAATTAAAAAAAATACTTTTTCCCCATTAAATAAGTAATATGACCCATTCCCCATATTCACATCTAGTTTTCAAAGATGATTCCACAATCACCAATACATCCTCTGAAAGCGCCCCTCCTCCGGTAACCCCCACCAGTAAACACATATAAGAGTGTCTGTGTGGGGCACCTGGGTGGCTCAGTCTATTAAGCATCTGACTTCAGCTCAGGTCATGATCTCACGGTTTGTGGGTTCAAGCCCCGCGTCGGGCTCTGTGCTGACAGCTCAGAGCCTGGAGCCTGCTTCAGATTCTGTGTCTCCCTCTCTCTCTGACCTTCCCCTGCTTGCGCCATCTCTCTCTGTCTCTCAAAAATAAATAAAAAAACATTTAAAAAAATTAAAAAAAAAAGAGAGAGTGTGTGCTATCTAACCTCTCGGGCCAAGTTCACATAAACCTTTCATAAGCCATGGAACAGTAATCCGACTTTTCAGGATCAAATTTCCTCCCCAAGGACACGCCCAGCACCTGTTGTGTCTTCCTCAGCATGGCCCATTCGGTCCACACTTCCATGCTCAGGACACGTGGAACCCAGGGACTGGCCCTTGGTTACTGGGAAGCCACTGGGAACTCGCACCTAAAAGAGGACCCTCTAAACCAAACACCTCTACCACACGGGCACAGAATGGAATGCCAAAGAATAAACTCCAGGGGAGAGAGACAGAGGGAGGGGGAGATTAATGCTCCACAGTGAAATCTCTAGAGACGTCAAGACCACAGAAACAGACATGAAATTATCAAACCAATTAGTGGGAGAAACCACCCAGCAGGGTAAAAGGAGTCACAGAATGACGCTTCCTAAACCCTTAAGAAAATGGGTGGACAAAGCCGAACCACGTATGGACTGGAGGTCAGAGGAAATTACTGTACCAGTGTTAATGCTGCCGACGTTGACAGCAGCTCTGTGGTGTGGTGATGTCAAAGATTATCCTTGCTCTTAGGAAGCTCAGCGTGAAAGATTAAGGGGCAAAAAAGCATATGTATGACAGAGAGGGGGGAGAAAACTTAAAGGCAGGCAAGCCTTAAAAAAATGGTGCATCTGGATGTAAGCTAGTTGGAAGTCCTTTGTTACTGAACTTGAAATCTTAAAATGTTCCGTTAGCTGAGGATTACTTGGAATTAAAAAGTTACAAAACACAGTTTCATGCTTCTTCCTACTTCTTCTCTGACTTAGCAGGCCTGGGGTATGTTTGCAAACCAGAGCTGGATGAGAAGTGCGGGATTCATGGGATCTGGGCCCCGCATTTCCTCCTGCTTGATGTGAGGCACGGACTATCTCTGTGAGATTCTGAGTCACTCTGGAGACACGTGTTGTCACCTCATCACCCTGTGGCCTCCTGCTGTTGTTTGCACTTGGCATAAAGGTGAGTCACCTGCGGTCCAGCCTGCAGCACTTGACAGCGGGCTGCTGAGGGAAAAATCGCCAGGCAGGGCAGGTGTTGAGAAGTAAGCACACCACAGATAATTGCCTTGGTGACACTCACCCTTCCTTCATAACCCTCTGTGCTCTTTCGGAGGCCAGAGCTTTTGACTGCTGTAGCTGGCTTACTTTCAATTTTGGGACATGGCCACAGAGTGACTGAGCACCCACTAAGCAAATTATGTGCACCCCATAGCACTGGGGGGTTCTGTTATCATCTGCTGGAGGGGGTGGGCGGTAGCATGGCCAGGGCCTTCCTGTTCCTCATGTTTCATTTTTCCTGGAAGGCTTCCTCTTGCAAATTGTTGACTTCTAGCAATACTACTCTAATAAGTGGAGATGATATCAGTGGCCTTTTTCTCTTAAAAAACATCAATAGTGACAAACGTGATACATTCGCATTGCAACAAGCCTACACTGTGGCCAGGGACATCCACAGCCACATGACATAAGGTCTGCATCTCCCCGTGACCCTGAGATTGTCAAGCTATGGGCCCACAGGAGAAGAAAAAGTAAGAAGGACGTTACTTGTCTTTTTTTCAGAGACCAGAACTTTCATAAGAATTTCCCGGACAGAAAGAAGGCCAGCCGGGAGGCTCCTTGTGGGATGTTAGGGTCATGCCAGCGACAGCGGTCAGACTGTCTCTCCTGTGGTCCAGCCCAGTGACCAGCTCAGGGCCTTCCCGCCCCAGAACACCCCAGACTCACCTTTGGTACTGAGCTGTGAATGTCAGATTCCCTTTGGGAAAAGCAGGCACCTCCCACTGTAGAATGTTCTTGAAATTCACGGATTTCATTCTGATGTTTTCAGGAGGCGGCACCATTCCTAAGGCTGTAAAAATAAAAGGAAAATGTCTGCAGTTTTGTTCCTCAAAAGAGTTGCACAAGTAAATGACCATGTTCAACACTCAGGTCTGCCTTATAGTTCCAGGTCTTCAAATGGGCACATAGGTGAGGGAAAGAGAGACACATGTTAGCTATGCTGGGGGAGTCTGGATTTTATCTGGGAGGTTGGGGTCGGGGTGGGGCAGAGAGTGAGAGTAAAGAAGGGCTTTTGGATTGGGTGGTGGGATTTAGATATATTTCCAGAGGTATAGACTTGAGACTTTCTGATGCATTTGGTGTGGAGACATTAATATTCATTCCTGGCTCAAGCACCTGATGTCGCTACCGGCTCTGGGGCAAGGACGTCAAGAGTCCCGATTTAGCTGCCTTAGGTTTGAGATGCTGGAGATATGCAAGCAGGGATGGCCACCAGGAGGAAGGAGCCTGGTACACAGAGAGATCTGGGCTAGAGACAGAAATCATTTTTAAGGGCGTCTGGGTGACTCAGTTGGTTGAGAGACCACGCTTATTTTCGGTTCAGGTCATGATCCCTGGGTCGTGGGACTGGGCTCAGCGCTGAGCGTGGAGCATGCTTAAGATTTTCTCCCTCTCTGCGCCTCTCCCCCCAACCCCTCAGAAAATAAAATAAAGAAACCATTTTAAAACTTTTTAGTAGAAAATATCAAACACACAAAAGTGGAGGGAAAGGTATGATTAACTACCGCCGGCCCTTCTGGTGCCAACAGAGATACACGTTTGCATCACAGACAGGCCTATAGCCGGTATTGAATGCCAGGCTTCAGCTGGTATCCCCTACAGGGATAGTGTGGGGTAAGAGGGTGGCGCGCCTGAACTTGACCATATAGGGAGCCGGCAGAGGTGGAGGATCCTAGGTCGAAACAGCCTGAGAGGTAGGAGGAGAACCGGGAGAGTGTGGTATCCGAGAAGGCGGCCGGTGAGTTCATCAGAAAGGAAGGAGGCGTCCATGGTTATCTCAACCCGAGCAAGAAACGTACAGGAGGGCAGACAAGGTTCCAGCGGACTTAGAACCAGAAGCCACACAGCTGTGCAGGGGACGGGCAGAGCTCAGGTGCGGGGGTGCTTGAGCACCGAATCGGAGGCCCTGGAGACCGCACCGGGCACTCGGCCACTTCCAGGGCGCCTACGGGGTCCGCTCATGGTTGGCCCCGGGGCCGTCGCGGCCGGCGTCGTAGCCCGGCCTCCGCAACCCCAGCGCACGTCGGGCCGCGCGGCGGTCGGGAGCCCCGGAGGGCGCGGCGCACGGACCAGCCCGCGCCCCCTCCCCGCGGACCCCTCACCTGACACCAGGAGGCAGCCGCCCAGCCAGCTCCGCAGGCCCCGCGCCATGGTCGCGCCGGGAGCAAGGAGGGCGCTCGGGGGGCCCGCGGCAGCCGCCGGGCCAGCGCCCCGGTGCCCGCGCCCCGCAGCGCCTCAGTTTTCTCCGCTGCCCCCGCCACGGCCGCTTCCGGGGACTGGTGGGGCGGGGCCATAAGAGACCTCGCCCCTCAGGTCTCCGCCCCCTTCAGGTCTCCGCCCCCGGCCGGAGTCCAGCACACCCAAGCGCCCAGGGGACCGGGAGGTGTTGGAGGGGCCTGGCCACTGGAGACGTGGAGGGAAGGGGTCTTGCTTCCCCTAACGCGTGGGTGGAAAACGCTGGAAGTAAAATGCTTGCAAAACTGTACGTACTGTGCCCCGATTGGGGGGACACCCCGCCGACATTAAATGCCTGCTTTTCCAAGTTGGATAAATAGCTTACAACGCCCACCAGAGGTTGGGTCTATCTGGGGTTATGGGTGGTAGTGGGTTTTCTTGACACTGTTCATACTCCCCCGGTTTTCTCCAGTGAAAACTGCCTCCAAGGTTTCTCTAGAACCCCTTTCCCTCCTAAGAAGCTGATTTTAAAGCACTCTGTTAGCAAAGACAGTTTAAAAAGGTCTATTTACCCCCCTCCCACCGAGGGATCAACGACACAGAACGAAGTTATTTATAGGGCAAAAACTTGTTTCTCTCACAAGATTGCTGAGAAAGGTTAATTTCCTCTTTCAAGGCTTGGGCAGTGGTGAGGTTGGAAAATCCAGAGCAGAGTAAAGTACCGGGTGATGTAAGGCACTGCTTGACGCTGACCCTGGAATGTTCCACCATGAACACAGCAAGGGAGGAGGAATGTTCCCGGGGCCCCTACAGGACACCGCCCACAGAAGGACTTCTGAGCAACCCTAGAGATGCCTGCAGAGCCACAAATCAGCTGCGTATTTACCCCCTCTAATGTGAAATAACTCTGGAGGCATTACCGAGTTTGTATTAAAAAGTATTTATTATCCTTCACCAACTTATGACAATTATACAAAATTGAGACACACACACATACATAAACACAGCCATAAAAAGTTTATCCCGAAAGATCACTCTGGAAGTCTTTGAAAATATGATAGATGAGAAATGGACACTCTCCATGATAAAGCTCCTTTCCAATGTGATTTCATTAGGTTATTAAAAGCCCCTTCCCCTCTCACATCCCTCTCCTTTGAGTTACTTTTGTTTTTTGAGAGAGAGAGAGAGAGAACACGTGAAAGGAGAGGAGGGACAGAGAGAGAGGGAGAGAGATCCTCAGCAGGCTCCCTGGCCAGCAGTGGAGCTGGACACGAGGCTCTACCCCCTGAAACATGAGGTGATAACCTGAGTTGAAATCAAGAATCGGATGCTTAACCGACCAGCCTCCCCTCTGAGTTACTTTTGAACAGTTATAAAAATAATCCCTTCAAAATCCTTGAACTAGGACTCATAATTGCTGTTTTCCCCTTTTTGAATGGACCTAACAGATCTGAGAACCTGCTCTTGGGCTGAGGGGAGTGAGACAGGGGGTTCCGCACAATTCGTTCGCCTTGGGGGCCTCTTGGGGTTGCAGCACCTTCACCAGAGCCTTCAATTCCTGTGTATTTTCTGAATTTTATTTTAATGTTTATATTTGAGAGAGCGAGAGAAAGAGAATGAACAGGGGAGGGGCAGAGAGAGAGAGGGAGACACAGAATCCAAAGCAGGCTCCAGGCTCAGAGCTGTCAGCACAGAGCCCGACGCGGGGCTTGAACCCACAGACCACGAGATCATGGCCTGAGCCGAAGTCGGACGCCCAACCTACTGAGCCACCCAGGTGCCCCAATTCTTGTGTGTTTTCTAATATTCTTCCTAGTACCACAGGATCTTGGAGATTACCTAGCCCAATAAGGGGTTTTTTCCTAAATGAAGAAACTGAGGCTCAGAGAGGCTAAGCACAGTACCTGGGGTCACACAGTGAAACAGCAGTCGAGTCAGACCTCTGAGTCCTCGTTCTTGTACCGTTTGCTACATGACGTTCTGGAACTTCCCTGCCCCTGCCCCTCCCCCACACCTCCACCCCCATCCACAGAAACTGTGGTCACACATTGGACGATTAGAACCCGCACACGCAACTCTTCCTAAATTGCTAATTAGGACCTCCAGGGATTTTCTACCTTATTTCCTCTGAGGACCTTGAAACAGTTTTGCATTTGTTCTCTCGCTTTTTTTTTTTTTTTTTTCCTTTTCTCTTAAAGTTTGGCACTGATCCCTCTCCCTCAGGCAAATATTTCCTATTAGTCACCTGCCTGACACTAGGGTTATTTCTGTGTGCACATTTGTCTTCCTCATTCAAATTGAGGAGAGCTGGACAAGCAGCTGAGCGGAATTCTCTGAGTGTAGGTGACAGAATGCGACATCTGGGAGGAGCCCAAGACCGGGCTCCATCTTCCCCCCTTCCAACGCAAATCTGTGCTTCTGTTTCTTTGTGGGTCCCCTTTCTTTCCTTCTGGCGCCTTCCCTTCCTGCCTTTGCCCTGCTGGCGCCTTCCTTAAGCCCGCTGGACTCCCCTCTGCTGACTGTTGCTGCTCTGAACCCTGCTGAGTGTCTGTCTTCCTTTACACTCTGCATTCCCACCCTGTCTAATTTCATTAATCTGCAGGGTCCTGGACCACCCACGCAAGCCGCAGGGGACCCTGCTCCTTACCCTGGGAGACGGGATGCAGAAACATAAATGCGGAGGGTGAAGGGAATGGACAGGGCCTTTTCCCTTCAAAGTGCATCCCTTGGGACATGTAAACAATACACTGCAGAGGCTAGGAGGGTCCCATGGGGCCGTCCTGGGAATCTGCATGGATGACATCACCAGGAGTCACCAAGCAGACTGCAGTCTCCAGCACCGTCCCTTCGAGATGGCTGGCTGGGTAGGCGGAGGGAGACCCTGGAAGTATTCATCATCAGTCCACCTTAACCAACTCTTCTTGGGTTCATCTCATTATGTAACCATCCCCGATGTCCGCATCGGACTCGGAACTGTCACTTTTGTTAGAAAGAGTGTCTTCAGGCCACGGGCACTCTGCAGACGGGCTGGTGAAGGGTGGCTGTGTCCCTTCCCCACTGGCCGCCAGAAAGCTTACTTCCGTTACATCTGAATCCTTTAGGTTGGCGGTCTCTTCTAGAAAAGATGGTAATGTCGGGGGGACTTCTGAGTCGTCATCCAGGACCCTCACAAACACAGAGTTTAAATTTACGTTGAAGGTAATTTTGTCCCCAGGCTCCTCGGCGGAGCTGCTGTCGCCCTCGTCCTCGTCCTCGTCCTCGGAGACGACGTCCTGCAGCAGCCGCCCTCCTCCCTCGTAGCCACCCCTGGTGCAGCATTCCGCCTGCTTGGGGCTGGGCCCTGCTGCCATCAGGGGCTCAGTGTCAGCCTCAGGTTCGGATTGATCAGGGTCCTCGGCGTCCGGCTCGATGCCGTCTTCCAAAGTGGCCGAGGAAGCGGAGGCCAGACCCAGAAGCCTGGTCAGTCCGTGCGTAGTGTAACCGCCCCCGCTCGTTGGAGAGGTCACTTCCTCGTCGTTGTCGCTCTCCTCGTCATAATTATAACCCCACACTTTCTTCTTCCTGTTAATGTGAATCACCTCCACGGAAGCCACTGCTTCCAAGGGTGGCTTCTCGAGAAGTACCCAGGATGACAAGTTACGAAAATTCTTAAGAAAAAAAAAGAGAGAGAGAGAGAGAGAGAATATCAATTCTGAGTGTTTGTCCTTTACTTTTTGACATAAGAAAACTCAATGAGATGAAGCGTTCAGTGATGACGGTGAGGATGGTGATGCCACAGTAGTAGCTACCAGTTACATCGTGTTTACCATCCGCTGGGCACCGGTCTTTGTGCGTTACTCGTGTTATCATTCATCTTACCCTCACGGCCGTGCGGTGAGGCAGGCTTACTATTCTTATCCCCATTTCACAGATGAGAAGATGAGGCAGAGAGGTTAAGAAACTTGCCCAAGCTGCATGAACAGGGAGTGGCGGAGGCTGCCTACAGCAGGGACTGTATTCTGGCTTCTGCTCCTTCCTCCTGGGCTCCCCTCGCTGCTTCTGGCTTCTGGGGGGAACCTGCCCATTTAGATTCTGGATTGCCAGGACATTCCTAAGAGGTGTCAGGGAACTGTGTGGGTGAGGAGAGACTAGAGAGCCGATTGCATCTGGGTCACAGACTCCTGGACTGGAGGGTCTTAAAGAGTCAGGAGGGTTAGAAGAACGGCAAGACCAGAGCTCACTCTACTCCAGCTCTTGGAAGAACGCACCGGCAAGATGCAGCTGAGCAGGACGGAGCTGTGGAGGACACGAGGCTGATGAGTCTTGCCCTGTTGGCGGGTTCTGGCTCTAGGTTAACTACAGTGGGGTGACTGGCGAGGGGGTGGTCAAGAGACTCCTTTCATAGACCTGGAATCGTTGTCAACATCATCTTCCTCTCTATTCTCCTATGCCTACTTGGGCTGCCCAATCTGGCAAGCGCGCTCTTCCCCGCCTCTACCCGCCCCAGGCTCGGGGAGAATTTTTCTATTGGGTTGTTCATCTTTTGTTCTGATTGATTCATAGGAGCTCTTTATATAATCTGGAAGCTAATTATCTGTTGATTATTTATGTTACATATACTTTCCCCTAGCCTGTGGTTTATCATTTTACTCTCTTTGTGATGACATTTGATGAAAGGAAATTCTTAATTTTAATGTAAGAAAAGGTATTGATGTTGCTCCTTTAGAGTTTCTGCTTTTTGTCTGAGAGAATCTTCCTTACCCCAAGGTCAAACAGAATCTTCTATAGTGCCTTTCACATGACAGTCTTTAATATACCTGGAACCGATATTTGTGTGTGGTGTGAGGTAGAGATCCAGTTGCATTTTCTCCCATATAGATACATTTATTAATGAGCCGATCCTGTCACCATGGCAACAACTACTCATCATTAATCATGTTTCCGTATGTGTGGGTCTGTTTCTGAGCTCCCTATTTGACCAAATTTTTGTTAATGTCTTTCAATAAGATGTTTTCTCCAACGACCTGTAACATCCTCTATTAGATTTATTCTTCAATATGTTAAAAATATTTTTTATTATGGGGCACCTGGTGGCTTAGTCGGTTTAGTGTCCGACCTTGGCTCAGGTCATGATCTCAGGTTTGTGAGTTCAAGCCCTGCATCGGGCTCTGTACAGACAGCTCCGAGCCTGGAGCCTGCTTCGGATTCTGTGTCTCCCTCTCTCTCTTTCTCTCAAAAATAAATAAAGATTTAAGAATATTTTTATTACTATTGCAATGGTATTTTAAAAAAACTGACGTGATTCTACTTAACTGTAGAATTTCAAGTTCAAAACCAGATAAAACTAATCTATGCTGCTAGTAATCAGGATAGCGGTTACCCTTGGTGGGGGCTAGTCACTAAAAGGTGGCAGGAGAGAGACTTCTGGGGAAGCTGATTACGTTCTTTTTCTTGATTTAGGCATAAATTACATGGGTGCATTGAGTTTGTGAAAATTCACAGAGCTCTTCGCTACGACTTGTGGACTTACTTAATTTCTTGGATGTTGAAAAGCAGTTTCATGTTTATTTTCTAAGTATTGCTAGTGTATAAAAATGTAAGCATTTTTTTATATTGACTATTTTGTCTGTAACAACTTCCCTAAACTTATTATTCCGGATGATCTATCTCTAGATTCATGTGCATTTTTCACTTTGCCAGTCATATCGTCTATAAATGATCACCGTCTCTACCCTTACTCCTCAGACTTTTAGATCTACGAAGACAGAAGTTTTTGTTTGTTTTGTTCTCTACCAGCACCTAGATATAAACACATGATAGGTACTCAGTAGATATTTGTTAAATGCAAAAAAAAAAAAAAAAAAAGAAAAAAAAGAAAGAAAAGAAAACTTTAACATCTGTTCTTGATTAAACACACATACACACAAATACACAAGGCCTAGAGTGTTCTGTTTTGCCATTCCTAGTGTTTTTACTTAATGGAGAAGTACTAGGAAGACACAAAATAACATCACTTCCTCTTAGTACTTGGGGTCATGCATCTTAGGGATGGGAGGAAGCCCAGGGAGGGCGGGGGAGGGGCGGAGATTAGTAACCAGTTTAGGTTAAGTCAGGCAGAGAATTTATCTAGGAGGGAATGGGTGTGGTGATAAGGGCCTTTAATCTCAAGGCATATTGGAGTCTGATTTGTCTAAGACCTCAAGGCCAAAGGAATAAATACTTGGCAGACAGGAAGTGGCGGATTAAGGTCGAGATAGGGCCATATCTGACTGCTAACAGAAAAGACTGAAAGATATGTTACAGTGAAGCATCAAAACTGTCCGTTCTTGAAAGGCAGGGATGTGGATGAAACCCAATACAGAGTCATCTACATCTGAGGCGGGGCCAAATGCAGGCTGGGCTGGCTTCAAATACCCACTGAAATTAAAATCTCCCGAAGCACACTCACCACCCAATAAACAATCCCCAACCCAACTTGAACAAATAAAAACACCAAGAAAAAGAAAAGTACAATTTATCAACTGCAGAGGAATATTTAAATGTGTGGCTGTTTAAGAAATGAGAAGAAAAAGATGCAATGAGTTTAGAGGAAAATAAGATATTTCTGAATGAAAATTTATAAAACGAATATAGAAGGACAACGATGGAAGAGAGAAATGACAAATGATGGGCAAAAGAAGTTGAGTCAAAAGACATGAGGTTTTGGAAATAAGTGAGACCAATACCCAGATTTGTCTGAGCAGAAGGCATGCCCCTTGGGAAACACAGGGGAAAAACAAACACCAGCAACGTGGCTGGTTTCACTAATAATTAAAGCAACACAAATGAGAGCAACTAGGGATGACCTTTACACATGTGGTAAATGAACAAAAGTAGTAAAAATGACTCATCAATGTCAGCAGAGCTTTGGAGAAATGTATACCTACATGCGCTACTGGCATTATAAATTAGTTCTTTATCTTTTTATAAGATAAATCCACGTTGTGTATACATGTTCCACTGAACTAATCCAAACTGAAAGATGATCTTTATAAAAATGTTCATGAAACATACTGCATTATTCATAAAGGCCAAAGAAGAAAAAGCAAGGAAAAGAAAGGAAAAAGAAATCAATTCCAATGGCCTACAGCTGGCAAATGATTAAGGGAAAAATAACACATAAATAACAATGGGATACTAGTGACCATTAAAAATAATATGTGGGCAAAGTGTAAACAGAAAGCATCAACTGTAAATATATATTTATAGGGATGGAAAAGTTACCCAGAGTGATAAACCATCTTACTATTTTTGTTTTTATTTATTTTTTATTATTAAACATTTTAAAACATTTATTCATTTTTGAGAGGCAGAGCGTGAGTGGGGGAGGGGCAGAGAGAGAGAGGGAGACACAGAATCCAAAGCAGGCTCCAGGTTCTGAGCTGTCAGCACAGAGCCCGATGCGGGGCTCAACCCACGAATCATGAGATCAAGACCTGAGTGAAGTTGGACACCTAATCGACTGAGTCACCCAGGCGCCCCCATCTTAGTATTTTTAGTAAATATTTTTTATCTTCTGTGAAAATATTTAAGAATATAATAAAAATTCTTAAGTTATAAAATAAAGATAGAAAAAAATAACTACATACCAAAACTTTGGGGAACTCATTTCTTAAGCATATATAACCAACCCGTTTCAGTATTATTATGGTGCTTATGAAGACAGCTGCTATTAAAAACATCGTAATGATCCCTCCTATTTTGGCAGATTCTGATGACTCTGTTGATGAAAAATGAAATGACTTAATTTTGAAATAAATTCAATGAATTATCACAGATGAGGGGAATGAGATATCAAAGAGCAAACTTTGAATTTAAATTATCATCATCAAAACAAACAAACAAACAAACCCTCAGTTTCTCATTCGTATGAGCCATATCTCAAAGGCTCAACACCTTCCTGTTAGAATGGTTAAAAAGAAAATCAAGGTCCCAAAAGGAGTCATTTTATGCCTGGCCCACATCACCGAACTAGTCATTCTGGAATTTCCTACTCAGCACCAGGAGGTATTCCACTTAATAGAATAAGATCCTTCGGTCCCTCAAAGGGAGGTGACCTCACCTGAAAATAATCCTATTTTTCGTTTGACTTCCTTGTCCTGCCTGTACAAACATTTCTCTTTCTGCAGCCCTTTGGAGCTCCTCTCTGCTTGCTAGATGGGATCCTGCCCGACGCACAAATCGTTCAATAAAGCTACTCAGATCTTCCAGATGGACTCAGATGAAAGTTTGTTATTCAACAGAAGACACGGCAGGCAGAAAAGAAGTAGAAAAGGGGAGTTTGTCTGAAAGAAACAAGTGGGTCATTTGGAGGCTGGACATTGGCCACACCAGGGCTCTGCAGAGCTCACTCTTGAGTGCCCCTTAAGTTTCTTGTCAAAATTGCAACCTTCTGACTGCAAGTACCTTTTTAAATTTTGTTTTTCTGTCTCTCTGTTGCAACGTAAGCTCCACATGGTCAGGAAGTGTTAGTTTTATTTGTTTTGTTCCCTGCTGTAGCCCCAGCATCTGCAAGAGAATCCAGCAGACAGCGGGTTCCCAATAAATTTTGTCAAATGGAGGGCATGGCCTTCCCTCGGGGCCTTAGCGAAAGAGCCAACGGGTTAATTTCGGACCTGACCAAAGGGGAGACATTTTTATCGATCTCTGGACTAAACTCTCCGCTGTATGAGTATGCCAAGTTAGCGGTGTTCACCACGGAGTCTGGGAAAGTTAACACTGGTCCCAGGCTGTCTTTTGAGACCTCCCCCCATCCCCCCACCCCATCCTAAGCTGTCTGGTTCCCAGGTTGGGCTTGTTGAAGGTAGTTTCCATGGCAAGGCTGGACAGTGAGGAAGTCCACACTGAGTGAACCTCCTTGGGTCCTGAGTTTCAGACAGTAAGAGTTGAGACATCAAATATTTGGGTAGTGAGGGATGCCTGTCCTTTCACTGTCTGGGGTAATATAACAGGAGAGGCTGACTTCACATGCAGAATGATGTGTTTACACCAAGTGAAGATGAAAAGACGTGACCACCTGCTGTTGCACGACTATTTCTTAGCAGGGAAGCATAAAAGGCAGGGCAAAAACTGTCCTCACAGCGCATGTCAGCCTCCAAAGAATGTGTGCCTTTGGCCAGTCTTAGGTTCATGTTCCAAGTGGGGGCTGAGTTTTGCAAACCCTCGTCTGTCATGGCATATTCCTAATTTGAGTTTTTATTGGTGATGTTGTGATTTACAATAAAAAAAATATCTATAGTTGATCTTTGTCCCTACTTCCTGCAGGGCACGGAGCTCTGAAAACCCCTAGCATCTCCTAGGTGATGAGAGCAAGGAAGGTAAAAGGAGTATCTAGTTCATAACAACCCCCTTTCAATCACACTTGAGTTTATATTAATGAGGTCACTTTTGGAAAACCCCTAAGGACACTGGCTGGTTGCCAGGGGAACAGTGACTGGAACTTTCAATCCCACCGCAGGGCCTCTAGGGACAAGAGAGGGGCTGGAGGATGAATTAATTGCCAATGGCAAAGGATTTCATCGGTCCTGCCTCTGTCATGAAGTCTGCATAAAACCTCCAGAGGACAGCTTCTGGGCTGGGAGACTGGGCAGACGCTGTGCTTCTGGCCCTCCCCTCGGACCTGGCCATATGGAGCTTTCCACCTAGCTGTTCCTGGGTTGTGCCTTTTTATAATAAACCAGGAATCCAGGAAAGAAACGGTTTTCCTGAATTCTGTGAGCCATTCTAGCAAAGTATCAAACCTTAGGAGGGGGTGGTGAGACTCTCTGATTTAGAGCCAGTTGGTCTGACACCAGCTGACAACTTTGACCTTCAGTTGGCATTTGAAGTGGTGTGGGGGGGAGTCCTGTGGGACTGAGCCCCTAACTTCAGGCAGGAGAGTCAAACTTGAGTTAAATTGTAGGACACTGAGATGGTGTGGGAGACTTGCCTGGTATAGGGGAAAACGCCCCCACATAAGGAAGTCCAGAAGTATTCCATGAGTACAGGAGGAAATAATTCTGCATTCAGTTGGTTTGCAGTTTCATTTGTCTATAAGATCATGGTATAATAATAATAATAATAATAATAAACAATAATAAAAATATAATAATAATAATAAAAATTCAGTCTTTGCCCCTGGTTCTTGGCACAGACCATCAAAAACCCTTAGAATTTCCTCAGCGATAGGAGTGTCTTTTGGGGACCATATCTGAGTTGATGCTAATGAGGCAACTCAAGGGAGGGCGCTGGGTAGGTCCAGGATGGGCGCTGGTCACCAGAAAACCCAGCCTGGTGTTTAGAGAGAGGGAACTTCTGGCCCCTGACCTTTGAGGGGGGTGGTGAGGGGTTGGAGAAGGAGTTCAATCACTAATGGATGATGATTTCATCAATCCTGCCTACATAACGAAACCCAGTATGAACTCTGAAGAGCGAGGCTGGGGGAGATTCTGGGTCAGGGAACACGCGGACTTATCAGGAGGGTGGTGCACTTTGACTTGATGGCAACTGCACTGGGGACCCTCCAGGACTCTGTGCCTCTTCATCTGGCCGTTCATTGTAATCTTGTGATAAAACAGTAACCCTGGGGCACCTGGGTGGCTCAGTCAGTTAAGCGTCAGACTGGCTCAGGTTATGATCTCACGGTTCATGAGTTCAAGCCCCTCATTGGGCTGTCTGCTGTCAGCGTGGAGCCTGCTTGGGATTCTCTCTCTCTCTCTCTCTTCCCCTCCCCCAGGCGCTCTCTCTCTCAAAAATAAATAAACATTAAAATAAATGGGGCACCTAGGTGGCTCAGTCAGTTAAGCCTCTGACTTCGGCTCAAGTCATGATCTCAAGGTTTGTGAGTTCAAGTCCCCCCTCCGGCTGACAGTTCAGCCTGGAGACTGCTTCAGATTTTGTCTCCCTCTCTCTCTCTCTGCTCACGCTGGGTCTCTCTTCCTCTCAGAAATAAATACACATTAAAACAAAAAAAAAGTAATCCTAAGTAGAGTGCTTCCTGAATTCCATGAGTCCTGGTGAGTTATTAAATCTAAAGGGAGATGTGGGACCCTCTGAATTTGGAGCCAGATTGCAGAGAAGTGTGGATGGCCAGACTTGCAGCTGGCACCTGAAGAGGGGGCAGTCTCGAGGGACTAAGCCCCTTCACCTGTGGGGCGTAGTAACTACAGAGAGTGTCAGAAATGAACTGACTCACTGGACACCCGGTTGGCATTGGAGAATTGGTATTAGGACATAAACACATGCATTTGTTTGGGGTTCACGTTTTTGTAAGAGCTACAAGGCATAAGGAATTTATATGCGAGTTTAGGTTTGCCCATCTCTAACTGACACTACAGTAGTGATTTAAGCTAACACCTTCTTCCTTTAAAGATGCTTTGAAGGAGACACTTTTCCCCGTGCATCATCTGACCCTGCCCGACCCTGCATACCGCCCGAGGGTAGAATCGCACTGAGCATCTCTACAGACCAGGCACCAGGCTGTGGGGAATGCCGTTCCCTTACCCCACAAAGAAGCCATATCATTACAGTTGCTTCCTTCTGTTCTCCCCACCCCAAGATTTTGTCTGTACTCTGGCAAATCAGACCATTAAAGAAACACTCGTCGGGGCTGGGAAATTCAGAAAGGCTTCTTTGGTGATGTTCGCATTTGGTAAAACCCTTAGGGACCTCGTTACTTCCCCAGCAAATATCTCCAGTGAATGTCCCTAAGCCTGACTGTTCTCACTGCAGATTTCTTTACTCAGAGGAAGGTTCGGGGACTGTGCTGTTGACTGTTCTGATGCCTTTGCAAGAAAAGGACTTTTCAGTCTTCATCAGGGACTATGTCCTACACACGGGTGGGGTTCCCTTCTGTCTACAAGCTATAGCCAACCTTCCTGCAAGCTGGCCACGCCAGTGAGCCCCAAGCAGCCTCCACAATTTGACTCTCTGATACCTCTGCACGCAATTCATTCCTGCAACCATGCCTCCTTCCAGCAGTTGGCTTGAATAATGGCCAAACCAAGGGCACCCAGAACTGAATTTAATCCTGACTCCCTGAACTAAAATCGTTTGCACTTGAGGGGGATCTGACTGTCTAAAGGTAGATATCTGGGGCGCCTGGGTGGCTCAGTCGGTTAGGCATCCGGCTTCGGCTCAGGTCATGATCTCACAGTTCATGGGTTCGAGCCTTGCGTCGGGCTCTGTGCTGACAGCTAGCTCAGAGCCTGGAGCCTGCTTCGGATTCTGTGTGTGTCAGTCTCTCTCTGCCCCTCCCCGCCCCATCTCTCAAAAAAATGAATAAACATTAAAAATCTTTTAAAAAGGGGCGCCTGGGTGGCTCAGTTGGATAAGTGTCCGGCTTCGGCTCAGGTCATGATTTCACGGTTCGTGGGTTCGAGCCCTGCGTCGGGCTCTGCGCTGACAGCTAGCTCAGAGCCTGAAGCCTGCTTCCGATTCTGTGTCTCCCTCTCTCTCTGACCCTCTCCTGCTCTGTCTTTCTCCGTCTCTCAAAAATAAATAAAAAACATTAACAAAATAAAATAAAATAAAAATAAAGGTAGATATCTGATTGTCCCTCTGGTGATTCTGCTGCATCGTAGAGACTGACCAACAGAGAGCATCTCTCATGGGCTTTTAGGGGAAGGACTACCTTTAGGGCTCCACGACTTTCAGATTCTGTTCATTAACTAGGTTTTCTCTCAACGTAAAAGCAAAACATGAATTTTAAAAGACGTATACCTGTTTCCTGTCCAGGTTGAAGGAAGGTACATTTTACTGGAGATCTATTTATTCTTCCCGTATCTTTAAACTTAAAATAAACAGATACGCAGTAGTTTGTATTTGGAATTAACTTGTCGATGACGTAAGTGAAATTTCCACTGATGTTTCCATTTAGCTTGGGGTGGTGCTGTAAAAAGAAGCAAAAGATCAGGAAGACTGAGTGAGAATTTCATTTGGAGGCAGGACCTATGAGTCTCCTTGCGGATTTGTCTTCAGATCTTAAATGGGGCTAGAAAGATCTTAGGCTTGAATAGAAAAAGGATTTTTAAGTTATTTGGAGCCAGCAATTTAGCACAAAACTGGATGCACATGTATACCACGCACGTTTTAAACCATGAAATCTAGTCTAGCAACTGCATTTTGTAATGAGTAGAAAAAATTTCAAAGAGGAATAGAAGTTTCCATGATGTTGGGGTACCGGTGGGGGGAGGGGCTCAGTTGGTTAAAGCGTTGAGGGATCTACATAGAGTATGGAGTCTCCTTGTGATTCTCTCTCTCTCTCTCTCTGCCCCCTCTCCCACGTGTGCTCTCTTTTTCTCAGGTAAATAAAATGAAAAATGAAAAAGAAAAAGAAAAAAATGTTTCCATGATGTCATTTTTACAAGATTATTTGGTCTTGCATTAAGATAATCTTGCAAAAACAAGAAAATTAAAAAAATAAGATTATCTTTTTTCATTAATGATATATCTCCCCTTTAGGAAGTACCTTCATACATATTAATGACTGCAATTATGAAAACGGTCTGCAAAGTGGAAATTATCCCCATTCTCCAGATGAGGAAAGTACCACTCAGAGTGGTTAAGTAACTTTCCAAAGCCACACAGCTTGGCTGGGGCAGAACTGTGGCTGATGTCTAATTCCTCATCTTCTCCCTTAAGACACCTTGCTTCTTCTGTTCCCAGGAAGTTCTGTTCCATTTTAGGATTAAAGAGATGATACGAAGTTTCTTTCAAGAAAAATAACTTCTGCATAACATTTTAAAGTTTTCAAAACACTAGCAGTTCGATGAATCAGGATTTCCAGCAGTTCACATGCCACCTTCTGTAATAATGTTTTTCTGTACATTTCTGTTTTGAAGAAGGATGAATTAAAAAAGAAAAAAAAATCCCTAACAAACTAAACTCTCATGCAGCACCAATAAGCAATGACAAAGAAAAAGGGGGCAGAAGTAGAAACAGTGTCTTGGAGGGAGGGCTCTCGCCTCCAAGAGAAATAGCCAATAGTAGCAGAGAGTCAGACCATCTGGGTTTCACACCTGGTGTTGCCACTGTGCGGTCTTGAGGAAGTCAGCCATACTTGCTTCCGGTTCACCGAGCAAACAGAAGCTCGCCTGAGTATTTTGCCTCCCCTACTTGCCTTGGATGCACAGTCCCTGCTCTGTGCCAAGGCCAACCCCTTCTTGTGCTCATGAGAGTCCATCCATCCTCATTTCCTCAAGCACATGGCTCCAGCAATCCCTTTGGAACATCCCATATGCATATGAACATGCTGTAACGTCTTCCATTTTATTTTATTTTGAGAGAGAGAGAATCTTAAGCAGGCTCCACACCCAGCAAGGGGTCCAACACTGGGCTCAAACTCACGATTGTGAGATCATGCCCTGAGCCAAAATCAAGAGTCGGATGCTCAACCAACTGAGCCACCTAGGCGCCCCATAACTTCTTCCATTTTAAAATATCCCTCCCCTGGGGGCACCTGGGTTGGTTGGCAACTCAGTTGGTTAAGTGTCTGACTCTTGATTTTGGTTCAGGTCATGATCTCATGGTTTGTGACCCAGCCCCAGCTGACAGCATGGAGCCTGCTTGGGATTCTCTCTCTCCCTCACTCTCTGCACCTCCCTTGTTCTCTCTCTCTCTGTCTCAAACTAAATAAACTTAAAAATAAAATAAAATCTCTCTCTCTTGACCCCACTTTCCCCTATAGCCACCACACAGTATCTCTCCTCTTTACAGAAAAGCTCCTTAGAAGAATTAGTTCTCACTGTCTCCAATTTCTCTCATTCTCTTTCTGGAACCCACTCTTACCAGGTCCTCACCCCATCACTGCACTGAAATCACTCTTACCAAGGTCACCAGGACTTCCATGTTGCTAAGTCCAATACCCAATCGATAGTCCTCATCTAATGTGTCCCCTTCATAGCATTTGATTCAGTAGATCACTTTCTCCTTCTGGAACGTTCTTCTTTCAGCTACCAGGACACGGAGCTTGAACTCATGAACCGCGAGATCGTGACCTGAGCCGAAGTTGGATGCTCAACCAACTGAGCCACCCAGGTACTGCCATCATCTTCCCCATTTTAACTAAAGGAGACTCCATCCATCTGGGTGCTCTGGTCTCTTTCTTCCCCACACGGCACGTCTAATCCATCCCAAAATACTGTCAGCTCCACTTGCAAGATATATGAGAATTTAGCCACTTCTCATTACTGCCAGGTGGTCTAAGCCATGCCATCTGTCACCTGTGTTACACCAGTAGCTTCTTCCTTTTTTCTTGATCTAAATTTAATCTAAAGGTTACTTTGCGTTAATGAAGAAGATGCATATGCACCATCATTTTCCTCTCACGGTGTTGTCTTATTTTAGAAATAACAATCTCAAACAGTTAGTAGTAGCTCATGGGTTGAATACAAATTAGATGTAACTGGATTATAATATTTAAAGAGACTTGATACAGTCTCTGAGCTACATAAGCTTATTTTTTCCTTCTGTTATTTTTGTTTCCTTTTCCTAATCAAAGGATTAGGGTGTTGATTACATCCAGGTACGTATTATGGCAAAAATTATAATTATATAATTTGCTATTTCCTACTAAGTAATTACCACCTCCACAGCCTCTTACCTGGTCTCCCAACTTCTACCTTTGGCTCCCATGGTTTGTTCTCAATATGCCTGCCAGGATGCCCTGTTAAAGCTTCGGGTCTTCCAGCAGCTTCCTGAGACTTCAAAGCCTCGACCCTCAAAGCCCCACACCATTGGGCCTCACTGCCTCCCTGACCTCGCCTCCTTCTCTTCTCCTGTCTCGGTTACTCCGTTCCAGCTCCCTGCCCTGGTTCTCAAACCTGCTGGGTCCCCTCCAGCTTCAGGACCTCTCTTCCCTGTGCCCTTTGCCTGAAATGCCCCTGCCCCTTGCGGGCTGGTACTTGCAAGGGTTTATAACTGGCAAAGGGCCACGCACATGTAAGCTGCTGTTCCGGCCAGGGCCTGCTTCCACTCACTCCAGCATCCTGGAATTTCACCCCAGTGTGCTGAAGTTAGCCAGTTCTCTTCGTCCACACCACATTCCTGTCTCTTTCCTGTGTGTCCCTTGATATCGTGCATGTGACTTATCCTTTGAAAGAGGGCCACACAGCTAGGCTAAGCCAACAAATTTCCTACGGATTCTTCTTTCTTAATGTCAGACCCCACGGATTCAGACCTTTTAGGCTTAATTGCTCAAATCATTACACACGTCTTTTTTCTTTATAAGAAGACAGTCAAATATATTCACTTTCAGAACTGTTTTAGCCACTTACCTTCTTAACAATCTTCCCTGACTGTTCTTCGATGATGAGTTGTAAATAAAACTGTAAGATTTCCTCATTTAGTATCTTGGGAATGCCTGGTGGAAATTTCACTATTACTTTGATGCGGTCAGTGAAGCCAACAATATCGAACTCTGGTGCTTCCAAAGACACTGTTTAGAAAACGAAATCAGAAACAAATGCCAGTGATGTCAACCAATGACTTCATAACAGTAACGCTCCCAAGGCTGTGAGTCAACCTAAGTTCTCGACAGCCAACTTCTCATTAACCTGCCTATGGTTCTAATTGAGGCATGCATTGTAGTTTTTTTTATTGGTGAAAAACTGAGAACAAAAAAGTGATGTGATTTGCATAAAATGACCACAAGAAATGGAGGACGGACTCCAGGATGGAAGTCAGTACTTTTCGTATTTTCAGACTGTATTCCAAACATAGAAGTAACTTCTTATCATATTAAAATAACAACCATCTGCAATAACACCCATTGCAGACATATCAGCAAATGCAGTAGGCAATGGTTCTTGAATGTGGTTAATCGTTTTTTGTCTATAGTATATCAGCGTAAATATATACACACACGTATATAAACGGAAGTAGTGTATATATACATGTACATATCTCACCTAAAATTAAATCATTCTTACCTACAGTTTTGCATGGTGTATATTTCACTTAACTCATTTCACAAACGTATTAATGCATATTTATCTATATCAAGGGGTAGAAACTGGACCTGTGGGCTGGATTTTTGCAAGGCCTGCCAGTTCACAGTGGTTTTTATTTTTTAAAGGGTTGTAGGGCACCTGGGTGGCTTAGTTGGTTAAGCGTCTGACTCTTGATTTCAGCTCAAGTCTTGATCTCATGATTCTTGAGTTTGGAGCTCCATGCTGACAGTGTGGAGCCTACTTGGGATTCTCTCTCTCTCTCTCTCTCTCTCTCTCTCTCTCTCTCCCCCTTTCTCTCTTCCCTTCCCCTGCTTGCACACACTCTCCCCCCCCCAAAACAAATAAACAAACAAACTTTAAAAAAAAAATAAAAGAGTTGTAAAACAACTGAAGAAGAGTAGGTGACATGGTACGTGATATGTGGCCCAAAAAGTCTAAAGTATTTCTTCTCTGGGCTTGACGGAAAGTTGGCTGATCATAGATCTTCATCATAACTTTTTACAGTTGATTCTATTCCACTGAGTGTCTGGCTGTACTATAATTTAACTGATTTGCTGCGTTGAACATTTAGATTCTCTCTACATTTTCTTTGCTTTCTTTTAAAAAAATTTTTTTAATGTTTATTTATTTTTGAGAGAGAAAGAGAGATTGAGAGGAAGAGAGAGAGAGAGAGAGAGAGAGAGTGCGAGAAGGGGAGGGGCAGAGAGACAAGGAGACACAGAATCTGAAGCAGGCTCCAGGCTCCATGCGTCAGCACAGAAACGGATGCGGGGCTCAAGCCTAGAACCGTGAGATTGTGACCTGAGCCGACATTGGACGCTTAACCAACTGAGCCACCCAGGTGCCCCTGTCTCTACATTTTCTGAATAGAACCACTGTGTCAATGAGCATTGTTGGAGCTAAATCCTTACTTTTGTCCATAACTGTTTCTTTGGGACAAATTATTAAGGAGGAATCCTGGATTGGAGCAGGGACATGTTAAGGTTTTAATACATCCTGTTACATATTTTCAGAAAGACGGTGCCGAAGCACACTGTCTGCATTTCCTCCAAATCTGGGTATTTACATATGTTTAACATGTACCATTTTGAGTCTGGAAAAATGACATCTCATTCTTACTTTACTATATTTTCTGTAACAGTCTGAACACCATGACCTGTAAGTTGCACTTTTCTTTCTTGGACACACCATAGACACACACACACACACACACACACACTCCAGTGACTGGTAAGCATCTGCAACAATGGGAAACGGGATTTGGTTATTGTCACTTTGCTAAGCACGTATGTGTGAACGCACATCTACACAGCCTTTAACAGGGAGCGGAAACCAGATCTTTCTCTTGGAAACAGGTTGCAAATTAGGACGTTGAAGAAGTGCCGGAGTCTGGCTGAGGACCCCCTGCAACGGCCCCGGAGCCGTTTGACACAAGTGCCACACGGAGCTGACTCCAGTCACAGGGAAAGAAAGAGAGGCAGACCCATTCTTGGGCTCTAGCCTCCGAGTCTGTGCCCCGGATGCACACATGCTTTGGGACTGACATAGACAAGAGCTACTGGGTTGTGATCTGGGGGACGGGTACAGTATTAAGAAAAACATTGGCCCAAAGAGTTGGGACAGCTCAGGTCCAGGCCTTCTGGACCTCACAACCTACTTCCTGTCAGGTTGTGAAACGAACAAACCAACCATTCGTGCAGGAACTGCCTGCCTTAGATAGGCAGTGAGGGATGGTCTGCAAAGTACAGATTATTGTCCCATTTTCTGGATAAGAAAACTAAGGCTCAGAGAAGAAAACACTTCACAGTTCCAGAGCTAAGAGGTGGCAAGGCCAGCGGGGGAACGTAGCCCTGAGTTTCAGACACCTCTGCAGACCTGTTTATGTCGCAGCAAGGCAAATAAGGATGACCTTGATGGATGACGATGATGATGAAAATGAGAAGCAGAGACTAACTCACCATGTGCTCCCAGGAAGAAATCGCTGACACAGCTGACCAACATCGTGTTCCCTCTGAATCCATCCACTCGGGTGATGTAGGTCTCGGACAGGACTTCCCACACATCGGTGAGGTCACAAAACGATGCTGTGATATTTGAACAGGGCTCCACAATCTTCATATCGTCTGGTTTACTTTGAAAGGAAAAGAAATGAGGAAAGGCAAACTTTAGCATTTACGTGACGGAGAATCCATTAATTGCATGTCCAACTTCCTCATTTCTTTATGGCTCTGCTCAAATACCACTGTATCAAGTCGCCTGTCCTAACCACCTTATTTAAAATGGAACACCTTGGGGCGCCTGGGCGGCTCAGTCGGTCAAGCCTCCGATTTCTGTTCAGGCCATGATCTCACGGTCCATGGGTCTAAGCCCCGCGTCAGGCTCTGTGCTGACAGCTCAGACATAGCCTGGAGCCTGCTTCGAGTTCTGTGTCTCCCTCTCACTCTGCCCCTCCCCTGCTTGTACTCTCTCTCCCTCTCTCAAAAATAAATAAACATTAAAAATAAATAAAGTAAAATGGAACACCTTGGGGCACCTGGGTGGCTCATTTGGTTTCGTATATGATTTTTGGTTTCAGCTCAGGTCATGATTTCATAGTTCATGAGTTCGAGCCCTGCATCTTGCTCTGCACGATGGCCCCAAGCCTGCTTGGGATTGTCTCTCTCTCCTCTCTCTGCTTTTCTCCAGCTTGTGCTTGCTCTCTCTCTCTCTCTCAAAATATATAAACTTAAAAAAAAAAGGAACACCTTACCCCATGATGTCCACTCTCTCTCTCCTAATCCCACTCACTTGTCTTTATGTTTCTGAGTTCCATCTACCATCACCTACCCCATTATATCTTTGTTTTTTCGATATGTCTGCCTACTTTTAGAATGTCTGCTCTAGGCTCCAGGAGGTCAAGGGCTTTGGTTCAGGGTTGGTCCCCCAGCAATGTAGTAGGTGCTCAGTAAATACCTGCTGGATGAATGAATTAGCAAACCTTACACTTTCACGGCAGAGCCCCAGACCTCCCTGCCCCCATGGGACCATCATGAGGGTCCTCCCTGAGACCCACTCTCTCTCCAGCTGAGGATCACGTGGTCCAGGCCTAAGTCAGCCTGTTCTATATGGGGACAACACAGAAGTCTGGTTTCTTGAGCCTCAGGAAGGTTAGTAGGCAATACATGTGACCACCTAAGGTAGAGAGAAACTAGGACTTTGGCAGGTGCCGGAGAAACTCACAAGAGGCCTCCCATGGGTCAGTCAGTGGCAGTAACAGCGATTAATAGCCAGATAAACAGCAAATGAAGGAGCACAGCTATTAGATTAAAGTAACTTATAAGGGTGATGTCAGATGGCAGAAAAAGAGAGACATAGGGATCTCCATCCATTAAGTCATTACTCTCTGCAGCAACCTATAAGCAGGACACTGAGCTCAGAGAAGTGGAGCTCTGTGCCTGAAGGTCATGGCTGATTAGTGATCAAACCAGACTGTGGACCTGGGCCTCTCCTGGTCTGGGCCAGGCAGCTTTCTGATGTGCTACACGCCTCCCCGACCAAAGAAAAATGAACATGACATCAGTAGGGTCACCAGATCTTTGGACTCTGGTCTTCAGAAAACAGTGCTTTTAAACATTCAGACTTACTGAGTCAGAGACATAATTACAGAAACCCTACGTGGTAATTATTTTGCTTTCGTGAGGCTCTGACCTGCAGAAATGGTTATAAATACAACTTTTGTTAGAAATAGTTTTGGATTGTTAAAGTATTCAGCTTAATTAAAAACGGACTTGTGTCTTGTCCTTGGACTTTTAAAGCTCTGAATACAAAACAGAGAAGAAGAGAGAAGCGTTATCACAAGTAAGATTACGACTCTTCTCCACTCCCCACTTAGTAGCAAGATAATAACAAAGGAGCAAGAAGCAAACAAAACGCCAAACCAACCTCATGATGGTGTACCACAACGTATAGTGAGTCGGTGCAATCGAATGGTTTTTTAATTCCCATGATAGGATTGGCCGGAAATTGCGAAATGTCACCTTTAAGGTGCAAGATTCATCAGGCAAACCTAAAGGAAACAGAAAAAAACAACAACGGCACTGAAATCTGGAACCCAGGGTGTCACCTGGCTATTTTCCCTTCTGTCCCTTGGGATTTGGAGCCGACACTCTCAGCACAGAAGCCCCAGGGGCCTTGGAAACACAGGAAGGAAACTGGGGCTCAGCATCCAACTTCAGCTCAGGTCACGATCTCACGGTTTGTGGGTTTGAGCCCCTCATCGGGCTCTGTGCTGACAGCTAGTTCAGACCTTGGAGCCTGTCTTTGGATTCTGTGTCTCCCTCTCTTTCTACACCTCCCCTGTTCATGCTGTCTCTTTCTCTCAAAAGTAAATAAAACATTAAAAAAAAAAAGAAAAGAAACACCGGAAGGAAATGGTTCTGGTGGGCACGAGGAATAAAGCCTAGAACTGACCGTTGTTCAGGCAGGCAAGCTTAGGAGACAGGAACTCCACACTGTGTAAACAGGATTTGGGCTCACCCTCATTACCATGGACTCTCAGTGGCTCATTGACTCAAAATGATCTATGTCGTTCTGTCCTGGGCCACCTCACTCTCTCACCTCTCCTCCAACTCCTTCTGCACTGCTCCAAGCAGCTCAGCCCTCTGCCTGCCTTCTCTCCACTGATTTTCCCACTGCACTTATTCCCCAGTCATGGAAGGAATGGACAGATAACGTATGCCCAGCCTGGCTCCTTCCGGACATTGAATCTGGGCAGCAGTGCTGACATAGCTATTAAGAGACCCATTCTACAGACTGTGAAACTGAGAAGCTGGGTTATACAGTATTATGCAGCTGGGAAGAGGCAGCGGCAAATGAGACTCTGAAGCTGTCCTTGTCGTGCACCTGGGTGGCTCAGTCGGTTAAGTGTCCAACTTTGGCTCAGGGCAAGATCTCACAGTCTGTGAGTTCGAGGCCCGCATCGGGCTCTCTGCTGTCAGTGACCGCTCTGGACCCTCTGTCCCCTTCACCCTCTCTCCCACCCCTATTCGCAGTTGCTCTCTCTCACTCTAAAATAAATAAAAACAAAACAAAATAAAGCTATGGTTGTCAAATCCTGTTCAAATGCAAGTCTTTTTTTTTTTTCTTCAAATTCACTTTTTGTGATTCTCGAAGCTTCCTATACTTAGAACCTAGTATTCTTGACTGTGAATGCCTCACCCCCTGTGCCCATCACAAGGTTGGACATATAGTTAATGCACAGTGAGATTACGGGGACAGGTTTATATATGTAGGCAAGGTGTTTAGTTTAAAAAAAGTTATTTTCCTTTACCTGGCACCAGAAAGCAGGTATAAGAATGCAAATTAAAGGGAAATCATTTCTGGATTGTTTTTTGTTTGGCATAGTCTGTGTCTCCTCAATCTTCGATTAAGGGGTTTTAAATTGAAAATTCCTTTAAAAGATTTTATTTTTGAGTAAACTATACACCCAACATGGAGCTCGAACTCACAAGCCCGAGATTCAGTGTCACATGCTCTACTGACTTGAGTCAGCCAGGCACCCCTGAAAATTCTTTTAAGGAGTTTTTTTTTTTAAACGTTTTGTTTATTTTTGAGACAGAAAGATACAGAGCATGAGTGTGGAGGGGCAGAGAGAGAGGTAGACGCAGAATTGGAAGTAGGCTCCAGGCTCTGAGCTGTCAGCACAGAGCCTGACGCAGGGCTCGAGCCCAGGAACGTGAGATCATGACCTGAGCTGAAGTCGGAGGTTTAACCGACTGAGCCACCCAGGCACCCATTTTAAGGAGTTTTAAAATGATCTCTGGTGTGGGGCACCTGGGTGGCTCAGTCCGTTAAGTGTATGACTTTTGATATCGGCTCAGGTCATGAGCTCCTGGGTCATGATCTCACGGTTTGTGGGTTTGAGCCCTGAGTGGGGCTCTGTGCTGACAGGGTGGAGCCTACTTGGGATTCTCTTTATCCCTCTCTTTCTGCCTCTCCCCTGCTCACTCTCTTTCTCTTTCTCTCTCTCAAAATAAATAAATAACCATTAAAAAAAATAAAATGATCCCTGGTGTTAATCTCTTATAAAAGAGTTTTGAGAGACAAACGTGCAAATGTGGTTACTTTTGGCCCCTTTGACAGGGAAAAGGAGAGTATTTGAGAAAATCTGAGAAAAAGAATTCAGACCAATCTGGCATCAGAAATCAAACTCCCCACATTTTAGACTTCTCAATGGGTACCCCAATCCTCTGTCTCTTACACAAAATTCAGCCAAGCCAAGAAAATCTCTTACCAGGCCACGCAGATACCACACCAACCATGAGGCCGATATACACTAGGAAGAAGAAAAAAATATTAGACAAGCAAAAATGCTCTCTCCAGACTCAAGTTGGAATTATTGCTCTGTGTCTGGCATTCTTCTGCACAGCTGGCTTAACGTTGGACTGAGATGTCCTTGTGTTAAAAAAAAAATGCTCAGGAGAAGGGTTTTTAGAGGGTCGATGTGGGTATCAGCAGCACAGGGTCCAAGGCTTTCAACCTGAGCGAATCCAGAATAAGACGTGTTTGGGAGTTGATGCTAACACCAGGGCCGGTCGCTTGAGAGAATGTCCCGAGAAGCATTTACCCGTCTGAAAAAAGTCTCAGAATATGAATACACTCGCATCTTGCTCATTAAGAAACCTTAAAGGTAAAGGTATTTGCCAAGGGTGGTGTAGGGGGTGTAGAAAGAAACCTGATAGGATGGGGGGGGGGCACTCATTTGTTTTCGGGATGGCCCAGTGACTTGGGAGGGGACGGCTTGCAGGCAATTTTAGTACCTAGAGGCCAAGGAGGTGACACGCCACAGTGCCTGGGCGGTCTGGGCAGGGGAGAAGTAACTGGCCCGCTCACGGATCCCCTACCTATGACCTATGGAACAGATGACGCGGTGATACTGAAACAGAATCAAAAGGAAGACGGAGAAAAAGTGGACTAGGACTCCAGAAGGGAAAAAAGAATCAACACTAAATGAAGCCAGGAAGCCAAAGTTCAGGGGTGATTTTCAGTGTGGTGACGTGGTAGAAGATAAAGGGTTTAGCCTCTTCCTAAGTGTGGGAGTACAGTGACCAACTCCTCCCTGGATTAGGAGGGTATTAAGAGAAATTACCTTCAGATTGCCTACGAGGATATTGTCCATCACTGTGGAGCCTTAAGTCATTCTTATTTAATTTTTGGTTTTCCTAAAATCAATAATAGGGCAGAGACTCATAATGAATCCAGACCATCAATCAGCACAGGCTTCCTGTCTAGGTTCCATTTGGCTCTTGGCTTTGGATGGGCCCCCCCTCATCAGGGAAAGCCATTTGTTACTCCCCAACAGGGCCCTGGGTGGCGGTGACTTTGCTGGCTTGCTCCTATGACATCGTGACAAGTGACACTTACCCACAGGATACAAATTATGGAGTCTAATCCAGGAAGTATTCTGGCTCCAAAGCATCTTTGTTGTTAAGTCTTCTCTTTATTTTCACATCTGAAAGGAAAGCAATATCAGGTGATACAAATGCTAAAGTATTTACTTAAATTACAAAGATAACAAAGGACAAAGACAGGACAATGAGGCAGGGACAGGAATTTTCCCGGTCCAGGCTTCCTCCGCCAGTTCTTATCTAGCTGGGGGAGAAGTTTTCAATTTAATTTTTGAATAGGTGACAGAGTTATTTGTTTTCAAAAATACACAAAAGTAAATAGCCAAAGGTCTTGATTGCTTCACAAAATGACTTTTGTTCATTTTTTCGTAAGTCCATCACAACATCTTTATGCATAAGCAAAACCAAATATATATTATTTCTCCTCCTTTTAAAAAATATTTATTTATTTATTTTAAAAAATTTTTAATGTTTATTTTTGAGAGAGGCAGAGACAGACAGAGCATGAGCGGGGGAGGGACAGAAAGAGGCCGAATTCAAAGCAGGCTCCAGTCTCTGAGCTGTCAGCATAGAGCCTGACATGGGGCTCGAACCCACCAACCATGAGATCATGCCCTGAGCTGAAGCCAGATGCTTAATCGACTGAGCCACACAGGTGCCCCTAAAAAATATTTATTTTTGAGAGAAAGAGAGAAACAGAGTGAGAGCAGGGGAGGGGGATTGAGGGGGAGACATAGAATCTGAGGCAGGCTCCAGGCTCTGAGCTGTCAGACAGACTGAAGGAGCAGGGAAGGGGCAGAGAGAGGAGAGAGAATCCCAAGCAGGCTCCAGGCCATCAGCCCAAAGCCTGATGTGTGGCTCTAACTCACGAACTGTGCGATCATGACCTGAGCCAAAACCAAGAGTCCAAGCCACCCAGGCGCCCTGCTCATGCTGGATTAAAACAAAGGTTGTTTTCATGCATTAGTTTCTGAGTTGTAGGTTTTCAGATTTAAAGGTATTTTCTTTCTTGGCATCTGCATTTTGAGTCCTAGTGAGAAAGTTTTCCTCACTCCAAGGTGAAAAATTCGTGCGGATTTGACAGCGCCCCCCCCGCCCCCCCCCTCATCTTGTTCCTTCTCTGCTTCAAGGCTTTTGTCTCCATCCAAGTCACTGGGCCCTATAGATTCTGGTGTTCTGTTCCCCCAAAACTGTGACAGCATCAAGCCCCAAGCTGAAACTGGCAAAGGACCACAAGCAGCAGACTTGAGTTCAAGCTCAAAACAAATGAAAAAGTCCTCTTGACTATGACGGTAACAGGTGCCATCGAGGGTATTCTCCTAGAGGAGTCCAAGAGCTCCCACATCAGAACTGTCATCCCTTACAGAAGTGCTGATGCACAGGGGCACATGTACCCCAATGTTCATAGTGGCACTTTCTACAATAGCCAAATCATGGAAAGTGCCTAAATGTCCATCAACTGATGAATGGATAAAGACGATGTGGTATATATATACAATGGAGTACTACATGGCAATGAGAAAGAATGAAATCTGGCCATTCGTAGCAAAGTGGATGGACCTTGAGGGTGTCAGGCTAAGTGAAATAAGTCAGGCAGAGAAGGACAGATACCATATGTTTTCACTCCTAAGTGGAACAGGAGAAACTTAACAGAGGACCATGGGGGAGGGGAAGGAGGAAAAATAGTTGGAGAGAGGAAAGGAGGCAAACCATGAGAGACTCTTGAATACTGAGAACAAACTGAGGGCTGATGGGGGAGGGGGAGAGAGAAAGGGGGAGTGATGGGCATGGAGGAGGGCACTTGTTGGGACGAGCACTGGGTGCTATACGGAAACCAACTTGACAATAAACTATAAAAGAAAAATAAAATAATACAAAACAAAACAAAATTGTCATCCCTGCTACAGACTCTGCCACCCAAAAGCTATCCAGGCTCCTCTGCTTACATCACAACCCATCCCACAGTACCGCACCCATGCAGAATATCTACAAAGATCTTTGAGACACGTGACATCATCTACCCCCAATACTCCCCGAAGGAGGGCCTGTATGGTTGTGGACATTCCGCAGGTGCTGGCCGCGGCTAGAGTGTGGAATGCCACATGGGGGTGTGACTCTCTTACACTTGAACATCTGCCCTGTGGCCTCTCAACCCTCTGTCTTTTCCTGATGGTACATCTTCACCTTTGTTCTACATCTGTAGAACACTCAGGTTTCTTTAATGGCTCACATGCGCACACACACACCCCTACACAATTCTAAGTCCCTCACCCCTTGTGGGCCAGAGGATGTCTCCTCCTCTTTGTTCCTGATGACCCATACTCTACTTCCAACCCAATAACTAGTAACTAGATTCCTGCTTGCTTGGAAAATCTAATTTCCTGTCTTGGCGTCCTGCCTGGGGTTATTAATCGGGCTCCTTAAAACTTTCCCTAACTACAAATCAGCTTTCCTAAAGCAAAGCTGTTGCAACTAGGAAGGGCTGGCTTCGCTCTTCATCTGCCGGAAGAAGAGTTCTACCTCAGTTTACTGCTCGCCTATGGCTGTCTTGAAACGTTTAACAATTTTACCTTTGAACTTGTGTTTTGGTAGTGAAGGCTGATGGACAATAGGACACATGGCAAGCTTGAGGCCTCAATTCACACTTGGTCTCCCTACCCTCTTCCCCTGCAGGATGGAGTCCCAGGCCCTGCCTGGCTTCTCTCTCTACACTGGGCACCAGTGATGCCTTTTGTGTGGGGTGGCAGCTCAGTCACCTAACAAGGCATCCAGCACGCGCTGGAGGTTGAATTCAAGGCTGTCTTCAGCCTTTCTGGGTTTCCCTGGAGTCACTGTCCAGTGCAAACTCTGGGTGTCGCTCCCCGCCCGGGAGCGACCCTTGCTTCTGATATGTCACCAAACACGGCTGATCCCCAGGGCCCTGCTCAAATGCACACCGTGGGGTGAAGTGATCCTTCTCTGAATTCTAACTCCTCCTAAACAGACAGACAGAGACAACCCTCACAGCACTTGCGGCCTCCAGTCTCTCAGTGGAGAACACAAGTCTGTTCTTCTATCTGGCCTGACGCCTGGCATATCATTGGTCATCAGGGAGTCGTGAATGAACTGGATTCAGAAATATTACGCAAACACAATTACATAATTATTTCCTGGAAATTAGAAAAAAAATACCAAAAGAGCATAAAGAAGAAAGTAACAATCTTCCTTACTTCTACGCCCCAGCATCAACAGCTGTTAGCATCTTGGCATTTTTGTTTGTTTCCAGTTTCTTTTTCAAAGGTCTTTCTTGTTTCTGTAAAACTTTGTGTGCTCACTAAAAAAATTAAAAATAATGGATGAAAGTGCAAATTCCAGCATCCAGATATTTCCATCATGAACACGAGGCGAACATAATCCCAGAGATCTTTCTATGCGTGTCTGCGTGTGTGTGCGCACCCACATGTACCCACGTACACACACACACCACTTTTGTCTGAATTTAATTGTACTTGGAACAAAACTGAAGGGAAGACTGAAGGGATTGTCAACATTCAAATTATTTTTATTTGTAAGAAAGAGTAACTTCCTAAACGATTCCTCTAATGTTTAAAAAGAAGGTTGTGGAAGACATTAGGGAGTTAGAGCGTACGTTCCCAGAACTGTTTACTTTTTTTTTTAATCTTTATTTATTTTTGAGACAGAGACAGAGCGTGAGCAGGGGAGGGGCAGAGAGAAGAAGACCCAGAATCAGAAGCAGGCTCCAGGCTCTGAGCTGTCAGCACAGAGCCCAACTCGGGGCTTGAACTCACAAACCATGAGATCATGACCTGAGCTAAAGTCAGATGCTTAACTAACTGAGTCACCCAGGGACCCCGGCCACTATTTACTATTAAACCATATTTATTGATCCTTGCTTTCAAAGATGAGAACCTTGCTACTCTCCTTTTTCCTCTCATCTCCCTTCCCTATTTCCTTTTTATTGTTTTTTTTTTTTTTTTGCTTTATTGTTTTTTGTGTCTAGATTCACATAGCAATCACATTTTTTTCTACCTACAACTTCCAAAGATGTCTGGTATTAATTCTACATTTAGATAAAAACCAACCAACAGTCCTTTTGAGTGTGAGATCTCTATGCCTGGGGTCTCTATTTTGATTTATCTCTTAATTTGTTATTTGCTGGATTTTTCTAAGCCAGCATTGTTTTTTCCCCAAAGAGAGTTCACTGGATCTTGAATTCCCTTTGCTCTTTCATATTTGAGAGGGCCTGCCTATTGACTTTAATTCTGAGTGACATCTAGGCCGGATGAAATATCCTCCTGGGGACACTGTCTTCCATTCACAACATTTCTCTCAGAACTGTCATATTTTGGAATTTAGAACCAGAACTTCTAAGGCCAGCTTGATTTGGCTTGCCCTCGTTTATCTCCTTTTTCTGCCTGGCTTCCTAAAAACTTTTTCTTTCTTAAAAAAAATTTTAAATCACTAAAGATATCTTGGTGCTCAGTATTCCCATATGAATATTTGGAAAATGGTAATTTCCTGAAAAATGTTCCTTTGGCCTCCAGGCCATTTTTCTTCAAGAAAACTTCTTTTATCTTGCTTTTATTTGTGTTTCCTGGCCCATTTGTTGGTTCTGGATGACAGGGGTCCCAATTATGCTAATGCGTGACTGTGCTTTTTTAAATTTCCACATGAGATTCTTCCTAATTGACTCGATCTTTTTTGTCTTTTCATTTGCATTCATTGGGCTGCAAATTTTTCCTCTATTAAAAATGTCTTCATTGTCAAAAGTATCTTGTTTTTTCTTCTTATGTCTTCTGCAATTATGTTTCTAGGGTGCTCAAATTATCTTCTTAAGTCTGCAACCTCCCTCTCCATCACAATGTAAAATATTCTAACCTTTGAGTTTATTTTACTGAAGTCGTATTTTTACCAAGTTGTAGGACAGACGGCTACAACTATCGTAAAAAAGTTTTCTACTATCTGGGAGTGACATTTTTTACTAAGACTCCTTGTACCGCTATGTTGTTGTTTCTTCCTTTTTCTCCACCGGCTGCGCCCTTGCTGGTACTTGGATGGTTTTGTCATCCGTTACTGTGATAGAGCCCAGTCTTAACCTCCTTGCCTTCCACACCAGATTCCAGTTTGTTCCGTAAAGACTGGGCAGTTTCTGGAGCCCCAAGGCCTGACGCTGGGATAGGGGAGCTCCGTGAAGGGAGAGGCAGAAGTCAGGAACCGTGCGCCCAGCGTTCGCCTGGAAGATTTTATGTGCAGGTTCACTGCCTCTGGTGGGGACGTGAGGTAGGGACAACCACGGGGGAGGGGGGGTAAGGGGGGAGCATCGGAGTGGTTCAACTTCTGGTGCTGACTTTCTCCGTGACCCGCTCCGCCAGCTGACTTTCCCCATCTCACTGCCTCTGACCACTGCCCCTATGTCAGAAAGCCCTGTTTTCTTCTTTCCGGTTTATTGGGGAGCCTTTTTAAGATGGTTGTTGACTTACCAGGAAAGTTTCTGGAAGATGGGCACATTCAAATTAAAATAAAAATTTTAAACCCTCAGAATTAGAATAAGAATAATGCTTAAGAGTATCTCTCCTATGTCCCCCGGCTTCTGGGGAGACTAAATGGCCTCATCTTACTGCTGGCTCCAGAGACAAGGTTCAGTGGCTATCAACTACCCCCCCGCCATTCTACATTTCTCTCTCTTTTTTTCTCTTCTTTGGACTTCTCAGACTGTTACTAAAGCCTACCTGCTCTCCCAAGGAACTACTGTTCTCTAATTCTTCCCGGATCCCAGGCCAACCAGTTTCATTCTTAGAAGGAATGAAGAGTCCGCGGGGAAAGTACCGTCAGGCTCTGCTTTGCTCCGATTACCTTTTACAGATTATAAAACAAGCAATTCTTTCTGACATCCAAACACCTCCGAAATCAGAATGCATGTTTTTTTCTTACTTGGTTACATAAAAGTGCATCTTTTTTTTTAATGTTTTATTTATTTTTGAGAGAGACAGAGAGACACAGTGTGAGCAGAGGAGGGTCAGAGAGAGAGGGAGACACGAATCTGAAGACAGACTCCAGGCTCTGAGCTAGCTGTCAGGACAGAGCCCCACGCAGGGCTCAAACCCACGAACCGGGAGTCATGACCTGAGCCAAAGTCAGATGCTTAACCGACTGAGCCACCCAGGCATCCCTAAAAGTGCATCTTATACTCAGTGGTATTTGGTTTTGGTAAAATAGTATGACTAGTAGTCAAGTATATGCCACTGATTCTTTAATAGGTGGAGGGTTTATCAGTGTAACGGGAAAATGAGTTCAATAAGGCTCTGTGTGCAAATAGGAAGGATGAGATATATTTTAATAAAAGTTTCATTTCTAGGGGCGCCTGGGTGGCTGTTGGTTAAGCCCAATCTCGGCTCAGGTCATGATCTCATGGTTGGTGAGTTCGAGCCCTGCCTGGGGCTCTGTGCTGACAGCTGGGAGCCTGGAGCCTGCTTTGGATTCTGTCTCCCTCTCTCTCTCTGCCCCTCCCCCACTTGTGCGCCCGTGCACTCTCTCTCAAAAGGAATAGACCTTAAACAAAAAGTTTCATTTCTAAGACTACTTCTGGGTCTGTGGTTCTTCTAAAACGTTTTTAGACAACGTACCAGGAACCCAATTTCAGGCAGATTTCACCTGTTAAATAAACACATGAGGAACTTTAAGAGGAAACCCAGCTAAGACTGAAAGAGCCATGCAGATTTTTGATCGTTTAAAATGGAAAACCAGCTCGTGCGCTATGGAACTTAAACGTTCAAGCCATTTCCTGAACAAACGGGCCAAACCTTATCAACATGCCCATATTGCTAGGAAAGTTGAAAAGATGTTTTCTTTAGAGCAGATTTTGGTGTGGCTCCCCTTTCCACCCCTTTTCTCCCCCAAACCTGCACGGTACGTAGGACGAGGGCAGGGTGCTTAGAAATCTCGCCAAGATGTGGGGCAGGGGGTGGCCTGAGGGTCTTAGTCTGACGCCTAGGGACTTGCACGCACTCCAGGGCTCGCACCTCCCGGCTGGCTCGCCTGGCTCAGATCTGAGCCCTCCGGCACGTTACACTGGCTTCTAAGACCTCTTGCCAAGCAAAAGCAAGGACATCAAACAAATAGTATAAGAAAAAAAATGAGGCGGGGTATCGAGAGTTTCTCAACAATGCCGCCGCTAACCTCCCGAATGTGTGGATGAATCGAACTCTTAACTGCAACGAACTGGCTGATCTCTCCGGGTTGAACTCCAGCGTCGATTCGCCGGGTTCCCCCTCCTCCCCGGCCCCCGGAGCCGGGCCGCTCCAGGGTCTCCGCGCTCTCCTCCTCCCACCTTCCAAGCGGTGCGTCTGGAAGTGCGCGGGAGTCGCCAGCCCCCGTCGCCCCTCGGTGACCCCCTCCCGCTAGGCCACAAGGGCTGGTTAATTGCAGGTGTTCTCCTGGCGGGTGGGGAGGGGTGGGGAGAGCGGAACTCTAGGCCGGAGCGGGTAGCCCAGTTTTTCAAGTCCGAATGGACCCTGAGGCGTGTGACCCTCAGACTTCACAACGGCTCACATTCTGCAACCGCAAGTGCCCGGGCGTCCGGGGCATCGTAGGTGGGAAAGTGGAGCGCAGGGCCGGGCGCAAAGAAAGGGGACGGCGAGGAACAAAGGATGCGGGGGACAGCAGCGAGTTCCAGGCACCACCAGCGCGGGGAAGGGGGCCCCGCGGGCCGGGAGCCGGGCGGGAGGAGAAGGAGGAGGAGGAGGAGCAGGAGGAGGAGCAGCAGCAGGAGGAGGAGGTGGAGTCCAGGGCAGGCGAAGAGCGTGCCGGGGATTCCGGGAAACCGGTGGCGGCGTTTGCCCGGAGGCCAGGTGCACCCGCGGTGCCCATCCCCCGACCCCGCCAGCCCGTTTACCTCGGCAGGGTCGCCTCGCCGCTCCCCGCAGGGGTGCCAGTCTCGGAGCCACTCCCTGCAGCCGGCGCCCCAGCACCTCCGGATCGGGCTCCGGAGCCCCGCGGCCCAGATGCGCGCTGCTGGCGGCCCCAGCGGCAGCGACGGCTGGCGCAGGCGGGCCGAGTGGGCCGGGGGCTGCCCGCAGGCTCCGCTGGGGGAGGACACCGCGGTCGACCCGCGGGATGGCGAAAGTGCCCGGTGTGGGTGCGCGCGCCGAGCGCCGGCCTCCAGCGGCCTGGGGAGATCCAGCGCGCGGGCCGGAGGCGGAGCCCGGATCCGCCCCTCGTCTGACGTCCTCGGAGTCGCCTCTTACCCCTCCCCCAGCACCCTCCCGTCGGGACCTGCGTGGGGCCGCGGGGAAGGGGTTTGGGCTTTTCGTTTACTTCGGGAAGCGGCTAGAACAGTGCTTGGCCGTTGGAACAAAGCCTCGCTGGCACCTTTTATTTACTCAATAAAAATAGAATGAATGAATGAGTGAATGAGTGAATGGGCTCTCTCCTGACTCTCCCACTCGCCAGTTCTATAAGCCACTCGGATCACAGTGCTGCAGTCAATAAAATGGGGTAAAAATAGCCACCATTGAGTTGCAAAGGTTTGCTGTCGTTCCAGGTTGGGACGGGCCTTTGCCAATATTGTAACTTCGCTTCCCTCCTCCTCTGTGTCTTCCCCTCTGTGTTCCCCGCTTCTCAGTCCCCTACGGACCAGAGTTCAGGGTTAAGAGGAGAGGAAAGAGAGATAGTCCCTCATTGTTTTGCTTATCTGTGGTTTATATTGTCAATTTTCAAAATAGAATATGAGGTACTTTCAAGAAAATGTATGTATATCTGAAACATTAAAGCTACGAATATGGAAATGTTAAAAATCCTCTTGAAGGAAAAGGAAAAGAAACACACAAACCCCTTAAGTTCTTCTCATTGGATGCCCATTGAGAAGCATTTCTGCTTTCTGGCCTCTGAGGAAAGGGGGAGGAGGGAGTTTCATAGTTTTTGTAGCTGAAAAAGGCGATGTTTGCACCCATCCAGTCAACTACTGTTTGCTGATCCTTCCCCCTACAATAGGCACCGAGGTGACTGGTCTGCTTTGTGTGTGACCCTCAGTCTTCAAGAGGATGCGAATTGGCACCAGCTCCGTAAGACCTGAAGGGAACTGGTCACCGGGTCTGGGTCCCCACAAAAGACATTCAACTTTGGAAATATTTTCAGCAGCAGTTTTAAAGGCTTCAGAAATAGTCCCTGACAGTGGGGGGAAAGACAATACAAGACTCCATACGCTGTATACATCCTTTTATAAAAACATAATTATGAATATAAATATACCCACAAATAGAAATATATCAAAATGATAACTGATTAGTTGCAGACTGGGCGACTCGAGGTGATTTTTAGGTTCTTCTTTTCACTTTTCAAATTTCTAAGTATGTATGTTTACTTATATAATAAGGAAAAAGATTTTATTAAAAAATTTAAATGTTTATTTTATTATTTTTGAGAGATAGAGACAGAGCATGAGCAGGAAAGGGACAGAAAGCAGGAGTGAGACATAGAATCTGAAGCAGGCTCCAAACTCTGAGCTGTTAGCACAGACCCCGATGCAGGACTCGAACCCACACAGTGCGGGATCATGATTTGAGCCAAAGTTGGACTCTTAACCGACTGAGCCATCCAGGCGCCCCATGGAAAAAGATTTTTAAAACCAAACACAATCTGTTCCAAGATGTACAATGCTTAGAAATTGTCACTCCACATGTCACAAGAGAAAAGCTGAGCCGACTGGAAATCTCTTCTTAGATCCGGTAGTGAAGGGCGGTCAGAGCGCAAACTGCAGCCGGAAACCTGGAGAGGCGAGCAAATGTAGAAAATCCGCGTGCAGGAGTAGGAGTCTGGGAAACCATAGGAAAAGTTAAACTGCACTTGACTCCTGCTGTTTCCGAGTGGTGTCCTTTACAATAAACCAGCAATGGTAAGTAAAGCACTTTGGTGAGTTGTGTGAGGCCGTTTGGTGTGAGTCCGGAGTGGTCATGGGAGGCCCTGACTCTGTAGTCAAGTCAGAGAGAAGTGCGGGTGAACCGGAAACCCCAAACCTGTGACTGGTATCTGAAGTGAGTGCAGTCGTTTGGGACTGAGCCTTACACCCGTGAAGTCTGATGCTAATACTGGGTACTTAGTGTCAGCGCTGAATTGAATTCTAGGACACTAGCTGGTGTTAGAGTTGGTTAGTGTCAGGAGGAAAAATACTTCTTCAGGTTCTAATGGAGAAGTGGACAACAAGAAAGAACAGATGAGTAATGTCAGTAGAAAGTTGAAAATTCTAAGAATCAAAAGGAAATGCCAGAAATTTAAACAAAACAAAACACCGTAAACAGAAGTGAAGAATATTTTTGGTGGACTTATCAATAGACTGCACACAGCCAAGGAAAGAATCAGTGAGTGTGCAGATATGTGGATAGAAACTTCCCAAACTAGGGCTCAGTTAAGTGTCCAACTCTAGATTGAAGCTCAGGTCCTGATCTCACGGTTCCTGAGTTTGAACCCCGCATCAAGCTCTGTGCTGACTGCACAGAGCAGAGCCTGCTTGGGATCGCCTTGGTCTCTGTCTCTCTGCCCTTGCCCCTGCTCATGCTAGCGCACGTGTTCTCCCTTTCTCTCTCAAAATAAATAAATAAATAAAACTTAAAAAAATTTAGAAACTTCTCAAACTAAAAAGTAAAACTCAATAAATAAAAAGGGACAGAGTCCAAGAACTGTGGAACAATTGCAAAAGGTATCATGTACCTAGTAGGAATATCAGAAAGAGAAGAAGGACAGTAGAAGTATTTGAAATGATAATGGCCGAGAATTTTCTAAAACTAGTGCCAGACACCAAGTCATAGACCCAGGATGCTCAGAGAATACTAAGAATAAATACCGAAAAATCTACATATTGGCATTTCGTATTCAAACTACAGGAAACCAAAGACAAAAAGAAAACCTTGAAAGAATCCAGAAGAATGAAACGTTTTACCATACAGAGGAGCAAGGCTAAGAATTTCATCTTATTTTTCTTCAGAAACTGCAAGCAAGAAGAGAGGGATGCAAGATAAAATACTCCCCCAGCAACACGAAATTCTATACCCAGCAAAATCATCTTTCAAACAATAAAGGAGAAATAAAGATTCTCTCAGACAAACAAAAACGGAAGGGTTTTGTTGCCAGTATTCCTGCTTTTCAAGGAATGTTAAAATAAGTTCTTCAGAGAGAAAAAAATAATGTAGGTTGGAAACTTTTCCTACATAAATATGGAAAGACTGTTAGAGAAGGAATAAATAAAAGTAAAATAAAATCTTTTCTATTTCTTATTCTAAATGGATCTAATAGATTACCTTTTAAAATAATAACCAGAGCACTGAATTGGGGTGATTATAGCTTATGGATAAATGAAATGTGTAATAGTAAGTTTATAAGGGATGGGGAGGAGGAATTGGGAACATATTGTGGATACGTATCTGCACTACTCATGTAGTGGTATAATGTTATCTTAAAGTGGATTTAGATTAATTTAAATGTACATTGAAAATTCTAGGACAATCAGTGATGATATGTTCAAAAGAAGTATAATAGATATCTAACGAAGGAAGGAAAAGGGACTCATATAAGACCATCAGTTAAAACTAGAGAAGGCAGAAAAGAATAAAAGATTAAAGGGGCTTCTGGGCGGCTCAGTCGGTTAAGCATCCATCTCGTGGTTTCTGCCCACGTCATGATCTCACAGTTTTGTGGATTCCAGCCCTGTGTCTAGCTTTGCACTGGCAGCAAGGAACCTGCTTGGGATGCTGTCTCTCTCTCTCTCTCTCTCTCTGCCCCTTCCCTCCTAAAGAATGAATAAATAAACTTAAAATTAAAAAAAGTAGATTAAAAAAAGAAACAAAGACAAGTATAATGAATAGAAAGCAGCTACAAATATGGTAGACCTTTATCCAACTGTATGAATAACAACCTTAAGTGTTAGTGGTCTAAATATGCCAATTAAAAGACAGAGACTGACAGAGGGTATAAAAAGGTAAGACCCAACTACATGTTATCTGAAAGAAATCAACTTTAAATATAAGGCACAGATAGATTTAATGCAAAGTGATAGAGGAATATATGACATGCTAACATTAATCAAAGGAAAGCTGGAGTAGCTATGTCAATTTCAGAGTAACAGATTTCTGAACAAGAAAAATTATCAGGGATAAACAGGGCATTACATGATGAGAAAGGGGTCAATTCTCCAAGAAAGCATAACAATCTTTAAGGTGTGGATGCCTAATGACAAAGTGTCAAAATCTATGAGGCAAAATTTGATAGAATTGCAATGAGAAATAGATGAGGCTTCATGACCCCTTTATCAGTAATGGACAGACCCTGTAGTCAGAGAATCAGTAAGCATAGAGTCGAGCTGACCAACACCACCAATCAACTGGCTCTAACTGACATTTATAGAGTATTTTATCCAACAACAGCAGAATATACATTATGCTTTATCTCACATGGAACATTTGCCAAACAGACCATTTTCAGGGTTGTAAAACACACATTAACAAATATGAAAAAATACAAAGCATGCTGTCAGGTCACAATGGAATTAAACTAGAAATCACTAATAGAAAGATAGCTAGATAACCTTCAAATATTTGGAGGTGAAACAACATCCTTCTAAATAACAAATGGGCCAAAGAAGAAGTCTTAGAAGACATTAGAAAACATTTGCACTAAATGAAAGTGAAAATACAACTTATCGAAATTTGTAGGAAGCACTGTAAGTAGTGCTTAGAGGAAGATTTATAGCATTAAATACATACATTATAAAAGACAAAGGATACTAAGTCAATGAGCTTCCACCTTAGGAAACTAGAGAAAGAAGAGCAATCTAAAAGCAAGTAGAAGAAAAGAATGAGCCTCTATGAGGACAGAAATCAATGAAGTTGAAAACAGGAAATCAACAGAGAAAATCAACACAACCAAAGCTAGTTCTTTGAAGAGATAAATACAACTGATAAACTTCTAGCCAGGCTAACCAGGAAAAAAAAAGATAAGACACTAATTACTACTATTAGAAATGAGAGAGGAACCATCACTACTAATCCCATGGATATTAAAAGGATAATAAAGGAATCTTATGAATAATTTTCTATGCCCATAAATCTGATAACTTAGATGAAATAGATCAGTATTTTGAAAGACACAATCTACCAGAAGTCACACAAGGAGAAATAGAAAATTGAAATCATTCTATATCTATGAAAGAAATTGAATCAATTTCTTGATAATCTTCCAAAAAGAAAGCACCAGGCACAGATGGTTTCATTGTGCATGCTACAAAATATTTAAGGCAGAAATGATGACACTTATTACAAACTCTTACAGATAAGTGAAGTAGAAGGAACACTTCCTAACTCTTTCTGTGAGGCCAATGTAACCCTAATACCAAAACTAGATAAAGACAATACAAGAAAAATCTACAGACCAATAGCTCTCATGAATACAGAAGTAAGAATTCTCAACGAAATATGAACAAATCAAATTCAACTATGATTTAATGAATTATAGACCAGGACCAAGTGAGATTTATTCGAGTCCTGTAAAGCTTGTGCAACGTTCAAAAATCAGTGTACTCTAAAATTAATATACTCTATCTTATCAATGGGCTAAAAAAGAATAACCACATAATTATATCAATAGATGCAGAAAAAGCACTTAATAAAATCCAAAATTCATTCCTGACAAAAACTCTTAACAAACTAGGAATAAAGGCAAACTTCCTTAACTTGATAAAAAAACAGCTACCAAAAAGCCTAAAGTTAACATTGTATGTTTTCCTCCCACTCTTGCAGATCAGAGTACTGTGGCTTCAGTCCTTCTCAGTTTGGTAGTTGCGGGCAGGTGGAGATTACAGAGCTTCCTACTTCTCTGCCATCTTGCCTACAGCTAACACTGTAAAAACCTTTTGTATTCTTCAATGATTGGGAGCAAGGCAAGGATGCCTATTCCCTTCCCTCCTATTCAACACTGTACCAGAAGTCCTACAAATAAGGAAATAGAAGGTCTACAGATTGGGAAGGGAGAAATAAAACTGTCTCTGTTTGCAGGTGGCATAATTATGTAGAAAATCCCAAAGCAAAAGAACCCCCCAAAACAAACAAACAAAACAACCTTTCTAAGAGTAATAAGTAATTATAACAAGGTTGCAGGATACTAGGTTAATGTACAAAACTCAACTGCTTCCTATACACAACAATGAGCAATTGGAATTTGAAATTAAAAGCACACTGAGCATGGAGGGCTCATTCAGTTGAGTGTCCAATTTTGGCTCAGGTCATGATCTTGTGGTTCATGAGTCTGAGCCCCACGCAGGGCTCTGTGCTGATGGCTCAGAGCCTGGAGCCTGCTTTGGATTCTGTGTCTCCTTCTCTCTCTGCCGCTCCGCTGCTCACACTCTGTCTCTCTCTGCCTCTCAAAAATAAAGAAACATTATTAAAAAAAGAAAAAAACCCACATATTTAAAAAAAAAAGCAGAGTACCATTTACATTGTCACCCCCAAAGTAAAATACTTTTATAAGTCTAACAAAATATGTGGAAGATGTATATGAGGAAAACTATAAAATTATGAAGTCAGAATTTTAAAAAATATATAAATAAATAGAGATTTCTGTATTCATGGGTAGGAAGGATCAATATTGTTAAAATGTTAGTTCTTCCCTATTGGATTTGCATTCAATGAAATCTCAATCAAAATGTCAGCAGATTGTTTTGTGGATACCAAGAAAATGATTCTCAAGTTTATGTGCAAAAGCAAAAGACCCAGATAGCCAACGCATGGCTGAAAAACAAAGTCAGAAGACGGAAGATAGCTGACTTGAAGACTTACCATAAACTACAATAATCAAGACAGTGTGACATTGGTGAAAGAATAGACAACCAGATCCATGAAACAGAATAAAGAGTCCAGAGAATGACGGACATGAATATAGTCATGTGATCTTTGCCAAAGCTGTAGGGACAGTTCAATGGAGAAAGGATAGTCTGTCCAACAGATGGTACTGAAACAGCTGAATATACAAAAAACAAACAAACAAAAAACCAAAAAGAAACAAAAAAAGAAAAAGAAAGAAAGAAAAAAGAAACGAAGTATAGACCTTACACTTTTCACAAAAATTAACTCAAAGTAGATCACAGATCAATATGTGTGAAAGGCAAACCCCTAAAACTTTTATAAGATAACATACGAGAAAATTAGATGGCCTTAGGTTTGGCAATGAATTTTAGATACAACACCAAAGAAGAAAAAAATTGGTAAGTTGGGCTTCATTCGAATTAAAAACTTCTGCTCTGTGAAAGATACTATTAAGGTCATGAGAAGACCAGGTACAGGCTGGGAGTAAATATCTGCAAAACTTATCTAATAAAAGACTTGTATCCAAATGTACAAAGAACTCTTAAATGTGATAATAAGAAAGCAGCCAAATTAAAAAGTGGGCAAAAGATCTGAACACACACCTCACAAAGAAAGATGTAGATGACAAGTTAGCACATAAAATTCTCAAAATCAGGTTATCAAAGAATTGCAGGGGTTCCTGGGTGGCTCAGTCGGTTGAGTGTCCAACTTTGGCTCAGGTCATGATCTCACAGTTTGTGGGTTTGAGCCCCGCATCAGGCTCTGTGCGGGCAGCTCAGAGCCTGGAGCCTGCTTCCAAATCTGTGTGTGTCTCTCTCTCTACCCATCCCCTGCTCATGATCTGTGTCTCAAAAATAAATAAAAATGTTAAAAAAATTTAAAAAAATTGCCAATTAAAACAACGAGGCTCCACTATATACCTATTAGAATCCCAAACACTGGCCAACATGAAATGCTGGTGAGGACGTGGAGCAGCAGAAAGTCATTCCTTGTTTGTGGAAATGCAACATAGTAGAATCACATTGGAAGATAGTCTGGGAGTTTTTACAGAGCTAAACATACTCGTACATCATATAATCTAGCAAACATGAACTTACTACAATGAATTGAAATCTTGTACTCACACAATAATCTACAACAGCTTTATTCTGGAAGCAACCAAGATTTCCTTCTACAAGTTAATGTATTAACAAACTGTGGCACATCCATACAATGAGATATTATTCAGTAACAAAGTGAAATAAGCTATCAAGACAAAAAGTCATGGCGGAATCTAAATTTAAAAAAATGTCAATCTGAAAACGCTATGGGCTATATGATTCCAATGACCTGACATTCTGGAAAAGGCAAAACTATAGACTTGGCAAAAAGATCAGTGGTTTCCAGTGTCTTGGTATGAAGAGGGTAGGGAAGAAAAAAGTAGATCACAGGGGACTTGGGGGATCTTGTGATTATCCTATGTGATACTGTAATGGTGGATATATGACATTATACATTTGTCAAACCCCATAGAATTGGGTAACACAAAGAGTGAACCCCAACATAAACTATAGACTTTAGTTAATAATAATGTTTCAATATTGGCTCATCAATTCTAACAGATGTGTCACGCTAATGCAAGATGTTAACAAAAAGGGAAACTGTATGGAGGAGAAGGGTTATATGGGAAATCTCTGTACTATATGCTCTATTTTTTCTGTAAATAAAGTCTACTACATTCTAAAAAAATACACACTTGTTTATTCACTGAGAAATATATATTGGGCACCCACCCATGTCAATTATTGTTGTGTGTTTTGGAGATAGCACAGTATATTACACAGGCCAAGCTCTGCTCTCTAGTGGGGCTTATATAACTAGTGGGTGGGGACTGGAGGTGCAGACACAGACCATAAACAAACAAGATAATTTCAGAGTGACATGAGGACAAAGTAACAGGTGGTAAGCCAGAGGGTCACTGGGGGAGCTACGTAGGACACGCTGGTCTGGGAGAGCCTCCTTTAGCAAAGAATATCTGGACTGAGACATGAAGAGTGGGAAGTTTGAGGTCCAGAGTTCCTAGAGGGCCAGGCTGGAGAAGAGCTAAGTCCAAAAGCCCCTGGGCAGGAACCAGCCAAAGAAGGAAAGGGAAGAGCCAGTCTAGTGTGGCATCGTGGCTGGGCTGGAGCAATGGGCTGGCTCCTGGATTCATGAATTGACATGAGAAAGAAAAATGGTGTAAGGGTAGAGGATGGAAACCTAACATTCTGTTCTGTAGGGTTAAGTTTGAGAGGCCTCCTGATGCTGAGACAGGGAGAGTCCTAAAGTTGCTAGGTGGGACAGAGCAAGACAGAAGCCATGCTGGTGAGCGATGGCGGAGCCATGGAAACCCATCGAGGAGAGAAGGGGAGTCCATGAGGGCAATCTTGTGTGAAGCGTCGGAGCATGCCGAGGCTGAGGGTGCATCCACACTGGAGTAGGGGGCAGGGTGAGGCATCAAAGGGGTGACAAAGGAATTCTCATGGGGATAGCCCAGGTGGGTTGAGGAGGGCATTCATGCTGAGAAAAGGGTGGCAGGGGGAGATTGGAGCTTGGTTACATACAGAGGGCATGAATCATACTATAAATCTATTAAGGTTAATGGGAGCTAAGGTTCTGTTGGAGAAAGAAGTTACAAGTATTGAGAGGGACAGACTAGATCCAGCTCTGTGGTGTTGGATCGAATTGGAGATGTTGATGTGAACTCATGATTTTCTCTAGATGGATAGTTAGATCCATAGAAAGATAGATATAAACATAAAATATATATACTATAAAATACAAAGTATCTGTAATATATATAAAAGATAATATATACAATGTAGATTTAAATGTGTATGTGTGAATGTAAATATTTATATGTAATATAAATATGTGTGGGCATATCTTTGTATATAATGTATATAATAATTATATATATATTTCTCTAACTCTGCCCTCTGATATAAATGCATGCCTGCATGTGTGTTTTCTAACCCCCACCCCAGCTCTGCCCTCTGAGGCATGGTGACATTCCAATACTGATAGGCATATCTAGTTTCTAGATCTTTGATTCAAAATATAATAACCCAGTGAAACAGACTGGTTTCTTGGAGATTCCAGGGTAGGGGCAGGGAAAGCACAAGACAGGTCTAGAACATCTTATGCAGGAAAGCAAGGATGATTTCAAAGAATGATGGGGGCAGGTCAAAAGGAGTGGCCCAAGGAAGGACAATAGGAGCATCAAAATAAACAATGCAAGTAATGGATTATAACCCAGTGAATGAAAAAGGAGATCATAAGTCCAAACTGCTGGTTTCCTTGTTTTATATTGAATAAATTGAAAGTTTGATGAAGAGTAGGATGTTTACCTAGTTTCAAGTATCTCCCCACAAAACTACTTATTAATTACAAAGGTGAAAAGACTAACTTTACAGTGGCCAACGTTGGCAGAGTTCATTTTAATCAGATGATATAATTGAACACCATCAATGTTGGGACACCACTGTATACAGCTCAACAGACAGCAATGGGAAGAAGACAGCAGTACCACATCTGTGCTCTCCTCCCCCACAATGAGAAAGGTGTATAACCAAATATAGTGATATTCTAGAAGATAATTGGCCAATAGTTTCCTAACGTCATGAAGGTCAAAGTCTAAGGAAATCTTCATGACTGAAGGAGATTAAAGAGATATGTTAACTTAAAGCAATTTGTGACTGAACTGGATCCTTTTACTGAGAGGACATGACTGGTGCCCCATGAAGGGGATCCGGGGATTAGATGGTATTACCTCATCAATGTTAATTTCCTTATTGTGAATGTTGTATTGTAATTATGTGGAAGACTGCCCTTGCTCGTAGGAAGTAAACATGAAAGTATTCAGGGGTGATGGGGCACCAGGAAATGACTCAGAAAAAAAGTTCGTTGTCTCATAATTCAACTTTTCTGTAAGTCTGTGACTGTTTAAAAGTAAAAATGTATTGAAGACGTACAAAGAAGGTAGTAAGATTGTGATAATTTTTTCTCGCAGTAACAGGAAACTGTGAGAGAGAAATATGTATCTAGAAAGAGAGATAGGTTTGGGAATAAACATGGAAGGTGAGAAAGTAACTTTGAAAAAGTTTTGGTGGAAAGTGAGCAGAGAAATGAGGTGGGAGCCATGGGGACAGAGGTGAATAGTTTTATTTTTACTCTTTAAAATTAATAGATTTATTTTTTAGAGCAGCTTTAGATTCACAGAGCAATTGAGTGGAAAGCAGAGCACCCCCATATCACTCCTTCCCTGAGTTTCCCCCGTTAACACCTTGCATTAGTGTGGTACATTTGTTACAATGGAACTATATTGATAGATACATGATTATCAACTGAAGTCCGCCCTTTACATCAAGATTCACTCTTAGTGTTACACATTCATGAGTTTTGTCAGATGAATAAAGACCTGTTTCCACCATTGCGGCATGTAGCAGAGTATGATACCCTGTGCTCCATTTGTTCATCCTTCTTTTTCTCCTCTTGAACCATAGCAACTAGTAATCTTTTTCCTGTGTCCACAGTTTTGCTTTATCCATCATGACATATAGTCGGAATCATACAGCACGTAGCCCTTTCATACTGGTTTCTTTCTTTAAAGTATTTTTAAAGTTTATTTATTTTGAGAGAGAGAGAGACAGAGAGCAGGGGAGGGGTGGAGAGAGGGAGAGGGAGGATCCCAAGAAGGCTCCAACAGAGCCCCATGTAGGTCTTTAGCTCATGAACCTTGAGATCATGACCCTGAGCTGAAACCAAGAGTCAGATGCTTGACTGAGCCATCCAGGCACCCTGTTTTCTTTCTCTTGACAGTTTTCTTTAAGTTTTCTCCATTTTAAAAAATGTTTTTATTTACTTTTAAGAGAGAGAGAGAGAGAGAGAGAGAGAGAGAGAGAGAGCAGTGTGAGCAGGGGAGGGTCAGAGAGAAAGAGGGAGACACAGAATCCGAAGACAGGCTCCAGGCTCTGAGCTGTCCGCACAGAGCCCAATGTGGGGCTTCAACCCACGAACTGTGAGATCATGACCTGAGTGGAAGTAGGACACTTAACCGACTGAGCCACCCAGGTGCCCCAAGTTTTCTCCATTTCTTTTGGTGGCCTGATAGCTCTTTTCTTTTTAGTTCCGAGTAATATTCCATTATAGGCATGGACCAAGTTTTGGAAATTATGAATAAAGCCTCTGTACACATCTGTGTGCAGGTTTTTGTGGGACCATGTTTCAACTCATTTGGCTATCAATCAAGGAGTGCAATGGCCAGGTCATATTTTAAGAGTGTGATTAGTTTTGTAAGAAACTGCCAAACTGTCTTCCAAAGTGGGTGTACCGTTTTGCGTTCCTGCCGGCAGTGAATGAATGCTCTGTGTCCTTGTCAGCTTTGGTGATGTCAGTTTTTGACTTTTTGTCATTTCAACAGGTATGTAGTGGTATCTCGCTGTTGTTTTAAGGGATGGGTATTTTTTTTAAAAGTCTTTATTAAAATTCCAGTTAGCTACCATACAGTGTGATGTTAGTTTCAAGTACACAATGTAGCGATTCAACACTTCCATACAGCACCCAGTGCTCACCAGAACAAGTACACTTCTTGATCCCCATCACCTATTTCACCCATCTCCACCCCCACTCCCCATCTCTCTGGTAAAAGGGTGGGAGATTACCAGGCATGTTCATAGTCTATTGGGGATGATCCTATAGAGTGATACATTGATAACGGGGAAATGAGGAGATAAAGGCAAGAGTGAAGTTGTTCAGATGGGAGGGGAATCCAAAACACTGAAGGGGCTGGTTTTGGGTAGAAGCAGGGACCTTTCGTCCTTTGCGGCGGTACAAAGGAAGGCAGAAACAGTGGGTAGATTGAAAGCGGAAGGTAAGAGTGTATCTGACAGCCTCTGCTCTCTGCAGGAAGTATGTGGCAAAATTTTCTGCTAATGAGGTGAACACAAAGGGTCTTGAAGGAGGTCTGTGGAGAAGGAACATTCTAGATGTGAAATACCCTTGTAGATCAAGTCTTCATAATGGGAAATGACCCAGTGAATGCGTTTCTCTGGACTGGATAGAGTACTAGTGAGTTTGATTTTTCCCTTCATAAATCCAGACTCTTATATCTTTCAACTCTTCCAGGGATCAATGGAAAGAAGACCAAATCGGGAGCCTGGAGAACAGGATCTGGTCTCAACTGTGACATGAACAATGTCACTAGTCAAGTTTACTTCTGAAGTGAAATGTTCAGCTCTAGCTTCCTCTTGGCAGCTCCTGGCTCAGGTTGTAGATGGCTGTGCCCATTCTAAGCCGTGAACTCTTCCTCAAACTTGCATGTGTGAGGACGGTGTGGGCCAATTCCCCCATCCCCAACTTCCTGAGTCTCTATCTTAGAAACCCTAAATCATAGCCTGACCGCACTGAGTTTCCCTCTCTCTCTGCAGCTGCCTTCAGTGACCCAGACAGGTGGAAGGAAATGAGCCATGAAGGGGCTTTTTCCGGCTCAGCGGCAAAATGTCTCTGATAATAGTTCAGGGTGTTGCAGCCTTGGCATTTTGATATGTTCTGGCCCTCTGTAACAATGAGGCCCTGCCTCCATTGCACCCAACCTCAACTAGGAAACTAACCATATGCATGTGACCTTGATCTCCCACCTCTGATTCTCAGAATTAGTCATTTCCTTCCTCTTCAGCTCACTTCTTAGGCTAGCATCATTCTCAAGGACCTGGCTCTGTTCATGCCCTCACCCTACTAGGGTCTTTATGAGTAAGGCGTCAGGGTCCTGAGCTGACCCTGGCAGTCCTATGGAGCCCAGATCATCCCCCAAGGTTTCTTGAGAAATGGGTGTCACCGGAGCTTGAAGGGAAAGGAAAAAGGGGCCTGAAGGGTAATGAGATCTGAAACAGCTTTCTTATCCAGAACATGTTGATGGACCAAGTGATTCCCAAAGTCTCGGAGCCAATACATGACAATGAGTTCATTTTGACTATATGCTATTGAATCTCATCTAGTGAGTTACTGTGGAAATGTGGATTCATTTTCTAAAATCTCTAAACCACCCTGTTTTCTCATGAACCTTGACTCTCCCAATGTTGCTGTCAGCACAGAGCCCAACGTGGGGCTCTATCTCATGAATGGTGAGATCATGACCAGAGCTGAAATCAAGAGTTGGGGGCAAGAGCCTCTCAAACTGCCTTGAATGGACTCTAGGTCCTGAAAAGTGTTGGGGAACAATAGTGTCCCTGAGTATGGCAGTGATCCGACTACCCTGATCTCACCGGAGAGGATTTTGTCAATGTCCCCCAGAGTGAAAGCTGTAAGGAACTCTAATGTGAATGCTATGGAGCCCTCATGATGGCATTAGTGCCCTTGTAAGAAGAGAAAGAGTCCCACTGGGTACCAATTGGTAGACACATTGATCTTGGACTTCAAGCCTCCACAGACATGAGAAATAAACACCTGTTGTTTCAGCCATCGAGTCAAGGGCATTTTGTTAAAGCAGCCCAAGCAGACTGAGACAGTATGGTTTTAATACAGTTGAGTTTTCTGGGTTTGTCACTGCTGTGTAAATTAGGTGGTAGTCTGTCTCGTTCCGAACTTTACAACCAGTTCTTCATTCTAGAAAAATTACACACCAGTCACACCACTCCTGGTATCTGAGTCAACCACAGATCATGCCTATATCACACTGTGTGGCAGCTGTGGCCTTCATGGTGAGTCTGGAGCAAGAAATCATCAAAGCCCAATCTACAGATTAGCAGATACACTCTTCACTGTGTCTAGCGAAGGTGAGACCAGAGGGCAGAGTGTGGGGCCGAGGCTCTTGTGGTAGCTCCGATGTGATGGGGCCCTGGACCAGGATGTGTATGGCAGGGACAGGTCAGAAACATGTAGGAAGATGAATAAGTAGGACTTGGTGCTAGGCTGGCTGGTGGAGTTAAGGTTACATAAGGAGTCAGGGCAAATTCCTTGGATCGGATTGATCATCGGTTAGACAGTGGTACCATTTTCCAAGATGGTATGTGTGGTGGGTGATTTCCTGTGTCAACTTGGCTAGGCCATGGTACCTAGGTTTTGACCAAATGCCAGTCTAGATGTTTTTGTGAAGGTGTCTGTTAGATGTGATCAGCATTTACATCAGTAGACCTTGAGTAAAGCTGATCACCCTCCGTACTATGGGTGGGCCTTGTCCAGTCATTTGAAGGTGGTAAGAAATGAGAGTGAGGTCCCTTGAGAAAGAAGTTATATCTCCAGACTGCCTTCGGACTTAAGCTGCAACAACTCTTCCCTAGATTTCCTCCTTGCCGGCCTCCACAACCTCGTGAACTAGTTCCTTAAAATAAATCTGTCTCTCTCTGCATATCCCATTGGCTCTTTTCTCTGGACAGCCCTGCTAATACAATATAGGAAGTATAGGAATCAAGGAACGAGCAGATATTGGGGGATAGAGAAAATGGGGAGCTCAGTTTGGGGCACAGCGGGTTCTAGGTACAAGGGTGTGAAGACGTTTACAGTGGGTAGTCAGTTCTATGCACCCAGAGTAAAGAAGGTTTAGCGCCAGGGAGGATTGGAGACCAGCAGTGTACAATTTAGTCCCTTGACATTTTGGGGATGGTGGAGGAAAAAGAGCCTGCAGATGAGACAGGAAAGGAGCAGTCAGGGAGGTTTCAGAAAAACTACAGCTTCTAAGGGAAAAGGTTCATGGAGGAAGTGGTTGACAGAATCAAAGGGTGCCAAAAGGCCAGGAAATTTAAACGCCAGTGCGGGTGACTTGGTGGAATGCAGTTTTGGCAACAGAGAGTGTGAAAGCCAGGCGGCCACGAGTGGCCTGAGGACCGAGACTCAGATTGTAGAGGACTTGTTTGTTTTTGCTAGGGAAGTGTGGGAGGAGAGAGTGTTGCTTCTGGAAGGGTTTAGGGGGAAGAGAGGTCTTGCTTCATTTCCTCCCCTGTCCTGCTTCCCCGCCCCACCCATTGAGAACCCTGGGTGTGTTTAAATGCTGGGACCCAGAGCCAGTGGCTTTGGGGAGGAAAGGAAATAGAAAACGGGTAAGAGAGTTCAAGCTCTGAGTGGGTAAGAGTGATACCTGATCACTGCACATATTTTCAGAGCAGCCTTTTCTAACAGATGGTAATTTCTACTTAGATTTTGGAAGTTTTCCAGGGTGGTGAGTTCACCCTGAGGAAATAAGTCACTGTGTCTTTGGTGCTGTCTGGAACCCAGCTGCTTCTCCAGCCACTGAGGGAACACACACACACATTTTTTTAAATGTTTATTTATTTTTGAGAGGGGGGAGGGGCAGAGAGGGAGGGAGACAGAGGATCCAAAGTGGGCTCTGCACTGACAACAGAGAGCCTGATGTGGGGCTTGAACTCAAGAACCATGAGATCATGGCCTGAGCCGAGATGAAAAGTTGGAAGCTTCACCAACTGAGCCACCCAGAGTTCCCTCTTGCTGTAATTCTTAATAATACCTTTTATTCTCAAAGACATGCTGCTTCAGACAATAAAATTATGTATGGTAATTCTAATCTTACATGATAGTAATATTGTTATATACAAACTGTCTTTTGGCTAGCATTTTGCCTGGTATGTCTTTTTCCATGCTTTTGCTTTCAACCTGTGTATGGTCTTACATTGCAGGTGTATTCAAATATTACGAGACAGCGACATCTAGATTTTTTTCCTACTCAACCATCAATCTCTATCTTTCAGTTGGTGCATTTTGTTCATTTACATTTATTGCAGCTATTGCAATATATTTGGAACATTTAACTGGTGTCTTAGGCAGGGCTGGAACTAGTGTGAGGCAAGTGTGCTTTCCAGGCACAAAATTCAAGGAGGCAGTCCGGATCAGACAGGTTCAAGGTCAGCACCTGACAGTGAGTGCTTCTTTAAACCTTGTGCCCTGGGAACCATCCTACTCCCAGTTCAGCTCTTAATTTATTATTCATTTTATCCCACTTTCGTAATGTCTTTTAAATATTAGAATTTGTTTCCTCCATCAGATAAGACAAATACTTAGCACACTCTCATACTTCTTGGTGCCCTCCATTCCCAACACCATCTTACTGATATTTAGAGCGGAACTGCCCAGCATGGCAGCCACTCGCCACACGTGGCTTCTGAGCATCTGAAGTGAGATATGCTCCGAGTGTGAAATATACACTAGATTTTGAAGAGTTAGCATATGGCAGGGCAAAAGATCTCACGAACAGTTTTTTAAAATTAATTGCATGTTAGGAGCCCCTGTATGGCTCAGTTGGTTAAGCATCTGACTTTGGCTTGGGTTATGATCTCACAGTTCGTGGGTTCAAGCCCTGCATCAGGCACTGTGCTGACAGCTCAGAGCCTGGAGCCTGCTTCGGATTCTGTGTCTCCTTCTCTCTCTGCCCCTCCCCAACTCATGCTCTTCTCTGTCTCTCAAAAATAAATAATTGTTAAAAATTTTTAAATTAATTATATGTTTAAATTATATTATTTTCGACATAATGGGTTCAATAAATATATAATTAAAATTAATTTCACCTGTTTCTAATTTTTTACTGCGGTTTCAGTTGAAAATGACCTATGTGGCTCACATATGGCATTTCTGTTGACAGTGCTGATCTAGACTTAAACTATGGTAATTATAAACATGTTTTTTCTTGTTCTTAGGTGAAGACAATAACTGACTTTTCTAAGGTATTTGGCCGCTTTTATTTCTATGTTTCTTGCAGCAACTTCTTGATTCGTTTCTTATTCAAGTGTTGAGATCTTGTATAACTGGAAGTATTTATTTCATGCCCTGATATTAAATGCCTGTTTGGCTGCATATATATTTCTACATTCTAAGATCATTTCTTTAGGTATTATTTTAGGCATTGAAAAGTATGCTCCGTTGTCTGCATGCATTTATGGTGCTCTGGAGCAATCTGGTGTCAATCTGACTTTTTTTCTTTTGTATAAAATGCTTTTTGCCTCTAGAAGTTTTCAGAAGTTTCTTTGTCATTGAAGCTCCATATTTTATTTTATTTTTAAAAATATTTATTTATTCATTGTTGAGGGATGGACAGAGAGAGAGGGAAACAGAGAATCCCAAGCAGATGCG